>JAWNMV010000792.1:0-457995 GCA_035043635.1 Drosophila rellima
CGCAGTTTTTTTTATATGAAGTTTGACAGTGATTTTTATTTTCCGCAGTGCTGGATACCCGGCTTTACCAGAAGTAAGGTAAATCTTTTTAGCAGGTAAATCCTACATAGCAGAACATTTTCTTGTTTTGTTTAATTATTATTTTCGATTTGTATCAAGTATTTAATTTCTATACCCTTAGTAAATCTATGATAGTTCAAAGTATACATATATCGAGTACTAAAAATCAGGGATCTTGAAAGGATAAAATTTTGACATTTTTGGCTTAAATCTTAAAGAAACAAAGCGAAATTTAGTTCAAAAGTACTTTTTTACCCTAATTTTATCACCTGAAGTCGATTAAAAGACTAAATTCATGATTTAAAATTTTTGAAAATTTTCAAAAAATGTAAAGGGGTAACTATGTAAAAATCGACAATTTTTAAATAAAAAAAAATTGTCTCAAAAGCATAAAATTTAAATGCAAAGTTAAAGAAGGGTTAATATTGTTGAAAATAAGACATTTCTCGTGGAAATCGGCTGAGCTTTGATAAAGTTGTGCTAGTTTAAAGTCCACAGACTCAAACTTTCTCATATAAAGATCATTTATTTTGGTTAAGTCCTGTCTCCAGCACCGCGAAAAATTTATGTCAGGAGTTTGCTAGTTATTTCGTGTGTGTGGGTCATAACTAAGCCAGTGTAACCATGTACGTAAGACTTGTGACCATATACCTAAAACGTGCATGGTCACTCTGTCGAATGAGCTGTGTATTTGGCTTAATTTTTCATTAGACACTCCCGTAATAATTGGTAGCAGTATATCCCTGAGCTGTGAATCAGCTGTTCCCTCAGTCCACAAACGCAATCGATAGGCCAGTTTTCGATATAATTTGTGAATTTCGTTTACGTTGCTGGATACTCAACAAAACGAGAACGTAAAATAAAAATTCCTGGCGCAGTTTTTTTTATATGAAGTTTGACAGTGATTTTTATTTTCCGCAGTGCTGGATACCCGGCTTTACCAGAAGTAAGGTAAATCTTTTTAGCAGGTAAATCCTACATAGCAGAACATTTTCTTGTTTTGTTTAATTATTATTTTCGATTTGTATCAAGTATTTAATTTCTATACCCTTAGTAAATCTATGATAGTTCAAAGTATACATATATCGAGTACTAAAAATCAGGGATCTTGAAAGGATAAAATTTTGACATTTTTGGCTTAAATCTTAAAGAAACAAAGCGAAATTTAGTTCAAAAGTACTTTTTTACCCTAATTTTATCACCTGAAGTCGATTAAAAGACTAAATTCATGATTTAAAATTTTTGAAAATTTTCAAAAAATGTAAAGGGGTAACTATGTAAAAATCGACAATTTTTAAATAAAAAAAAATTGTCTCAAAAGCATAAAATTTAAATGCAAAGTTAAAGAAGGGTTAATATTGTTGAAAATAAGACATTTCTCGTGGAAATCGGCTGAGCTTTGATAAAGTTGTGCTAGTTTAAAGTCCACAGACTCAAACTTTCTCATATAAAGATCATTTATTTTGGTTAAGTCCTGTCTCCAGCACCGCGAAAAATTTATGTCAGGAGTTTGCTAGTTATTTCGTGTGTGTGGGTTATAACTAAGCCAGTGTAACCATGTACGTAAGACTTGTGACCATATACCTAAAACGTGCATGGTCACTCTGTCGAATGAGCTGTGTATTTGGCTTAATTTTTCATTAGACACTCCCGTAATAATTGGTAGCAGTATATCCCTGAGCTGTGAATCAGCTGTTCCCTCAGTCCACAAACGCAATCGATAGGCCAGTTTTCGATATAATTTGTGAATTTCGGTTACGTTGCTGGATACTCAACAAAACGAGAACGTAAAATAAAAATTCCTGGCGCAGTTTTTTTTATATGAAGTTTGACAGTGATTTTTATTTTCCGCAGTGCTGGATACCCGGCTTTACCAGAAGTAAGGTAAATCTTTTTAGCAGGTAAATCCTACATAGCAGAACATTTTCTTGTTTTGTTTAATTATTATTTTCGATTTGTATCAAGTATTTAATTTCTATACCCTTAGTAAATCTATGATAGTTCAAAGTATACATATATCGAGTACTAAAAATCAGGGATCTTGAAAGGATAAAATTTTGACATTTTTGGCTTAAATCTTAAAGAAACAAAGCGAAATTTAGTTCAAAAGTACTTTTTTACCCTAATTTTATCACCTGAAGTCGATTAAAAGACTAAATTCATGATTTAAAATTTTTGAAAATTTTCAAAAAATGTAAAGGGGTAACTATGTAAAAATCGACAATTTTTAAATAAAAAAAAATTGTCTCAAAAGCATAAAATTTAAATGCAAAGTTAAAGAAGGGTTAATATTGTTGAAAATAAGACATTTCTCGTGGAAATCGGCTGAGCTTTGATAAAGTTGTGCTAGTTTAAAGTCCACAGACTCAAACTTTCTCATATAAAGATCATTTATTTTGGTTAAGTCCTGTCTCCAGCACCGCGAAAAATTTATGTCAGGAGTTTGCTAGTTATTTCGTGTGTGTGGGTTATAACTAAGCCAGTGTAACCATGTACGTAAGACTTGTGACCATATACCTAAAACGTGCATGGTCACTCTGTCGAATGAGCTGTGTATTTGGCTTAATTTTTCATTAGACACTCCCGTAATAATTGGTAGCAGTATATCCCTGAGCTGTGAATCAGCTGTTCCCTCAGTCCACAAACGCAATCGATAGGCCAGTTTTCGATATAATTTGTGAATTTCGGTTACGTTGCTGGATACTCAACAAAACGAGAACGTAAAATAAAAATTCCTGGCGCAGTTTTTTTTATGTGAAGTTTGACAGTGATTTTTATTTTCCGCAGTGCTGGATACCCGGCTTTACCAGAAGTAAGGTAAATCTTTTTAGCAGGTAAATCCTACATAGCAGAACATTTTCTTGTTTTGTTTAATTATTATTTTCGATTTGTATCAAGTATTTAATTTCTATACCCTTAGTAAATCTATGATAGTTCAAAGTATACATATATCGAGTACTAAAAATCAGGGATCTTGAAAGGATAAAATTTTGACATTTTTGGCTTAAATCTTAAAGAAACAAAGCGAAATTTAGTTCAAAAGTACTTTTTTACCCTAATTTTATCACCTGAAGTCGATTAAAAGACTAAATTCATGATTTAAAATTTTTGAAAATTTTCAAAAAATGTAAAGGGGTAACTATGTAAAAATCGACAATTTTTAAATAAAAAAAAATTGTCTCAAAAGCATAAAATTTAAATGCAAAGTTAAAGAAGGGTTAATATTGTTGAAAATAAGACATTTCTCGTGGAAATCGGCTGAGCTTTGATAAAGTTGTGCTAGTTTAAAGTCCACAGACTCAAACTTTCTCATATAAAGATCATTTATTTTGGTTAAGTCCTGTCTCCAGCACCGCGAAAAATTTATGTCAGGAGTTTGCTAGTTATTTCGTGTGTGTGGGTTATAACTAAGCCAGTGTAACCATGTACGTAAGACTTGTGACCATATACCTAAAACGTGCATGGTCACTCTGTCGAATGAGCTGTGTATTTGGCTTAATTTTTCATTAGACACTCCCGTAATAATTGGTAGCAGTATATCCCTGAGCTGTGAATCAGCTGTTCCCTCAGTCCACAAACGCAATCGATAGGCCAGTTTTCGATATAATTTGTGAATTTCGTTTACGTTGCTGGATACTCAACAAAACGAGAACGTAAAATAAAAATTCCTGGCGCAGTTTTTTTTATGTGAAGTTTGACAGGGATTTTTATTTTCCGCAGTGCTGGATACCCGGCTTTACCAGAAGTAAGGTAAATCTTTTTAGCAGGTAAATCCTACATAGCAGAACATTTTCTTGTTTTGTTTAATTATTATTTTCGATTTGTATCAAGTATTTAATTTCTATACCCTTAGTAAATCTATGATAGTTCAAAGTATACATATATCGAGTACTAAAAATCAGGGATCTTGAAAGGATAAAATTGGGACATTTTTGGCTTAAATCTTAAAGAAACAAAGCGAAATTTAGTTCAAAAGTACTTTTTTACCCTAATTTTATCACCTGAAGTCGATTAAAAGACTAAATTCATGATTTAAAATTTTTGAAAATTTTCAAAAAATGTAAAGGGGTAACTATGTAAAAATCGACAATTTTTAAATAAAAAAAAATTGTCTCAAAAGCATAAAATTTAAATGCAAAGTTAAAGAAGGGTTAATATTGTTGAAAATAAGACATTTCTCGTGGAAATCGGCTGAGCTTTGATAAAGTTGTGCTAGTTTAAAGTCCACAGACTCAAACTTTCTCATATAAAGATCATTTATTTTGGTTAAGTCCTGTCTCCAGCACCGCGAAAAATTTATGTCAGGAGTTTGCTAGTTATTTCGTGTGTGTGGGTTATAACTAAGCCAGTGTAACCATGTACGTAAGACTTGTGACCATATACCTAAAACGTGCATGGTCACTCTGTCGAATGAGCTGTGTATTTGGCTTAATTTTTCATTAGACACTCCCGTAATAATTGGTAGCAGTATATCCCTGAGCTGTGAATCAGCTGTTCCCTCAGTCCACAAACGCAATCGATAGGCCAGTTTTCGATATAATTTGTGAATTTCGTTTACGTTGCTGGATACTCAACAAAACGAGAACGTAAAATAAAAATTCCTGGCGCAGTTTTTTTTATGTGAAGTTTGACAGTGATTTTTATTTTCCGCAGTGCTGGATACCCGGCTTTACCAGAAGTAAGGTAAATCTTTTTAGCAGGTAAATCCTACATAGCAGAACATTTTCTTGTTTTGTTTAATTATTATTTTCGATTTGTATCAAGTATTTAATTTCTATACCCTTAGTAAATCTATGATAGTTCAAAGTATACATATATCGAGTACTAAAAATCAGGGATCTTGAAAGGATAAAATTTTGACATTTTTGGCTTAAATCTTAAAGAAACAAAGCGAAATTTAGTTCAAAAGTACTTTTTTACCCTAATTTTATCACCTGAAGTCGATTAAAAGACTAAATTCATGATTTAAAATTTTTGAAAATTTTCAAAAAATGTAAAGGGGTAACTATGTAAAAATCGACAATTTTTAAATAAAAAAAAATTGTCTCAAAAGCATAAAATTTAAATGCAAAGTTAAAGAAGGGTTAATATTGTTGAAAATAAGACATTTCTCGTGGAAATCGGCTGAGCTTTGATAAAGTTGTGCTAGTTTAAAGTCCACAGACTCAAACTTTCTCATATAAAGATCATTTATTTTGGTTAAGTCCTGTCTCCAGCACCGCGAAAAATTTATGTCAGGAGTTTGCTAGTTATTTCGTGTGTGTGGGTTATAACTAAGCCAGTGTAACCATGTACGTAAGACTTGTGACCATATACCTAAAACGTGCATGGTCACTCTGTCGAATGAGCTGTGTATTTGGCTTAATTTTTCATTAGACACTCCCGTAATAATTGGTAGCAGTATATCCCTGAGCTGTGAATCAGCTGTTCCCTCAGTCCACAAACGCAATCGATAGGCCAGTTTTCGATATAATTTGTGAATTTCGTTTACGTTGCTGGATACTCAACAAAACGAGAACGTAAAATAAAAATTCCTGGCGCAGTTTTTTTTATGTGAAGTTTGACAGTGATTTTTATTTTCCGCAGTGCTGGATACCCGGCTTTACCAGAAGTAAGGTAAATCTTTTTAGCAGGTAAATCCTACATAGCAGAACATTTTCTTGTTTTGTTTAATTATTATTTTCGATTTGTATCAAGTATTTAATTTCTATACCCTTAGTAAATCTATGATAGTTCAAAGTATACATATATCGAGTACTAAAAATCAGGGATCTTGAAAGGATAAAATTTTGACATTTTTGGCTTAAATCTTAAAGAAACAAAGCGAAATTTAGTTCAAAAGTACTTTTTTACCCTAATTTTATCACCTGAAGTCGATTAAAAGACTAAATTCATGATTTAAAATTTTTGAAAATTTTCAAAAAATGTAAAGGGGTAACTATGTAAAAATCGACAATTTTTAAATAAAAAAAAATTGTCTCAAAAGCATAAAATTTAAATGCAAAGTTAAAGAAGGGTTAATATTGTTGAAAATAAGACATTTCTCGTGGAAATCGGCTGAGCTTTGATAAAGTTGTGCTAGTTTAAAGTCCACAGACTCAAACTTTCTCATATAAAGATCATTTATTTTGGTTAAGTCCTGTCTCCAGCACCGCGAAAAATTTATGTCAGGAGTTTGCTAGTTATTTCGTGTGTGTGGGTCATAACTAAGCCAGTGTAACCATGTACGTAAGACTTGTGACCATATACCTAAAACGTGCATGGTCACTCTGTCGAATGAGCTGTGTATTTGGCTTAATTTTTCATTAGACACTCCCGTAATAATTGGTAGCAGTATATCCCTGAGCTGTGAATCAGCTGTTCCCTCAGTCCACAAACGCAATCGATAGGCCAGTTTTCGATATAATTTGTGAATTTCGGTTACGTTGCTGGATACTCAACAAAACGAGAACGTAAAATAAAAATTCCTGGCGCAGTTTTTTTTATATGAAGTTTGACAGTGATTTTTATTTTCCGCAGTGCTGGATACCCGGCTTTACCAGAAGTAAGGTAAATCTTTTTAGCAGGTAAATCCTACATAGCAGAACATTTTCTTGTTTTGTTTAATTATTATTTTCGATTTGTATCAAGTATTTAATTTCTATACCCTTAGTAAATCTATGATAGTTCAAAGTATACATATATCGAGTACTAAAAATCAGGGATCTTGAAAGGATAAAATTTTGACATTTTTGGCTTAAATCTTAAAGAAACAAAGCGAAATTTAGTTCAAAAGTACTTTTTTACCCTAATTTTATCACCTGAAGTCGATTAAAAGACTAAATTCATGATTTAAAATTTTTGAAAATTTTCAAAAAATGTAAAGGGGTAACTATGTAAAAATCGACAATTTTTAAATAAAAAAAAATTGTCTCAAAAGCATAAAATTTAAATGCAAAGTTAAAGAAGGGTTAATATTGTTGAAAATAAGACATTTCTCGTGGAAATCGGCTGAGCTTTGATAAAGTTGTGCTAGTTTAAAGTCCACAGACTCAAACTTTCTCATATAAAGATCATTTATTTTGGTTAAGTCCTGTCTCCAGCACCGCGAAAAATTTATGTCAGGAGTTTGCTAGTTATTTCGTGTGTGTGGGTCATAACTAAGCCAGTGTAACCATGTACGTAAGACTTGTGACCATATACCTAAAACGTGCATGGTCACTCTGTCGAATGAGCTGTGTATTTGGCTTAATTTTTCATTAGACACTCCCGTAATAATTGGTAGCAGTATATCCCTGAGCTGTGAATCAGCTGTTCCCTCAGTCCACAAACGCAATCGATAGGCCAGTTTTCGATATAATTTGTGAATTTCGGTTACGTTGCTGGATACTCAACAAAACGAGAACGTAAAATAAAAATTCCTGGCGCAGTTTTTTTTATATGAAGTTTGACAGTGATTTTTATTTTTCGCAGTGCTGGATACCCGGCTTTACCAGAAGTAAGGTAAATCTTTTTAGCAGAACAGAAAATCCTACATAACAGAACATTTTCTTGTTTTGTTTAATTATTATTTTCGATTTGTATCAAGTATTTAATTTCTATACCCTTAGTAAATCTATGATAGTTCAAAGTATACATATATCGAGTACTAAAAATCAGGGATCTTGAAAGGATAAAATTGGGACATTTTTGGCTTAAATCTTAAAGAAACAAAGCGAAATTTAGTTCAAAAGTACTTTTTTACCCTAATTTTATCACCTGAAGTCGATTAAAAGACTAAATTCATGATTTAAAATTTTTGAAAATTTTCAAAAAATGTAAAGGGGTAACTATGTAAAAATCGACAATTTTTAAATAAAAAAAAATTGTCTCAAAAGCATAAAATTTAAATGCAAAGTTAAAGAAGGGTTAATATTGTTGAAAATAAGACATTTCTCGTGGAAATCGGCTGAGCTTTGATAAAGTTGTGCTAGTTTAAAGTCCACAGACTCAAACTTTCTCATATAAAGATCATTTATTTTGGTTAAGTCCTGTCTCCAGCACCGCGAAAAATTTATGTCAGGAGTTTGCTAGTTATTTCGTGTGTGTGGGTCATAACTAAGCCAGTGTAACCATGTACGTAAGACTTGTGACCATATACCTAAAACGTGCATGGTCACTCTGTCGAATGAGCTGTGTATTTGGCTTAATTTTTCATTAGACACTCCCGTAATAATTGGTAGCAGTATATCCCTGAGCTGTGAATCAGCTGTTCCCTCAGTCCACAAACGCAATCGATATGCCAGTTTTCGATATAATTTGTGAATTTCGTTTACGTTGCTGGATACTCAACAAAAGGAGAACGTAAAATAAAAATTCCTGGCGCAGTTTTTTTCTCGGCTAAGCTTAAAAAAATACCTACATCCCGATTAGCAGCCGTTTACCTAGCGACAAATTTGCAAAAACGGTGAAAAGGTTTACAGTCCTTACTTAGTCGTAATATTAATACGACTAAGTCCTATATTTTTGATAAACGTGTTTTAATATACCCTTTTTAGACCCGTATTTAAAAAAAAATTATCCGAAGAAGGCGTGGCAGACCCTATAAAGTATATGTATATTTTCCTAATAAGCATCAACAGCCAAGTCGACTTAACCATATCCGTCTATATGAACATTGAGATCTCAGAGGCTATAAGAATTGGAGACTGCAAACTTGGCATGTTAGTTTGTTTATACTGCAAGCAAATCAAATATGTTTTAGAATTTAGCAACGTCCTCAAAATTTTAATTAAGATTTTCATATTTAAATTATAAAGATTATTTAAAAAACAGAGATTCCTTAACGGGAATATACGAAGCTAATAGTGCCACCGTATTTGACGAAAATTTCATATCTGGATCGGATAATAAACAGCGAAGATTTTAAACTTAGTCCCGTACAAAGAAAACTGCAATTAAGAGAGTAATCAGGAAACGCGTCTTCGGCTCCATTGAATGAGCGTGCAATCTTTTAATTTTTTATACAGGTCCATAATTTCTTTAATATAAATATACCAGCGGTATATTTAGGCGAATAGTACATTTAGTAAGCGAAGCGAGCAAGAGGACTCCCTAGCTATACCGTGGGCGGGTATATTAAGTTTGTTAAATGTATACATAAAGTATATATATTCTTATAAAGCCAAGTCGATATACCCCATGTCAACGAAAGGACCTGAGAGATGGTAAGAGCTAGGACTACCGAATTTGGAATATAGACTCCCTATAATTTCAGGCAGGATCTGTTTATGTTCAAATTTTGCCCACTGTTGAATCTAATCACCAGTTTTCAACACTATTGAGCCATAAATAGTGAAGATACATGTTAACAATTTTGTGACACGCACTATTTGGAAGCGTAACTAGAATTAATGATTAACTAATTCATTTCATATTTACTCTGCCAGAATAAATGTACATATATCGAGTTTGCCTGCATCAGTCATCGGCGGATGTGCCGAAGTGAAGCCAAAACTATTATTATAGTTTTTCAATGTTTTTCGTTTATTTGAATTGTCTGCCTGAAGGTATTCATAACACATTAGCCAGCGTCAACTCAATCGGCGCATTGGTAAAGATACGAGCCCGTGTGCGAGGGGTCCGTGTGATCGACTCATGGTTTGGTCAACCAATTTTTTTTGTTTATTTAATTATTTTTACTTTTAATACATTTTTAAAATTTAAGGATATTGTCTGGGTACATGTATGTCTACTGATGCTCCTTCTAAAGAAATCTTAATTGAGCTCGCAGCGTTTGGCAAGGGCATCAAATCTTCGGCGCGCCGAATATCATCTACGTGCCTAGTCCCAGGGTATATTAATGTCGAGTGCACTCGACTGTTCCGCTTGTTTTATAATATGGTCTGTCTTAAAAGAATAATGGAGTATTTTAAATAAACTCACAATGTTTAGGAGATTTCGTGACATTCTATAGTAATAAAGAGATTAGCTATCGAATTAATTAATCAGTTCATCTGCAGACAATTGGCACACAAAACTTACGTGGAAACCTATAAATATACAAAAGATATATTCATGAAAAATGTTATAATTAATGAGCATTTGCTGCTATAAATAAGTCCATTTCTATTCTAGAATCTATGCTTATATGTGTGTTTGTGGCAGCTATGTCAATATACATATACAATAGGTGAAATAACTATTGTCGCAATCAGAACTACGGATGTGTTAAAAAAGTAAGTAGTGGTTTATTGGTAAGTTATCCATTTCCTTCTGCAAAAACACTGTTATCATTTTCCTGGTCTTGCCCAGTAAAAAGATTTTTATAACTAGATGTGGGAAAATACTTTTTGACTCAATTTAGGCATGTTCAGTATAAGTAAGAATAAAAGTGCAGATGGGTGTTTGCATTAAACAATCTAATAAATAATGTGTGGATATGTAAATTTAAAAACACATGCATGCATCGCATTCCGTTAAATTTTGTCGACTTGCATTTGTGACCATTACGTACATATGTTCACACAGTAATTTAAATAAATGTTTTGATAAAACTTAGTAGCCGACAAATATCATTTTAAATAAAAAAACTTTTTCCTGTTTTCTTAGGACTACAATGATTATACTCGTGCTTTAAATTCAATCATAAAATACAAATTCTTTTGTTTTTATCTAAAACTAACTAAGGTCTTATATTATGATTTAAAATAATTAATTAAACTTAAAAAAAAAATATAATTTTATATTCACTTTTTGTTGTAAAATGTTATTTAAAAACTAAAAATACCAAAATTATAAAAATCCTCAAATTAAGTTTTTTTAAATATAGTTTTGGTACTTGAAACCAATTTTTATCATAAAAAAATGAAAAATGCTTCTTAATTCTTAAAATAGTATATATTAAATATCCAGATAATTATATTCAGGTTATTTTTTTGCTTATTTAATTGGCAATCCCTGCTTAGAAATAGTTGAAAATATTTAAATCTGCCTAGCTTTTTCAAAAAAAACAATCAAATATGTGAATTTAGTAATTTATCAAAACAATTACTGGACAAACTGTATATATTTTTTTGCATACAGTTTTGAAAACCTGTGAAAAAATACAGTGTGTTTTTAATTTTCTCTAGCACCACTCAAAATACAGCCTCAACGTGGTGAGCAATCCACGAATTCCACTAATGAAAGAGAGCAATTTCGAGAAATGAGAATCAAAATGAGATTGAGAACTATTGAAAAAAGCTGGTTGAGATGCTGATGGCAAAGCTAATGCTGATGTGATGGTGTCTGATGCTTAGACTCATTGCGATCATTTCGGGAAAATTCAGTAATAGATTAACACTCGGGGAGCTCGCTTCGTTTCCACACAAGGATAATTATTGTGCTGTGTCTCTTGCACTGTGTTATCTGTAGTCTAGTTGTACGTATCAACTTAATGACATACCACGTAATCTGAATACAATCGAGTATGTACAAAATGTACATACCTATACATACATATACATAAATGTATATAAAGTCCACATATGAAAATGATGTGATTAAATTTATGTAAAGTGAAAGTGCAATTCAAGTGGTTGATTATATCAAAATTATTATATGTAGATACGGATTTAAATCAAATAAAATATCGTGATGGTTATAATAATGAAAATATGTAGCTTATACATATAAATATGAATATTCTTATACATATATATTCATACAAATATCCATATACATACCCATATACGTATACATACACATACATACTCATAGTCAAATACATATCCATATAAATATGTACAGCTGCGTCTATTCGTGGAATTGTGTAACGGTTGTCGGGCGTAAAAATAGAATGGCTCAAATGAAAATACCAAAATACGAAAAAAAAAAAAAAAAGTGTTCAAAACTCAGTCAGTAGCAATGCATTGTGTAGATTTTCTACAGATAAATTTATGTATGTACATGTTCATAATGTTCATTTACATCAAATCTTACTTTACCAAGTGCCAATTAAATGGAGAATCATTGTGAAAGCATTGTATCTATTGTGTGTGTATTGAGAATTTGAAAAGTGCATATGTATGTCTTCACATATGTACATATACATATATATATATACTAAATATACTATATATGTATATGTATGTACATGTATTCGTCTATTCTGGCTTTCACTTTTATAACACAGACATAAATGTGTATATGTATATGTATATGGATATGCAAATACAGATGTCTTAATTTATGTGAGCATGGATATACTCATGGATTCCTATATACTTTTTTTTAAAGAATGAATTTGATAGATTCTTAGCAAATGTATTTTGTGTGATCATTAATACAGTTGCCGAAAGAATTCTGTAACCACCACCGTTTCCGTCTGTAAGAGATATTACGGAATAACGTTTCCTGTAGAATTCAAATACATTTTATATTCTTGCATATTTTCAAAAAGAATTTCAATCTGAAAATAGCTACTCTAAAGTATGTATGTGTGTACATGTGTATCGACAGACGTAAGGATCTTGGGCATTATATATAGAAATGATCAATAATACAAATACAAATGCGTCTGGATCATCATCGTACCGTACATCTATACGTACATTTATGTAAATACATACATATTTTTGGATGACTTACTATGTTCAGTACATACATAAATACGTACATGCAAATATATTGTGTATGTGTTTGTGTATATATATAATTCAAACTACAAACGGTGACTACGAATGACTAAAAATAAACGGGCAACACATAAAAAATTTTCAGTTTTGTGTGGGAAATTTTTGTTTCTTTTTTCTATTAAGATATTAGTGCCGACAGAGAGGAAAACGATCAAATTTCCATTCTCCAAAATATTGATGAGTCGTGCGCAATGTTTCAACTGTCGTCATATATATAAATTTGTATATGCATTTATATTTAGGTTTTTACCGTGTCGATATTGTCTTAAACATTTTTATTCACACTAATAACAACATTATAATAATATACATTTTATATATTATCTGCTTAGGTATGTATATTTAATAAAATATAATAACATCAATATATTCAACAATTTCAAACTATATTTACACAGTATAAAAACTTGACAAGTGTCCCACTTGAGAGTTTAAATGAAATATGTAAATTATTGTTTTATTTAAAAAAAATAATTGTGTGCTTACATATTTTTTCCCTTTAAAAATTTATTTTAATAGCTCACAAGCACTACAAAGGTTGTTGTCAAAGGGAACACTCTATTAAAATTTTTTATAAAAACTATAATTTTTTAGCAAAAATTTGAAATTAGATTAGAAGTATACAATTATTTAATATTCACTTAACAGTGCCAGAACCGGATCCGAATAGAATCGTTTTTAAAGATCGACAACTGAAACATGTTTATCTGATTTTGCTATATGTTTAAAAATGACTTAAAATGTATGTTAGTTATATCTGTAAATATATACATAAATAAATTTTACTTGTTTTAAAACAATCAAAATAAAGATTAAGATAAGAACCTTTTACCGAAGTACTTTTCTAATAAGTACCGGAAGCGTATATTGTTGAAACAAATGTAGCTTATTTTGCTTTAATTATTATTAAGATAATATTATAATATAATATAATATTAATATTAGCTACATGATACAGAGAACCGATTTGAAGCAAAATTTGGTCAGAAAGATTAAGACAACAGAACTCAAGCTGCGAGTTTCGCTTAAATATCTCGAGTAGCAACAATAATTTTTATAATCAATCTTAATTTTCGATTAATCGTTCCTATCTGATATAGTGGACCAATTTCAACCAAATTTTGGTCAGGATGTAATTTGTGCTTGACTGATGGTTTATTTTCGACTGAAGTCTCTAGGTCTTATAGTATCTGAGATCGACATGGCTAAATCGACTCGGTTGTTGATACTGATCAAGATTATATATACTTTACGTGGTTTGCACTCATCCTTCTGCCTGTTACATACATTTCTTGAAACCATTATACCCTTTTTTGCTCAATTTTTATTATGCAAAGGGTGTACAAAAATAACAGCAAGCATGTCAGCATAAAAAATATCGAGGTACATTGAGAGATAAACATTTAGTTCTGTTCGATGTCTTTTGATAGTGAAATAAGTAAATAATGTATTATTAAATTTATACATAAATGAGTGTATAAATAATTGTTGAAAATATCAACATATTAAAACTATTTTTTTGTGTTTTTTATTTAATATTTTTGTAGAGTTTAAGAGCCTGAGCCGTTGAAGACGATAAAAAAAACCCTCAGCATGGGGGTGGCTGAAGATTTCGCTCCCAGCTTTGTGAAAAAACCACAATTGCATCAGGAAGATGACGGCAATCGATTGATATTTGAATGTCAACTACTATCGTCCCCGAAGCCGGATATCGAATGGTTTCGTAGTGACAACAAATTAACAGAGGATGGTCGAACCAAATTTAAAATCCAGCCCACTGGGGACAACAAGTTTACGGTAGTATTAGAACTGGACGATGTAGTTGAAACAGATGCTGGCCTTTACAAGGTGAAGGCTAAAAACAAATCGGGCGAAGTATCCGCATCAATTAATTTAAATTTCACACGTAAGTTGTTAGAGAATGAATATAAATTGATTCTAAATCCTGTAATTGTATAAGAATCTGGCAGACTCGAGATCGTATCTTGGTTAAATATTTTTTATGTCTTTAAACTTAATCACATTAAAATACCAACTTGGTAATATTTACAGTCAATCTCTAAATTCAGTTAACATTTTACAATGTCTTAAAACAGCTGTACACGCTGAAAGCTTAGAAAAAATATTTAATATCTTCAAAACCACTTATCTCAAGAATCCTTGTCAAATTATAGCAATTGAGTTGCAGCAATGGCTTAGGAGCCACAGGGAAAATTACAAACTGACTTAAATGCCAACAAAACAATAACTGTTATGTTATTAACTACAAATAGTCCAATATCTATATTAAACATGCCAATAAGATTAAGACTGATCAAGAAAAGTTAAAATAAGTTTGTATTCATTTTGAATTTCATTCATAATTTATTTCTGTATTTATACACTTCCACAACATTGTTCAGCTGCTGACGAACCCAAAGAAAAGTAAGCTACATCAATTCAAAATTATTTATTTTTTATTATTTATTATTAAAAATGCTTATGCAACCAATTTACAAAATTAAAAATCTTGCTAGCTTTAAGTGTTTCTTAGTAAAGCCGCAATCATAATAGCTAAATGAGTTTAAACATATACAATGATTATTAATCTAGCTCTATCCCTTAACTGCTTAATCAAAATTAATGAAGTTCATGCTTTTTTCTAACAAGTGGGCAAGTTTTCTGTTCTCGAAGACCTAAGGTGAGTTAAGAAATACTTCTTCAATACTGATTGTTCTTAAATGTCTGTGCTAAGCCCAAAATTAGATTGAGCTGTCCGTCATTTCAGTGTACTAGTCAAATATTGAATATAAATGAATATATGAGCAATTATCTCGAGCTTACTAGAAATTGTCTAATTTTGGGTTTTTGTGGGTTAACAATCAAAATAAGTAATAAATAATGGGCAACAAAAACATGTAAGAAAACAAGAAAAATCGACTACCAAATATCCAGAGTTACAACTTAGACCATTGTATTAGATTACATTTTTCATGATTATAATTTCGTATAAGGGTCGATGGGATATTTTCATTTGTTTATGCTTTGACTAATATATGAATGCGCATAATTTTCATTTTTGTATATGAAATTTGTTAATCTGCTAAAACATTAATAAATGTTTATTAATACTGTGCACATTTAACAGACAAATCGACGGTATCGCGCCGACATTCGCGAAAAAACCCGCCATACGACAAGAAGAAGATGGAAAACGTCTTTTATTTGAGTGCCGTGTTAATGCAGATCCCTTACCAAACATCACTTGGTTCCATAATGGTACGCCCGTTAAGGAATCTTCAAGACATAAGGTGAGTTATATGCTGAATGATAGTTTGTACATATGTACACATACATATGTTTTATACATGAGCAGCCACCATTTAAAAGTATGCAACATTTTTTTTGGTGCAAAGTTTTGTTTTTCAGCTTTTATTTATTTTATTGCCTATCATCTCGGCGGCGTTAACGCCCTCTATGGCTTTAAATGAGAAACTGATATTTGTTTTATGCAATATCAATTAATCATTCTCAAAATTATCATATAATTCTAGCAATAGTTTGAAAAGTGTAGATTTTTTTTTTTAAGTAATACGATTGATTTTGATAAAACAATTAATTGGAAATAGAGATGGGCACGGGCCTGTGCGGGCTTCGTGTCCCGCGGGCCTCTTCAAAAATTCCCGGGCTTCGTGCATGAAAATCGAAAACGGGCTTTTTTTCGTGCGGGCCCGGGCCCGGGCCTAAGCCAAAAGCCCGGAGGCCCGGTAGGCCCAAAAGTCACAATTTAAAAAATATTTAATATCGATTGGTAAAAATATTTCTATATTTCACTGCTATATTATTTACACATCTCTTTTGTCGATATGACACTTATCGATAAGTTTGTCAAACTTAATTTCACGTGTGTTTATAAGAAGAAGAAGGCGACAAAGCGGCAAAATAATAAGGAAAAAATAAAATTTGTTTCTAAAAAATGTGTTTCGGGCTCGGGCCGGGCCGGGCCGGGCCGGGCCGGGCCTTCAAAGGGAGGCCCGTGCCCATCTCTAGTTGGAAAGCTTCATAAAGACATAATTGAAAACACTCACGCACATCTAATTTTCTTTTCAGATTACTATCGATAAGGATGTCCACTCGTATTTTGCAACACTGGAAATACAAAACGTTACAGTTGAGGATGCTGGCAAATATAAAGTGAATGCAAAAAACGAGCTGGGAGAAAGTAATGCTACGATCAGCCTCAACTTTGACAGTAAGTGATGGTTTCGCCAGATCATTTCATTCTCTACTGCAATGACATTTGTTTGATTATTCACATGATAAAGAGTTGATTTTGATTTGTTCTCTGATTTATTTATTATGAACATATTTAAAACTTTTTAAGTGTCATAAAATCTCATTGAAAGTTGAAGTTTGAAGCAAACCTTCTATAATTATAAAGTACAAATATATATTATTGCATTTCCAATAAAGCTTCATCATGTTCGCGTAGCCGCCACTTCGATCTATGTTTTTGTCTAATATAGTGATAAAGCTATTTTAACATAACTGTTTTAATATCGAATTTAATAAAAAGAGCATATTCATGTGCTCACTAACATAAACGGTTTGCATATCTACATACTACGTAAACGGCATTGCATAACTAAGAACACGTTAATCTCTATAATAATAGCATACTACATACATATGTATATGTATCTTATCTATTCGAATATAGTCTACCAGACTAGTAGATTCGTATATAAAAAAACCTCGGCCGAAAAATAAAATAAAGCTTTTTGTGTCCATCGCTTTGTCCGTCCGAACTTGTTCTTAATATAGATTGTTAAAAAATTCAAGAATAATTTGCATAAGTCTGTAATACCCATTTTTGGACTTTTGCCGATGGAAAATTCCTTAAAATAATCACCCGTTCTTGAAATAATAAACTTTGAATCCTTCCTAATTAAGTATATTTCGATAAGTTGCATTTTTGAAAACATAACAAAGCATTCGATAAATGATGGACGCTATTTTTCTTCGACCTAAAAAATTAATTTGAGCAGGTTTCTATAAGATTGTGTGCTTGTAATAGTAAAATTAGTGGAATTAATAGAATAATTAAATATTTGCTATGATACTGATATTGATTCTAATTCATATATATGTATGTATGTAATGTCAATGAATTAGATTCGTTGACTATATGTAGTAAATTCGAAAGTGTAATAATAATATACATAAGTCTTGGAAGTGATATAATTATAATTAATATAGTTTGTAAATAAATTAATAATGTGAAGAATATGTCCACAACTTGTCTAATTAGACCTTACATACAAATTACTTATGATTTATGATATTTGTGTAACATGGAAACTTCAACTTCATAGGCGACGAGGCTCCCGTGCCGGAGAGCACAGACGGAATTAAACCCACATTTACCGAGCGTCCCGTTATTTGCCAAAGCGAGGATGGCGGAAATGTCACATTTGAATGTAGATGCGTTGGAGATCCCACACCAACGGTTACATGGTACGCAAATGACAATGAAACTGAGCACCCATAAGTATCTACATAATATTCCAAAGTCTCTTTAAACAATTTGAATTCTTAATAACTTGATAATATTTACGGAATGAGCATCCAATGGTTTTTGACGATAATAATTTGAAAGATCTGAATCTGAACTTTGGAATCATTTCAAGCTTATGAGTAATAACCGTTTCCGAACCGTTTAAAAAGGTCCCACGGCGAGACTGTATTGAGCGAGGGCAAACGCTACAAAATGTCATTAGCTCTGGATCAGAAACTATATCATATGGCACGATTAGAGATTAGCAGCGTTGTTTCGAGCGACCAGGGCGAGTATCGAGCCCAAGCGAAAAATAAACATGGCACGGGCGTGGCAACGATTAATTTAAATTTTGAAAGCGGCTCGAAAAAGTAAGGCACTACCTTCTTTCCAAAAAGAAAAAAAACCAAAAAAAAAAAAAGAACATATTGCACTTCATAGCTGTTGTTGTACATATATTATTAACGTTTACACAGAATTCCCGATGGTAAGTCGCCGCGTTTTCCAAAAAAGCCAACAATTCGACAAGAAGAGGACATATTGATAATGGAATGCATGCTGGAAGCACATCCAGTGCCGGATATTACCTGGTATTGCTCAGATAAGCAAATCACAGACAACCAAAGAACAAAAATGACCCGCAAGGCCATTACCAAAGATAGTTACATCTTGACCCTTGAGATACAAAATCCAACTAAAGATGACGGCGGCAACTACAGATGCAACGCCATAAATATGTTTGGGGAAAGCAATGCAAATATAGCGCTTAACTTCCAAGGTATAGCAATTTAATATTCAATTATCCAACTGTATTTACAACTATTACCTTAAGCAGAATGTGCCAACCAGCACCACAAAGAACTGTACTATGTAGTACATTGTACACTGTACACTGTACACTGTTCACTGTACACTGTTCACTGTACACTGTACACTGTTCACTGAACATTGTAAAACTGTACTGTTCCACCCACAACACAACCAATTGATTAGAATTTATTTGATAAATGTACTTTAATCTGAATTTGATTTTAAATTATGTATGCAATATACTAAGTATTTACTTTAACATGTAATGTAATAGAAAATCAAAACACACTAATTTTACAGCGCACTTTTCTATACTCGCAATTGTATTGTGAAGATAAATGAAAAAAAAAAAAAAAAAAAATCAGGAATCACACTTCCCTTTTTGAATACCAAGTCATTGCCATTTAATCCGCATACAGTCTTAATTGAAGAATAATATTTCGAATACATATGGTACTTAACAAAGATGCTTAAAAAAAAAAAAATATGAGTACTCAAATCAGGAATTCCATATTTGAATTCTGTTGCGATACTAACAAGGCCTTCTACCATGCTTGACAATTTACATCACAACTTTTCATTTTGAACCAACATGATCTGATCACTCAATTACTTAGATTTGTAAAAATCATATATATTTAATTATGTATATTAACTGTAAGTTGTTGTGTTAATCGTAGGCGCCAATGATGCAAATGGATTTGCCCCCTCGTTCATCGAGAAACCAAGGATTATACCAAATGAGACGGGCACTTTAATAACCATGAAGTGCAAATGCAAAGCCAAGCCAGAGCCAACTGTTACATGGTACAGAGGACAAGATCTCGTGGAGAAGAGTAAAAAAATCAAAATAAATAGCACAGTCATTGCGGAAGACACCTACGAGTTGACGTTGGAAATTAAGGTATATTTGATCAACAATTAATATTGAACAATTTTAATTGAACTAAATTTAAATTAAATAGGATCCTGGCGCAACTGATGGTGGAACTTACAGATGCAATGTGAAAAATGAATATGGTGAATCAAATGCCAATTTAAATCTAAATATTGAAGCTGAGCCCGAGCCCGAAGGCGAAGGTCCAACGTTCATTGAAAAACCTCGCATTATATCTGAAAATAATGGTAAACTTGTTATAATGGAGTGCAAGGTTAAGGCGGATCCAAAGCCAGATATCATATGGTTCCGCAATGGTGAGGTTATTAAGGAGACCAATAAGCTCAAAATGTTCATGGAACAGCGTGGTGATCAATACTATATCAAATTGGAATTGATTGATCCTCAGTTAGAGGACTCGGGACTTTACAAATGTAACATCAAGAACACATTGGGCGAGCTCAATGCCAATCTCACTCTTAATATTGAAAGTAAGTATCGAAATTTTTCAATTTCCCATAAAAAAAAAAAAGAAAAAAGGTGTTTAGTTTTTCAGTTTGTTATAGAAAATTGTTTGGAAATATTTCGGAACTATTGATGTATCAATTGCATTTCAAAAACTCAATGTATTTGATCGATATACACGAAGAAGAGTTTTTTTAAACTGCACCTGAACCGATTCTACTCCAAAATGTTGGATATTTGTAGCCATTATTTGAATGCACTTAATCAATACTTTTGTATTTTTCTTAATTCTACTTTTTTCGACCAGTTGTACCTGTTATAAAGGACAAGCCAAAAATTATTAAGATCATTAAGAAGCGAACTGTTGTAATCGAATGTACCGTTGCTTCGAAATTCGAACCAAAATGTACCTGGTACAAGGAAACCAATACGGTTCAAGAAAGCACACGCCACGTTTATCTCGTCGAAAAAACAAAGGAAGGCGAATTTGCTGTTAAACTCGAAATAAATGAGGTTGAAGACAGTGATAAGGGCGCTTACAAATTGGTCGCCAGTAACGAAAAGGGAGAGGCAGTGTCACAAGTTGTCAATCTTGTCGACATTCCAGAGGAGGAGCGCAAACCTATCAAACCAGAAATCGCCCGTAAACTCGTGGATCAAAAGGTTACTGAATCTAAGACTTTCGAACTTTTGATCAGTCTTAAGCAATCGGATCGCAAGTGTAAAGTGGAGTGGTTCAAGGGAAGCACCCTTATTCGCGAAACAAAGGATATAACCACAACATTTGATGGAACTACGGCTAGATTGACATTCAGTTCCGCGAGATCAGAGCATACATCAAACTATAAGGTCGTGGTTGTAAACGAGGCTGGCAAGGATGAATCAACTTGTAAAATCACTGTGGAAAAGAAGGACAAAAAGAAAGATGAAAAGGCTGAACAAGAAAAGGAGGAAGCTGATAAAAAACGAAAGGTAATTAAAGCTGAAACTGAAATTGAAACCGAGCAAGTGAAGCAAAAAGAAAATGAACGTGAAAGTGACAAAGAAGAAGAACAACAACAACATCAACAACAAATTCAACAACAAATTCAACAAAAATCTGTTAAAGTCCAGAAACTTGAAGTGGATAAGCAAGAAATCAAAATAGTCTCCAAGGATCAACAATCAATCCTTATAGTAGAACAAGCTCAAGAGCAACAGCAGGTCGAAAGCAAAACACAGGTTTCGTCTAGTTTACAAGAACAAGAAGTCCATCTTAGAAAAATGAGCGTACATGAGAAAAGTTCACAAAGTTCAACTCAACTTCAGTCGAAAATTTCCACTTCTACAACGGTTAGTGCCATCAAATCTAACTTTTTCAGTAATTTTCTTTAAATTCAAATTCAAAATCCCTTTTAAAACATAGGAGCAAACATTTGAAAATTGACGACCGATTCCCGAAATAATATAACCAACAGTCATCAAATTGTGACTGTCTGTATTTTGCATGACTAGTTTTTTGAAAAAGCTTTATACAGACGCCATACATAATTATATATATACAAACATACATGTGGAAGCTTAGATGGTAGAACAATGATATATTAACTTGGCTAATTATACAGTTTATTAGATATTCTCTTACTATGGATATTTCCGGACATGAGTATAGGTCGACTATTTATAGGCAAGGGCCTATATCAAATCGGCCTCAAAAATATTTTTGATATATTAAATCTTACCGTTCTCCGGAACATTGATCCATTTCGGTTGATTTATTTAGTTCTCTTCCTATTAGTACTTCATCCAACCTAAGTAAACTTTTAATTAGTTGATAGAGGTTTCCTCAAACATGTATGTATGTACTTATTATGTAATTCCTCCACACAACCAAATATGTTTTAAGCAAAAAAAAAAGCTATTTATTAAAAATGTAGTACATTTCTGAATTATTCATGATTATTAACGAATATAGAACTAACTATCTTACCCACAGTCGGGAGTGACTTTGTACCAGATACCTAAGCTTAAATCTCGAAATGCTAAGGAGCCTCAGCTGGACATTTCTCAATCGAAAGAGTCGAAAAACATCTTTGGCGTGCAGTTAGCGCCCGTCAAGCATATTTTAAGGGATGAGGTTTGAGATAATCCAAAATTTAGATATTTTGATAATTTACCTCTCTCTTTCTCTCTCTCTCTCTCTCTCTCTCTTTATTTGACTTTTATTAAAACTTCAATAACTGATAGAATTATTATTCTTCAATCTTTTTTTCAACTTTATATCTTTTATTAGTTAAGTCTGAGCACAATTTTATTTGTTTTGTACGTTCTCAACTGATTTTTTCTCTGGCACCTTCGACTATTCGTCTTTCTCGGATTTTACACCTTCAGTATTATGTGTATATATCTAAGTGTAAATACTAAGCGATAAAACAAAATGACTTTAGCCTGCACTCATACGATCGTTAAAAAGCCCCATCGGTTTTATTTATTAAATAATAAATTAATTGCTCTTGTCATCCAAAATATCTGTTATGATTCAGGAGTGTAAATTCAATCATGTGAGAGCAGGCTTAGAGCGTTTTGATCGAGCATTTATCTAATATTTTTCTGTACTTCAGTTTATGTGTATATACATAAATATTTTACACTTACTTACTATATTCACTAATTACATTTTCATACACTAACATTGTATCTTTCTATGAATTTGTCAATAACAAATAAAATCACACAAACACATTTATGAACTTAAAAAAAAGGCTGAAGAAGCGAAACAAGAAAAACAGGATGAGGTCAAAGAGAGTGATATAAAGGATGATAAGAGCGAACTGAATCAAGAAGAGGAGGAAGTTTCTACCCCGAAATCTGATAAGGAAAAGACTAAATCAGATGATAATCTCAATGATGTAGAAGACAAGCAAAAGCAAAAAACAGACAAACTTAAACCCATCGACAAAACTAAACCTTTGGATGATACGCCTTCCGAAGAAAAGTTGACAAATGATAAGAAAGAAAAGATTGTGGAAAAGAAAAAAGATGAAGAGAAGGCAATCACTAATAAAAAAGTCAAATCATTGGATAAGAAAAAAGAAGAAGCACAGTCAGAAGAAAGTACATCAACGGATAAAAAAGAAAAGCCTTTAGAAAAGAAAAAGCCTGAAAAACTTCAAGAAGTGCAGGCTACTGAAGAAGCTCCAAAATCCAACGATTCAAAGAAGCAACAAGAAATTGTATCTCAGCCAGAGGCTAAGAAAAGCGTTGTTGCTAAACCTAAAAATGCGTCTAAAGATGAAACCAATATACCTAGTACTAATACCGATCTTATAGAAGCTACACCAGAGGTAAGGACAAGAATATCCTATAGATAAAGCTTTAGAAAAAAAATGGATATATTATTTCGACGCTATTTACAGAAACAACACAAAACAGAATGCTCTACGTTTAACACGCATGTAAAATTTTATGTTAATGCTGATATTAATGATAACTATCATTATAATCAAACTAATTATTTCCTTTTTTAAATTCTATTTTATTAATCTGAGATTTTTATCAATTACAGCAAGGACCCGCGGATCAAATTGGTCTGAAGAAGGTTGAACGTAAGGTAAGATTTTGAAGCTCAATAAAAATAATGATATTCGTAAAGGAATATTATCCGGCGGTCATTATATTTTTAAAAATCTTGGCATAATTAATTTTGTATAACAAATAAGATTTTTATTGAAAATCACAAAGATTATGTGTGATGCTTAGATTTTTTATGAATTTCATTAAGTTCGGATATAAATTAAAAAATCACTCATAAAATCTTAAACCTCCAATTTCGCAACCCAAGTGCATAAATTTTGTGACATGAAATGTTTATATAATTGTATCATTGTCGGTTACATGTTTGGTTGATCAGGCCAGTGTCGTGTCCATTAAAGAAGAATCTTCATCCGAAGTGCGCCGTAAGTCAATAATCAAGACGAACGAGGAGTCCGTTGTTGAAGATACGAAAGTATCATCAAGAAGATCTTCACTTGCGGTAAGAGAGCATGAATTTAATGTGAACACAACAAATGTTGTACGTGTATGAATGTATATATATTTTTTTACATGTCTTCGAAAAAGGTTGAAAGCTCCGTATCCGAGTCGCGACGATCATCTATTGTAGATAAGAAAGCCTTGGAGGTACGTATAGTGTGGAATATGGTTATGACATGCACTTCATTGTCTTATTCATAAGGTTACAAGTATCTTTTTGCATACGCTTAGCATAACTTGGTAATGAGTATAGACTTTAATGGGTTTTGAAATTAAGGGTATTTCCTACATATCTACAAGCTCGTATATATACGTAAATATAAATATATTCCGACACAGGAAGTTGTAAACAGCAAAAAAATTGAGGCTAACAAAAATCCACAAGCTATTAAGGAAGAGATACCCAAGCTGAAGCCAGCAGAGAAGCGGCGTGTACCCAAGGTGAGCTGAGATCTTAAAGAAAGTGGACCAACGCAGCTATGTTTGGCTCCTCGTATATATGGGCTATATAAGAAAATGGAACATCGCACCTTTATATGGCTCTTCGTATATACACTTCTGTATCTAATTCTAAAAGCTCTTCTTTATCTGCCAACTCGCCAAGATTTTGCGTCTACAAAATTAATATACATATGCATATTGTGTATAATGTTCTATTAAAATATATTTGAACGGAACAGAGCTCCCGCCAATGATCAATAGCAAAAATGTTAATTCCAAAATAAATAATAATTAATAATTCACATGAAGGTTTTATACATATTTTTATTACATGTATTTAGTATTTATTAAGTATTTATAACAGAATCCACTATATAATGAAAGAATCTTATTTTTTTTTGATTACTTAAACGCATATTAAAGTTATGGAAAAGTTTAAATGGTTAAGGTGATGCACACATATGTATATGTATATAAATATCTTTGCTTATTGCTTTTCTATCTATGGTAACTATCTTATCTATTGTATCTATCTACTGATTTCTTATGTTTTCTGCATGAATGTGGCTATAAATCTATTTTATCTGTCTTTATAATATATAAACTTTAGCTGATATTAAATCTATCTTTCGTTTATTCTCGTATGTTTTATTATGTCTGTCTTTGAATTTCTGTATTTAACAATCCATCTATCTATCTTTATTTATCTATAAAACTATGACTAACCTTTTTAAATGGCGCAGTTATATCAAACGATCATTGAATTTAAATTGAAGGAACCGTTTGTGTTCACATTTAAAGCATTATTGGTATCTCTTATCTTTTATAGTCTATTAATTATTATCTTCAAATTATAAAATAAAATAAGAGTTATACTATTAATTTAATTAAAATTTGAAATTTTTTTTTGCCTAAAAAAAGAAGTTAAAGTTAATTCTTAATTTTTTTTTTTTGTAAGAATCCAATAATAATTGTATTTAATAATCTATATTTTGAGAATATACTTGAGAATATATAGAAAATCAACTGAAAAAATATATTTCTTTAAGGCATTTTCTAGTTTTATTTAGCTATTTTTTTACTTAAAAGTTTTTATGTCATTACTTCAACAATAAATGCGATTCACATACAGTATAAATTCATTCATTTGAAAAATTTTAAAAATTGACAATAATCGAATGCACTATAACTGCGCAGAACAAAAAACCAATTTCGTATAAAACATTAAATGTTTGTTTATATACTAAAGATTATTGTATTGTGATTGTCCCAATATACATAATAGACAGTAGAAGAGCAAAAACCAGCCGAGGAGCTACCGAAATTGCGAAAAACATCAATCGCACAGCCAAAAGAGGAACCAAAGCCCGAGCCCGCTAAGCCAAAGGCCAAAGCAAAGCCGAAAACTAAGGCAAAGTATGAAGAGCTTCCAGAAATTCCAGATTATGAACGACCAGAGCTCGAAAAGTATGAGAAGTCCGATTTCACGCCAACCGACTTTGCGCGTGAACTCGAAATTCCCAACAAAATGGATAAACCGATATTGGACTCTGCGAAAAAGCAAGCAGAGATCGCCACCCAAAATAATGGATTGGCCAAGGTAAGCACTCTATAAGCCCGTTGTATGTTCACTGATAAAGAATAAAATACAGAACTATAAATTTTCAATTTGATACTTCCATCTTTTCTAATGCATACAAAAATGTTTAATAAATTTGACAAATTTATATTGGCATTATAAATTCATTATTATAAATACAAATACAAATATTGGTTAGCCCTTAAAATTTGTTTAGCTCCTTACTTTGACATTTGTTTTTATCAGTGTACATATATTTTTTTACTATTATAGTACGTTTGTCTATGTCAAAATTGTATCTTAATGTTATTCGTTTTTGTTATTTTCTGTTTTATTGTGATGTTTATGTGTCTGTATCTGTATCTGGATCTGCGTCGAATTACAGAAGAGTGAAATAATAGAGCAACCAATGGAGCAGCCAAAAGGTATTAAAATTGGCAAAGGCAAATTACCTGTTGAGGAGGACACTAGAGACGGCGCTAAGCTTAAGCCCGTAATTGTTGAACCAGAGGTATGAATATAATCAAAAAAAAAAAAGAAAAAAAAAACTGTTCTTGTTGTAGTCCTAAAAATATCAGACACAGATACACATTTCATCAGTATTAAAATCAATATTATTCTCTCCTTACTTGTAAATTTGACCCAAAAAAACCTCAACACCCGCAATTACAATATAACAGAAGGATATACCAAAACAAGACGCTGAAAAAACAACAGAGGTAAGAGACGATATTTTACATTATCTAACTGAATTTCCATCTGTGGTCTTTAGCATGACAGAATCATCCATACTCTTTTCAAATGTATTACAAAACTACAATGTTTCCAACATAATTTTCTTTAACGCAGTTCTATATTCACTATCTAAGTGTTGTTACATACAGTTCAAATCTAAATAAACATTAAATACTCACACTAATGATATCTGCGGATTGAAATACTGTACTTATTTAATACAGTTAAAAAATATTTTAGTCTTAAAAAAAAAGAAGAAAGAACAAGTGTAATTTCAATGGAAAGAGTATAGGATAAGAAAAACAATAAACCCCAAACTTCGCCAAACAAAACAACGCTGAGTTCGACTGAACCCATTTTCTCATCTACAAGAATACTTTCAATCGAGGATCGCTAAAAAGATTTTTGATTTAAAAAAAATCTATTTATTATCACTCTTTATAATATACATTGAACAAAAGAGCAATACTTTGATTTTGAAGTGAAAATTTACATTCATATATTATTTAATAATTTTTTATTCAGGTCCAAAAATAGTTGTTTTTTTTGTTTTAAATAAAATTAACAAGAATTCTTAATTAAAGCGTACTTTAATGGCGGTTTTCGTTAACTCAAGTATTCAAGTAATTCATGAAGATGAGAAAATGAGTCTTTAAAACTAAATGAAAAGTAAGCGCATTAAAGATGCAAACCTCTTAGGACTTTAAACCATCTCTGATGGATATTATAAAGCAACGACGTCGTTCCTCCGTTAGAAGCTTAATGACCAAGGAACCCATTCAGAACGAGTCCTTCCTTGGTGTAGTTTTGAAGCCCGTAGTAAAGGATGCTAAAGAGCAAAATGAACCCCAACAAGCTAAACAGTTACTTAAGGTAAAATTGATATTTAAAGCTCTGTGCTTTACTCTCATCTCTGTTATCTATGGCTATTTGTAGCTACTTTTCTATTTTTCTCTCTATTTTCAAATATTTCTCTCTTTACTCATTTTTTCCACTCCAAATAAGTATGTCGATGTCGTGCATTAAGTCGAATCGATTACTTCATCTCTAATAATAATTTGTACAACTTCTACCTTAATAAGTTGATTGGGACTTTCCAAAATAACATATGATTTATCCAAATAGTTAATTTTCCAAAATAAATTTACCTACTTGAATCTTTACGCTTAATTCTTTATTCTATTGTTTCTCTTCTTATCTTGCTCTTTTTTATCTTTGAATCTCTTTTCTTCGCTCTATCCTGATCTCTACATTTATTTTAAAATATTTAATTATACAAAAATGTCGTCAATATTAAACCGTCGGTATGTGGTCAATGTATGTATATTAGTTGTGCATATACATTTATCTCAGTATTATCGTTTACCGTCTATACTGGAAAAGTGTATTATTAAAAAGTATATAATATACATATATATAAACACATTATATAACAGGACCTGTCGCTGTTGCTAGAACCTCAACTTTATTGCTTCTATTTCAACTCACAACTTTATACTACATTTTGTAAACTCCTATTTTTTTATCCTCTATAACAACAATATTTGGCTTGGTTAAGGCAAATGCGACGGAACAATTTAGTCCCATGAAAGCAACCAAAGCCCAAATATCTGATTTGAAAAAGCCTGAACCCATACCCACCATTTCGGATGATTATGAACGCCCCAAGTTAGAAAAATATGAACGTGTCGATATTGAAAAAACTAAACCTGAGAAACCCACACCAGTCATTAACTCCCCGGACGTACCAGAAGTCAAACTATCTGTGGAAAATCCAAAGGTAAATTTTGTATGTGACACCCTTAGTTTTATGACACTCAATGTTATATTATTTTTAACGAATATACATAAATATTTTTATAACTAACGCTATTATATATACATTACATATATATGTATATATTATCTTGATATTAATACTTATGTATTTATGTATACCAGAGCAAGAATATGTTTAGATTGCGCAACAGAATCAAACATATATGTATATATACCACACACATGTATATTTATATATGTATAATTGGTTATGTATACTCTCGGAATCGGAGGCAGCTTTTTTTTCAATTTTCTCAATTTTGTGTTTATGTATATTATATATATAAATATACATATACAAAATTATATTTTTATATTTTAATGTGTGAAAATCTTTTGTCAAAAATATATGAACTCATATCTTGTATACCTATCCAAATGTTTGATGTCTGTCTCATCTTGTCTTTCTTGACAATCGGTTTGAATTATACATACATCTAAAACCACATAATTTGCATACCGCGAACAAAATTTTCTAAAAAGAAAATACGAGCACACAAAGTAGAAAATTTAATTCGTAATGTAACTGTGTGATTTCAACTCATCGAATCAATCCAAATACTTATAAGTATTATCATACATGAAGGATTAGCGAACCTATGTCAATATGGCAACCACATTTAATTTTACAGTGGCGGTACGTAAACAAGTTTAAATCTCTGATTATACATCGATATTTCAAAATATCATTACATACACACAGACATATACATATGTACATACATACTTTGCTTAATTTTGTAACTTTTCATACATAGTAGTATATACACTGCGACGTTTTTATTCGCATTATGTGTAATTCGTATATATATTTAGAAGATAGAAGAAAAACCACCTGCTGTGAGAAACAGCACTTTTTATGGTGTTTTGGAGCTGTCTACCTATTTCTTAGCAATTTGCTTAGAGCTAACTTATTTAAAAGTATATTTTAGTTTAAAAAAAATCACTAATCATCCAGAAAGAGATGTCCATGATTTGTATACCCGTGCAGAGCCTTAGCATACCAGTACACCACTTTTGACTCAAATCGCTTGACTATATCATATAGCATAGAACCGATCAGTTTGTTTATATAGAAATTTATGTTGGTTCCCAAATGGTTTACTTGGTATTTTCGTGTACAGCCTGATTAAATGATAAAGCTGCCACATATCGTTCAAAAACTCAACTTTTTTTATGAACGCTTATTCGGTTTTCAAAATATTTTAACTAAATTAAATTAAACAAGTTTTTCAGAAGGAAGTTGCTTAATGTTAGTTTTTATTTACAATTCTGAACATTCTATATGGTTTGCAGATGTGTCAAATCTTAGGTTTGCCGAAGATAATATTTCTTAGTTGATTATACTCGTATTTAAATCCATTAACGTATGCAATAAGCAATACTCAAAAATCTATACCCTTATATATGCAGGAGGACAAAGCAAAAGTACCAAAAATGATGCAGCCGCCTGCTCCCGGCGAGCCACCCAAAATCGAGGTGATTCGGGAGAAGCGTCCGTCACTTGCGCCGGAGCCACCCAGTCGTCGTGGCTCCCTGGTCCCACCAGCCGACATGGGCCGAAGACCATCCCTAATCATCAATGACGAGGTAAATTTCATACGCCTTGATAGTATCCGTGATTTAATTTGCTATTCATGGCGTCAAGAAATCATGAACAGCATATGAATATACGTAAAGTCGAGCTTCTATATCTCGAATTATACCTATCTCGAACTAAATTGAGTGCAAATAAACTTAATAAATTTAACAAAAAGAATTTCATATGCTAAAGTTTCCAAATTTTGAACTTCTTCTTTGGATAATGGCAATTCGAGTTAGGGAAGTTCGGCTGTATATGGATTTCCTCATTCAAGAGCACAATGGCACATCCTATACCATACTATACTACTTTCGGTTGTCTCTTAAAAAAAAATTCTTCTAAAAAAATATCTATGAGATCAAATATCGATAATTGTGAGCCAACTCTGGCTTTCTTTAAAAAAACAAATCAAAATTACCATTTCGATCAGAAGAATTTAAAATGCGGCAACCGTGAATTACTAGACAAGCGATATTTTGGACATTTCAAACAGATTAAAAGATCTAAATCGAATTTAAAATTTAATAAGAAAAATATCATATAATATTAACATAATAATTATTATTATTCTCTTATTGAAGTAAAAGTATTCAAATTGGCTTCATCAGAGACTTTTGATTCGTGATATAGCAATAAATATAGTATTTCTAGTATTCAGTTTCACTTTTGCAATTAAAAATTAATTAATTCTAAATATCGCTCATCTTTATAAAGTGGTTATAGTTACAAACAATTCTTGTACTTATTTTCCAAAATCAATCGGTACTTTTTACTGTTGATATTGCTTTCTTTAAACTTCACCGTATATGTGAAAATGTACATAAATGTAGTCTCAATGAGTCACTTCATTAATTCATATATGCAGTTTAATTGTTTATTTTAGTTTCCATAGAAAACATACCCAGCTTAATTTATAAATATCCGGAATGTGTAGACGTTATTGTGAAACAATTAAGTAGTGAGAAGTACATATATATATTTCTTACATATTATTCTCATTATGTTATTCAAAAGTTATAGTTTTGCTTTTAGTACCTGATCAGTTGTTATTTTAGAAGACAAACTGTGTAAGCTGCTTTTGCCATAATATTTAAATATTAAGGTGTCGCTATAAATCGAGGAATCTGATATATCTGAACAACAACTTACTTATTAAGCGAGTTTGCTAAATTATGTTTTATATTATTTTATAGACGATTTTACTATTTTCTAAGCATTCTTCTATAGATACTTGTATAAAAAATAAAAATATAATTGATAAATGTAGGCATTTACATAAACATATACATACATATCCCTATACACATATGCATACAAATACAATAAGACTGTACTGTAATTAACTGATTGCTTGTATTTAATTGTGTTACGTGTAGTAGTAAAAATGTAGCTAATCTCATGTGTATTTCCTATGTCCCTTTTATGTACCATGTCTGACCATTGTCCACAAACTAAAAATACCAACAACAACAACAACAATCACACCACAACCAACGTCATTACAATAACTTCCGAAACAACAACAACAACAAATGATATTGATTTTATTGCCCACCTGCCACCTGTGTTACTCAACGCAACCGATCGACAAACCAAACCAAACCAAACCAAACCAAACCAAATCAAACAAAATCAAACCAAATCAAACCAAAACAAACAAAAATCAACAATAATAAATACAAATCAAATAAAATCAAATCCAACGCACCTCCTTGCCTATGTACAACCAACCCACCATCCACTCGGTATACATACATATTTATTATATGCAATACACGCTCACACACATGCACGAATATACATACATATGTCCGCCGCATAAATATGTATGATTGCCAATCAACAAAAACAGAAGAAACTCCGCCCCGGCGAAGTCATGGATACACGGGTAAGACTCCAAAAATTACTGGTCCAGCTTTGTAGCAACAATTGATTAATTTATATATGTAAAGGAGGTATTCGTATCTGTTTCTATTCCACCCGAGCAGTATTTATTTATTTGTACCTGGTAAAAGATATTTTTACCACTACCCACAGTATAGGGACTATTATAACATATACTCGTACTACACAATATCCAATTTAAATAGCTAAACTTACCATATTCATTAATCATCCGAAGAACATAAAAACAATTTACCGACGAAAATAATACCGCAAATTTACATCTTTATGCTTTTAAATACAAATGATTTGTCAGCCGTAAATTTTTATGTTCAATTGAAACTGAACTTACACATATGAAGTATTAAAATAACTTTATGACCTTTATTTACCATTTTTTTATTCAAATTAATTTGAACTCGTAACACTAATCTGAGTGCACTTATGAGATATTTTTTTAATTCAATTTTAGTTTTTACTTAAAAATCAGAGGGTAACTTTTATATCAAATTTTTGTTACAATAACTTGAAAGCAAAACTTTACTTTATAATTTATAATTTAAGAATGCCAGCTACATATAATTAACTTGAGTGATTTTGAGCAATTCGAAACGACTTTTGCTTAATAAGTTTTTAGATTTGGAATATCCATATTATCTGTATATCAATGTAGCATACTCTTTTTAACACATTCAAAATTACATATGTATGTGTGGCTTTTTCTAATAATAGATTAAATCTCTAACTCTCGAATATTCAAATAAATTAAAAATAGATACATATGAAACCCCAAAGATTTTACGTGATGCCCAGATATGTTAGTGACATACATACATACATATGTACATACATTCTTACATACATACTTACATACATACTTACATACATACATACATACATGTATTACATATGTAATACATTAGCTGATCTTCGTCTCTGTTTGCCCTTCAATTTTTGGCATTCATATTTTTCGAATAGGAATGCGTATGCGCAGTATTAGCATTTGTCTACACATTTGCACAGATACATATGGATATTGTGAATTCATTTTAGGGTATTGTGCAGTACAAATAAAAAATCTACATCTGATTCGGAATCGAAATCTGTCATAACATTCTATGCCATAGACTATAATATACTATATAGATACACCAAAGATTAGATCGAAGTGAACGGCTGCAATGCATTGTAGGTACATATATCATTATAATTATTATGAGAAATTGGTCCCAAAATCAAAGACAAACATTCAGTTGAGTGTGCCGCGTTTGAAGAAATAATCGTGTGCAGTTCCATCGCATTTAGAAACATTTAGAATTCGTACTCAGACCTTATCCTTGATGATATTTTTGGAGAAATAACTACATATGTAAGGTCTGACGAAAATAGGTTAACTAATTCAAATAATGCACTCATTAATATTAAATTTCAACCAGCCAATCATTAAACGGGGATATTTATAAGCATATTAACGAAGGTTTGTAGGTAGAGTTAAATACTCGTACTCGGTTAATTTCAAGGTCTTACTTACCTTCATCGGCTGCTGATTTAGAACCAATCAAACACACACTCACTTACATAAGTATAATGTCGAATTCAGTCACCTCTCTCAGTTTTCAAATGATCAAGATGCAATTGAATGTTGTCCAGCATTTAATTTAATTTAATTTAAAAACAAATATTACAGTTGTTGAGGCCAGGCGAGGTTGGTGAAGGACAGGTGAGAGTTAGCTCTGCTTATTCCTACTTTTTTTTACATAATGTAGTATTTTGGTCGCATTTTTTTTTCTTAACAAACCCTTGTGAGACAAACCTTGCTCGGCAAAGCTCACATCCCTGCACATAAATACATATGTACTTGCATTCAACTTGCGAGCTGCCAAATTCAATTCCGAAAATTACACAAATCGCAAAACATTATTTAGTAACAACCAAGGCTGCAATCTAAAACATTTTCAAAATGCCATCGGTTTGGGAAGCGAAATATTTAATTCTCATAAATACAACACAACATACTTTTCGAACATTGTTTCTTTATTTTAAAATAAAAACTGTATTTATCCAATGATTTTTAATTAACAATTAAGAGCTAACTTAAATAATTGAAATTATACAATAATTGTGAATCTATATTAATTTTAATTTGAAACTTAGTAGTGAAGAGATACAAGTTCTGGTTTTCAACTATTGATAAATTGTAATTTGCTGATTTAGAAACAGTTTGCAGTCTTGGTAACAACACACCTATACCAATAACCAATTAAAAATAATTTACATACTCGTATATACACATGTGTGTAAATGTAGATTGTAGTAAATAATTATCGAATTTATTTTGATGAAATTAACATTCAGTAGTTAATAAAATATACACATACACACACACACACATACAGATATAAGCCCTAAGATTATATACACACATATTTATATTTGCTGACATTTGCTTAGCTATCCGATAAAAAAATCGACAAGAAATATTTAGATCGCAGCTAAGCAGATAATAATCGCTTGATACGAGAATGCATATTTAGTAGTCGTATTTTGAAATTTGCAATTGTTCTTTCGAACCACAATAATAATAAATTTAATTTAATAGTAAATTTAATTTCACGGGTACAAATTATTAAGCCCGATATGACCTATTGCAATGGTATAAAAACTAAATGGTATAAAAAACTAAAAAGATCATGTCATTATAACAACCTCATTACATTTACTTATTCATATTGATTTGAAATTGATTTTTTCAAATATAATTTTCACACATTCATAAGCAATTCACTCAATTAATACCGACAGCGCCGTTTTTCATAATTCCTTACTTTAGGTATAAAATGTATGCACGTATGTTTATCTGGGACTTTTCTTGGATATCCACTATCAATACTTAGAGACCGTGAGACATATGGACAAACTGAATAGAAACCTATCTTAATAGTTAAAAATTGCGACATTTTCTTCGTGTAATATTTATTTTAACTAATTATATTGTTTTGAATCTTGATAGCAAAAACAACAGAGACCAGGCGAAATGGGGGATACGAAACAGGTCTTAAATCGTGATGAAATTATCACATTTCTATACTTTCAATTTTTTTTCGCTTGAGTTCTTTTTGTTAATCAATGATTTAATTCTGAAAATCGTATATAACAAACTCAGGTGCTATTTTGTAAATATTGATTATTTCACGACTGTATACATACATACATATATGCACCTCTACTTTTGTATATATGTAAATCTATTTGTGATTGACCTTAATAATTGTGTAAATAATAATAAAAGGGCCTCTCTAAGGCCTCTCATGTGTACGACTATTTATAAAAACAAAAATATATTTATTTAAATTGTCGTTTTTGCATCAGACGATATTCCTCTGGCGTAGAGACGTCATGACGCGTCATTAGATGCGTGAAGTGAATCATTATGCATACGGCTTAGAAAATTGCAGATTCGGTAAAACTCTTTGAAAATAATTTTGAAACTGATCGAAAAAATAATACTTATAATAGTTAAACACAATAGTTTTCAAATCGCTTTCCGCACAGTTTAATGAACTCGTTACAGGGCGCTATATTATTTGAAACAACTTTTGCTAATAATCTTGATAATCGGCAACCATTTACAATCAGAATTTTTACAATGCCGTCATAAGATGTATGAAAGCTACTATTGTTTAATTTCCCCAGCCATTAATGGTAAAATCGTGACTTGTCATTCTTGATTGAATTAAATCGTTTTTGAATAATTTTTAGCGACAAAATCCAAATTATTAAGTGTAACCTCCATTTCTGTTTCATAAAGGGAAAAACAATTAATTGGGAATCGTACTTGTAGACTCTTCCCCCGATTACTGCCTAGAGTCAGGGTACTCTTTATTTATATCATTTATTTAGTTTAACTGGCATTTGAAAAACTAAACGAATTGTAGTTAAGTAATTTATAGAGAATTCGCAAGCTCGAATCTCGTAACCTTTGTTAAGAACACAATAACATACTTTAATGATAAATCATATATTTTTAATAAATCCATCATGTTCATGAGTTAATATTTAATCAGTGCTAATCTCATTTAAATACCGTCATTTATTAAACACTTGTCTGATATAATTTTCTACATACCAACATAAGTACAAAGTTGTCATCAGTATTACATTTTCTGTGTTAATAATATTTATTATACCGTATTGTAGTTTAATGTTTCAGTTCGGTAATATGGCATTTGAAATCTTTGAGTACCTTTTTACCCTACTCCGTAGTTTGCAGAATGTAGTATGTGTTTTTTGATTTTACGTTTGTATGCTATACGTATTTTGACGAGTGTATAAATTGTATTCATATATTAATCAAATTTTTATTTATTCCATTACCAAATAATATAAATACAACATTCATTGACTTACTGACCTTTCTATGTATAATTTTTGTTTTGTCCTACACAATTTATGTGTGACGTGACTGTGATTGTGATTGTAATTGGGATTGTCCACAAAAGCGGAGACGTCCCTCCATTGATGTGCGCAGACCAAGTGTACAGGACTTGGAAGATCTTATTAACAAACCTTCCACTCCCCTGCGCGATGCCGGTGATGGTGGACCACCATCGATTATCGATGTACAGGAATCATATTCCGTGGTCGAAGGTATGTAATCCTCTGTTTCTTGTACATTCATACATATATGTTCAAATTCAATCCTCTGTTAAATGTGGAATGTTTTCATACATACAAACATACGAGAATTTAAACATATCTTCATTCATTAGAATATTACTGGGAAAAGCTAATGACTAGATATATTGAAATTTTTAAATAGTTATAATAATGGCAGCAAAGTAGAGCTGATATTCTTATAATAGAGATATAATACAGTTAATAAATTTTAATAATTAAATATAATAATAACTAATTAGCACTATGGAACAATGGGAATGGGCGAAAAAATTAAAATAGGGATCTTTTTACCTATTTTCATAGAATTCAAGAATAATTTCAATGCACTCCATTGTTATTTTAATATTTTTGAAGCTTGTGCTTAAATGTAAACTTTATTTTTTTACAACATTTGTAAATTATATATTTAAAATAATACAATTAATATATTGACCACAAAATATTTATTGAATTTACTGGATGTCGAAAAGTGGGGACTAAATACATATATCGATATCGGTTAAACGGTTTTCGTTGTGGTTTTTTGAGTTCATATCCAAATGAAAATAACTGTAAGTGCTTAAAAGCACTTAAAACACTATGTATACACTACATTACACTTTTCTGTATCTGCATGAGTAACTAACCATTACAATATGTTCTATTTTCGTATACATCAAACATTTAGACTCGACGGCTTACCTTACGGTTGGTGTCGAGGGCAATCCAGCACCTACATTTAAATTCTACAAAGGAGTTAGCGAAATCCTCGAGGGTGGTCGCTACAAGTTCCTTACCGATGGCCAAACGAACACAATCACATTGTGTATGCGTAAGTGCAAACCGAACGATGAGAGCAAATATAGAGTTGTTGTTTCAAATATACACGGCGAGGACTCCGCCGAGATGCAGTTATATGTCTCGGATTCAAGTGGCATGGACTTCCGTGCCATGCTCAAGAAACGTCGTTATCAAAAATGGGACAAAGAAGAACAAGACCCCAATTGGGGCGATCTAAAAGAAACTGAAAAACCACTGCCGGCTTTAAAGAAAGTCGAAAGGGTAAGGGAACAGAATATTGTTTTCATTTTAAATCTCATAATTGCTTCAATAATTTACAATTGAAAAATTACTACATCAAACGACAATGTAGTAATTTTCCGAATAATTGGCATGTCGCATTCTAAAAAAGAGATATAAGCTCATTGTATGCGCAGTAATACTATTTCTTTCTCGATCTCGATAAATCTCAAAGCTCAAGTTGACAATTAACTCTTAAGCGACTTTTAAGTAACTACATACTACATATGCAAGTTAAAATCTCTTATCATTCCGGGATTGCTTAAAATAAGTGAATTAAAGTATTGTCTAAGTAACTTCGTTATCTCAATGTTTGGTCAAATATTTTTTTTTTATCAAATACTCACCACATTTTTGCAGAACGATAAAGTAAAGTACATTCTTCACAGAGTGTATATTCTGCAAGGGGCAAACAAGAAGAGCTTTTGGTCAATATTTATTTTTATTGGGGAACTCCTCCCTATAAGAATAACAAATGCTCAATGACAAACAAAAGTCGGAAATTGAGTTTGAGGGAACTTAACGTTACAAGAATAGTTCTTATCAAGTTATGGTTTATACTGATGGTACTTTATCTTGATTACCAAGCATTTATTTATCGGAATTGCTTAGCTCTACTTTAACTGACGGTCAAATTAAAAAAAAAAAGAATATTTAAACTATCGAACGAAATCAAACATAATCAATTAAAATATTCATTCACTCTACAATGAAATCATTGTATAGTTATTGTATAGCCCCGTTTTCAAGCTGGTTATTCGCCCAGACATGTCGAGAGAGTAATTGGATAACCTCCAACTTCTACACCTTCTTCTTGAATATGAGCAGTTATATATTTTTATTTGAACTCATCACTATAATGTATACATAATGCAATACAGGCGCCGTCATCGCGCAGGCCGTCCCTAGCTGAGCTGATCCCCGATTGGCCGACGTTGCATCCGTTTCGACGTGAGGAGGTGCGCTCTTAATACTTTCTGAGATACTTTCTATACTTTGTATACTTATGTATAACCCAAGCAATTATGAACAGTCTGTAATCGATATTGTATGTACAAATTAATTTTCCATTGCAGTACAGAGATACTTATTTCTTGATTTTTGGCGACTTTGGATGAATGTTTCAATCGATTTTTATGCGCTGTGCCCATTCCAATAAAGCCGAATACGGCTATTATGAATTTGTGCAATTTTTGTAGCATCAGCGTACATGCGTATAATAGATAATACTGTGCTCTTGATATCGGGGTACGCGATGGAGTATCTTAGATCTGGACACAGGCGATTTTGTAGCCTAGCACTCTCGACTGCGCGATTTTTACTTATCTTTAAGTATTTGTTTTCTTTTTTTTTTTTTTTGGATTACTAAGAAATTAATGTAAATGAGAAATCAAGTTTTCAAGATTTCCAGTATTATTATTTTAGACATTCCGGATAATTGATTAGCTATAAATCTATCCATAATTCTTGGATAATTTTTCGGAATCAGGCTTGACCTTTGGCCATTTGCATTTTGTTATTTCTTGCATAAAATTCATAATTTTGATCATTTAATCATATATGTGTGTAGTTATGTTTGTATATGCTAGCATATACATAAAATCAAATATCGGCTAACAAATATTTTAATTTTATTTCGAATTTGATATACGACACGTTCGAGATGCATAGTAACAAGTTTTCAAAGTATGCACATTGATTGACATCATCATTTTTGACTAACAAGTATTTGTGTTTAATACATACGATATGAGTATGTATTAAATTAATAAGTACAAATATTGCTGATCTCATTTTTATGCTTACTTATTTTAACAAATTTCTATTAACTGGTTACCAATAGTAAGGAGTATCCCCCACTTTAAAGATCTTTTTCAAGCTTTTTAAACATCTACTTCTTACAATTGAAATTGAAAAATATAATACCCAATGTTCACTACACGCAAGAATGAATAGATTTTTTCTGAATTTAAGTACATAAGTGTTTATAAAACTTATTTTAAGGCTTTCTGTACTTTTGAATTTATTACATTGTGACTATCACAAAATATCAATTAAATATCAAGCATTCTTGTATAAGACCAAAATCTCTTGGTCGAAATTCGACATACTTGAACTCAGTATGTTAACATACTTTAAAGAATATTAATATTTTTGAAAATTTAAACATACTTGATGTAGTAGAATTGGGGTATAAATCGATAATATCTACATTGACAATTCGGAGAAGAAAAAAATTAATAGGTTCAGATGCCGAATCTCAATCAAAATGTCAATCGAAATATTGTTTTTTGATTTGATTTGTATTCATTTCTTAATTCTTTTTTGTTAATTACAAATAATCATAACAACCAGTAAAAGTACCTTCAACTTACATATAAACATATAATAGTAGCACACATCTGCTAGACTAATAAAACGGCAAAGGCATTTGTGTACTACATTATATTATTTATGAGCGCTTTGTAATCGTATATCAAATTTGCTGTCGTTTGACATCTTTACCCATTTTTGACAACGCAAAAACACAAAAACAAAAAATGATTGAAATCAACAACAACATGATCGAATGAGCATAGAAGGTGGAGTCATTCCTTAGTCCTCTGATCGACCAGTTCGCTAAGGAAGGAAAGGATAAGAAAGTGGTATTTGAAGCGCGATTCAGCAAGCCGAATTGCAAGCCAAAATGGTTATTCCGCAAGGATGTAAGTATTTATGAACAATCAAATGAACTATGCATAAATTAGTGATGTAAATTATCCATTTAACGCGAATATTTGAAATCTGTTTAAAAAATCGAGCCTTGATTGGGCACGAATGGATTCAAAAATAAGCCAAATTTCATTAAAATGTGTGCTTTTAATTTCGTTGTACCAAAGCTAAAAAATAAAAAAATATTAATATTCATATATTTATATAAATAATATACATTTTTAAATAATTGTATATACATTGCATTAATTATTTTCATTAAATTCAGAAACTTTCTGTCATTACCTAATTGAAAATATTGCATATTTAATAATGCATTTTTTACGAAGTTTTTGGACTTTTGTGAAAATCTGCCTATTTTACATCACTAAACTAGTGAAACTGAATAATTATAATAACTTTAATTGAATGTTCGGCCCATCATAGGAGGTTTTCACAGGCAGCAAATTTAAGTTCAAGCAGGAGAATGATACATACCAGTTGATAATTACAACGCCTAAGGTTGAGGATACTGGCAAATACACAATTGAAATCGGAGGCGTTTCCAGCACTGCATTCCTCAATGTTGAGGAAGCAGATCCCACATATACATTTACAAAGCCGCTTAAGAAGAAAGTCGAAGGTTTTACAAGACATGAAACGACTTTGGAGTGTGCCGTTAGCAGTAGCATGGCAAATGTGACTTGGTTTAAGGATAATACCAAAATCGAATCGGATGATCCACGTTATTTGATCTCGAAAGATATTAATGGCAATCTTAAGCTCATTATCAAGGAGTCTGTGCTAGAAGACACCGGCAAATATCGATGCCAATTGGACAAACAACCAGATAAGACCGAAACCACTCTAAATGTTGTCGAATATCCTTACAAGTTTGTCAAGGTTCTCAAATCACAGCAATGCATTGAGAAAGACACCATAACACTCGCTTGTGAAATCGATGATGCACAAGGCGATGTTCAATGGTTTAGAAATGATGAGGAAATCAAGCCTGATAAACGTATCCAGATAATTAAGGATGGCCGAAAACGCAAGCTTGTTATCAAAGACTGCAAAGTTACTGATGCCGGCCAGTTCAAGTGTACGACAAATGCTGATCAGACTGACGCCGAAATTATCATAAACTGTAAGATATTCATTTTATACAACTACTAGACCTTACCAATCCTTTATTATTATACATATTATGTTAATTATCTTAGATCAAAATCGTTTCAACAAGAAACTTAAGGATACTGATGCCGTGGAGCGTGAGAAGCTGGTATTGGATGTGGAGCTGCAGGACCAGACAGCTCCATGTGATTGGAAGTTTAATGGAGAGCCAATTGTGCCAAATGAACGTATTGAAATTAAAAATTTGGGTGGTGGCAAACATCAGTTGGTATTCAATGGCCTTGACCTGACAGATGCAGGTGAAATTACCTGTGAATCGGGACAACTGAATTCAGTGTGTAAGCTTTCCGTACGTAAGGGCGAGAGCAGACCCAATATTGATTGCCCAGATGAGTTTGCTGGCCCAATAAGTGCTCCCGTAATCATTGAAGTGCCATTCAAAGGTAACTCATTCATTTATAGAAATATTGCCTATACGAATTTCGACAAATAACTCCACCTAAATTTGGAAACAAGTATTTGAAAAACCAAACTATAAAGCATGCAATTTTTGAATACCAATTAAGAAATAAAATTTGGGAAAAGTTTAGCTAGGAAATTCAAATTGGAAGTGTCTACATATAAACATTGTAAGCCACAGATGCAGGTTGTCAATTTGCTTCTGTATTCTAAAACTTTAATAGTAACTCGCAAGATGAAATTAATATATTAACGATAATACTATTTTCAATTAAACTCAATACAAAGCAGACAAATTAAAGCTACTTTTCTCGAATAATACTGAATTCGATTTTTCCCAAGATTTTAATTCTAAATAATTTTCTTGTTTCAATATACCAATTTTTTGACTCTGTTAAATTGCCTTATTTATGCTTAATATTTTTCAAGTCAATACTGGTTTCTCTAACTTCTATCTTATTAGTATTATTTTCTTTGTTTTTGTAAGTTTTACAAAAGTTTTTGGAATTCTTTTGAGGCACTCAAACTTATACTGACACATATTCTCCAATTTGGTTGCCTCTCTATACAGTAAGCGGTACTAAACAAACTCCAGTTGAGGCCAAGTTAATAAAGGATGGAAAACCGCTGCCTGTCAAGGATGTTGAGGTTGCGGTAACCGACGATAAGGTTACGTTCAAAATCAAGAAACCATCAAGGGACTTATCGGGTCCGTATCAAATCAAACTATCGAATGGTCAGGGCGAAGATACGAAGGATGTAAACATTATTTGCCAAGACGTTCCACAACCACCTCAAGATGTGGATGTCACTGATGTATTTCAGACATCGTGTGTTGTTAAATTTAAGCCGCCAGCAGATGATGGTGGTAGTCCGATAATGAAATATGTGATCGAACGCCAAGATTTGAGCAAAAAACAAGGCTGGGAGCCTGTCGCTGAGGTTCTACCAAGTGAGCCATGTCTCAAGAAAATTGAAGACCTGGTGCCAAAGAAGCAGTACAGATTCCGTATGCGTGCTGTTAATAAAATAGGTCCATCTGATCCGGCCACGTTTAAGAACTCGATACTTGCCAAAGATCCATGGGATGAGCCTGGTAAGCCGAAGGCGGTTGATCTTACCGATTGGGATAAGGATCACGCTGATCTGAAATGGGAGGCACCAGACAGTGATGGTGGTGATCCCATAACATCCTATATTGTTGAATATAAGGAGAAATTCTCCAACGATTGGGTGGCCGGCAAAGAAGTGCCGGGAGATGCTAGAACAGCAACCGTTGATAACCTGAAAGAGGGCCAACAGTACGAATTTCGAGTCCGTGCTGTTAATCGGGCTGGACCTGGCGAGCCTAGCGACAAGACTAAAGCTATTATTGCTAAATGCCGTTTCGTTAAGCCGTTCCTTGTTGGCGATGGCCTCAAGAATATTACGGTCAAGAAAGGACAGACTGTGCGATTTGATATTAAATACGATGGTGAACCAGAGCCAACAGCTTCTTGGTTCAAGGACACACAACCGCTGAAGTTCGACAATCAACGTCTCAATCTCGAACAACTCGAACGCAATTCGTCGATTACAATCAAAAAGACTGTGCGCAAGGATACCGGCAAATACAAATTGGTATTGACCAATAGCTCGGGTACAATCGAGTCGGAAGCACAGGTTGTTGTCCTTGACCGTCCGTTAGCACCTGGCGGGCCATTTGAGCCAGAAGAAGTACGCGCCCATCGCATCAAGATGAAATGGAAGCGTCCCTCCGATGATGGTGGTTGTGAAATCACTGGTTATGCCCTTGAGCGCATGGATGAAGAAACTGGCCGTTGGATACCAGCCGGCGAAGTTGGCCCCGATGAGACTTCATTCGATTTTAAGGGCCTAACTCCGAACAAGAAATACAAATTCCGCGTCAAGGCTATCAACAAGGAAGGCGAATCCGAGCCGCTAGAGACAACAGACGCAATTGTTGCCAAAAATCCGTACGATCCGCCAAGTCCCCCCAGTCAGCCAGTCATTGACGATTATGATAACAAGAGTGTGTCGCTCAAATGGAAGAGACCACCATCTGACGGTGGACGACCAATTACCCACTATGTGGTTGAAATCAAGGATAAATTCTCACCCACATGGACTGAGGTTGCCAAAACTGAGGATCCCAATCCCGAGTGCAAGGTTGAGGGCCTCAAAGAGAAAATGGTCTATCAGTTCCGCGTGCGAGCGGTCAACAAAGCCGGACCTTCAGAGCCATCCCAGCCGACGGACAATCACCTCTGCAAGCATAAGAACCGTAAGTACCATGACTGGTTGATATTTATTTACTTAATACATTTACCCTAAGCACATTTAATTTATTTGGCTTTGGCTTATCATATTTACATCTTTTATATTTTAATCATATTTAATTCATGCAATCGCTACTAGAAAACTTTCAGGTATTTAAAAGAAAAAATGGATGATCTAAAAGTCTGTTGTGAACTACCATTAATGCTTAAAATTGACATCTTTTGATTGCTATAATTATTTTATAGAATATACTTAGATGGCTACTTAGAGCTTAGAGCTTAGAGCTTAGGCTTAATTAACTCATTTCACAGAATATCGCATCAGCTTTAATACTGCCAACGCTTTTAATAAGTACGTAAGAAAATATTAATTTTGTTCACATTGGAATTTGGAATTTGAATATGAATATGCATAAAAAACTAGAATGATTTATGAACTTTACACACTTATCGTTTTATCGTCTTGACCAATAGTTAAGCCACAAATTGACAGATCCACATTTAAGCGGATCACAATCAAGAGTGGACGTACTCATAAGTGGTCGGTGGACGTTACCGGAGAGCCCGTGCCAGAATTACACTGGAGCTGGCGAGATGATGTTCCACTAACGACTGGAGATCGTATCAGTATCGAGACAGTTGACTACCACACGGACTTTGTTATAACAAATGCTAAGCGCAAAGACAGTGGATTCTATAGCCTGAAGGCTGAGAATCGAAATGGCGTTGACCGAGAGACTGTGGAATTAGTTGTTTTGGGAAAACCCAGTTCACCGAAGGGACCACTCGCTGTTAGCGATGTTACCGCAACCGGATGTAAGCTGCAGTGGAAGAAACCCGAGGATGATGGCGGAGTGCCCATCAAGGAGTATGTGGTTGAAAAAATGGATACTGCAACTGGTAAATGGGTTAGGGTCGGACGGTCGCCGGGTGAGAAGGAACCGCCGAGCTTTGATGTCACTGGCCTAAATCCTGGCTCCGAGTACATGTTCCGTGTCTCGGCTGTAAATGAGGAGGGCGAATCCGAGCCACTAACAACACTGGTTGGAGTTGTCGCAAAGGATCCCTTCGATGAGCCCAATAAGCCGGGTACTCCTGAAGTCATTGATTATGACAATCAAAGTGTGAAACTGAAATGGACGCCGCCAAATAATGATGGTGGAGCGCCCATTCAAAAGTATATTATTGAAAAGAAGGATAAAAATAAGCCAGAATGGGAAAAGGCCATCGAAATCCCAGGCGATCAATTGGAGGCCACTGTTGCAGGTCTACAAGAATATGGTGAATATGAATTCCGCGTCATTGCCGTCAACAAAGCCGGTCCATCCCCACCATCAGATGCAAGTCTGCCACAAATCGTCAAGTATAAGAAATGTAAGTATTTCAGAGAGTACATTTTCTCGTCCAGTTGGATGAAAACCCAAAAATATATATAATGTTCTGGATTCTGAATTTTCTGACTAAAGTGGAAACCACATTTACAACACCAAAATGCGTTTTGAACCCGAATTGAGGATGATACATAGTGTAGTGTGTTCTACGTACATCGAAACTTTTGTCAAAATGTAAACAGGAAGTCCTTAAGTCTTTAGTGAATGTTTCCACTCTTGAACTCGAAACAATCAATTAGAATCGTTAAAATTTTTGTTATTTATTTTAATTTGTTTTATTTATATTTCAATTTAAATAATTCATTTAAATAACTTTTATCTCTGGGAATGCAAAGAAAAGCTTAAAATAAGGTATCTCTAAATTATCCTTAACCAAATATTATTCAGCTTTGACATATTGTCTGTGATATTGGTATACTATAATGTTCCACTTTGCATAAAATACAATGTACTGTGTGTTCTCAAAACCGTGAACTAAGCAAAACCAAGGGCTCACCTCTTAAGGTAGTCAATGAAAAAACCGAAAATGTGTTCACATCAAGCGATGTTCAAAGTTTACTGAGTGCACTGTTTATTATTGTATACTGTATGTATTAAAAAGACAGGAGAGTATAGAGTAGAGTGTTGACAAAAAAGCAATTGTAATCAAAGCAATCCTTCATATTTATTTATGTCAATTTAAATACCTGCAGTGAAACCTCGCATTGACAGAACGAACTTGAAGCCTCTTTTAATTCGCGCTGGAAAGCCAATTAAGTACGACGTGAACATTCGTGGCGAGCCGGTGCCAACAGTTCAATGGTATCAGAACGACATTGAGCTCAAGCCTGAGGAGCTGCCAAGCAATACTGAGATTAAAAATATTCCTCACAATACGAAAATTGCAATAATAGATGCTGTGCGAAAGCATACTGGCGTCTATAAAATTCGGGCCGAGAATGAGCACGGGTTCGATGAGGCGACCGTTGAGGTGAACGTTTTGGGACCACCTGGAAAGCCAAAGGGTCCCTTAACTGTCAACGATATTACCAAGGATAGCTGCAAGCTAAAGTGGAAAAAGCCAGAAGATGACGGTGGTAAACCCATAACGGCTTACCAGGTTGAGAAATTCGATAAGAAACAAGGTCGTTGGGTACCTGTCGGTCGAACCTCTGGCAATGATACCGAATTTGATGTCAAGGGCCTTCAGGAAGGTCATGAGTATCAGTTTCGGGTTAAGGCCATCAATGAGGAGGGTGAATCCGAACCTCTGGAGACCGATGGCAGCATAATAGCTAAGAATCCATATGATGCTGCTAGTAAGCCAGGTACACCTAAGATCGATGATTACAATGAACATATGGTCAAGCTTAAATGGGAGGCACCTAAGGACGATGGCGGTGCACCAATCACTGGTTACATTATTGAGAAGAAAGACAAATTCTCACCGATCTGGGATGAAGTTCTTACCACGAATGTAAGTAATTTTCTCATACTATCTATGGTGAAAAGTATGACATAAAGCTATCATAAAGCTACATAAACAGAGGTCGCAAATAACAGTCATTTCATATATTCAATGAGGTCTGCCCATCCCAATAACAGTAGCAACAACTTAGAATAACTAAGCCAATTTCGATAAGCAATGACACTTTTTGATATTGTTCTGCTTGTGCAAAAAAAGACTTTACAAGTTGAGCAATATTTGCGGCCTCTGTTAGTAAGTGAAAAGTGTGAAGTGTATGACATCAAAATAAATAATATGTTTGCTACACAAATATTTAGACACCGACACCAGAGGCAACGGTTGATGGCCTCACCGAAGGGAACGAGTATCAATTCCGCGTTCGTGCTATTAACAAGGCCGGAAACAGTGAGCCAAGCGATGCAACTGATCCTCATCTAGCCAAGCCGAGAAATCGTAAGAAAAGAAATCTTAGTCTCATCTCGCAAGTCGCAATTAATTACTGCATTCTAAGATTTTAATATATTTAATATAGATATAATTATTAAAAGCCCTATGTAACGCCAAGCCATTTAATTTGTATGTGCTTTTAGTGTATGTATTTTGCCGTGCTTTTGCTATTCAAAGTATTCACAAATCGATACTTAACTTGATATTCAATAATTAATTAATAATTTCTATAGTTAAGCCAACTATAAATCGTGAGAAAATGAAACCCATTAAGGTGCGAGCTGGTCAAACGGTTAAATTTGACGTGGATGTCAAGGGAGAACCGGCGCCTACTCTAACTTGGTCTTTCAAGGAAAAGGAACTTACACCTAGTGGACAAACGCGATTGGATAATGAAGACTATAATACAAAGCTTACACTATTGGACACATCCCGTAAAGAGAGTGGAGTCTACAAGCTACGAGCTGAGAATATCAATGGTGTTGACGAAGCTGAAGTGGAAGTCATCATCTTGGATAAGCCATCGAAGCCAGAAGGCCCTCTGGAGGTATCCGATATTCATAAGGAGGGCTGTAAACTGAAATGGAAGAAGCCAAAAGACAATGGAGGTGTTCCCATTACTGGATATGTTGTCGAAAAAATGGATACCGCAACTGGTAAATGGGTGCCAGCCGGATCAGTTGATCCAGAGAAGACAGAGATGGATGTGAAGGGATTGGATCCAAATCATCGTTACCAATTTCGAGTTAAGGCCGTTAATGAGGAAGGCGAGTCGGAACCACTGGAAACCGAATCGGCGATTACAGCTAAGAATCCGTTTGATATATCTGCACCGCCTGGACTTCCCGAGCTTGAGGATTGGGATGAACATCATGTTAAATTGAAATGGGAGCCACCCATTCGAGATGGAGGCTCTCCCATTACAGGGTACATTATTGAAGTCATGGACAAAGATTCCGGAGAGTTTGTCAAAGCCGCTGAAACCGATGGTCCCATTTGCAAAGGCGTCGTCAAAAAACTGGAAGAGGGTCAGCAGTACAAGTTCCGTGTCCGTGCTGTTAACAAAGCTGGTCCCTCCGAGCCATCTGAGCAAACTAATTGGCATACTGCCAAGCCGAGATTCCGTAAGTAATTTGTTATTTAACTATAGCTACTTTTTTTTTGAGAGAAGTTAAGAGAAGGAATGGAAGAAGTATTAGATATATTGTGAGACGGATTGTTAAAATTAGAGCATAGAACTCGGAAACGATTGTGGATGGCATAGTTAGTACTACAGGAGTGAGGAGAAAGAGGAAGAAAATTACTAAAAGGTCTGATCAATTCTGAATCAATTTCAGCATTAATTAGTTTATGTAGAAAGACTACACCAAGCATTATTCTCCGATCGGAAAGAGAGGGGAGATTTAACAATAGAAGTCTACTTCCAGTTAAGACCCCTGAGGTCAAAAATCAGATATTGTTTTTGTACCGATTCTATTCTGTCCTGATGAATCTTACATTGGGGACTACATTTACTAATTCCTTTCTTTTATATTCCTTATATTCGATACAGTTAAGCCGCATATAGACCGTACTAATCTGAAGCCTGTGGTTGTGAAAGCAGGTCTATCGATCAGCTTGGACATTAATATCAAGGGCGAACCAGCTCCCAAGGTCGAGTGGTTATTCGATGGATTACCGGTGGTCAGCGACGAGGAGGGTATTAAGATCGATAATGTCGATTATAACACAAAGTTCTTTGTTATGCGGGCGAAACGTCCACAGAGTGGCAAATATACGATTAAGGCCACGAATGAAGTTGGCGAGGATGTTGCTGAACTGGACGTTACCGTGTTGGGTAAGCCGGGTAAGCCAAAGGGTCCACTGGAGGTCAATGACATCACGAAGCACAGCTGCAAACTGAAGTGGAAGAAGCCAGATGACGATGGTGGCGCACCAATTGACTATTATGAAATTGAGAAGCTCGATCCCCATACCGGCCAATGGCTACCGTGTGGCAAGAGCGCCGAGCCAGAGGCCAAGGTAATTGGCCTGCATGAGGGTAAGCCCTATAAGTTCCGCGTTCGCGCCGTCAATAAGGAGGGCGAATCTGAGGACTTGGAAACCGATAAGCCAATTATTGCCAAAAATCCATTTGACGAGCCCGACAAGCCGGGTCGACCAGAGCCAACCAATTGGGATAAAGATTTCGTTGATCTGGCCTGGGATCCGCCGAAAAACGATGGGGGTGCCCCAATTCAGAAATACATTATTCAAATGCGCGACAAGTCTGGAAGAGCCTGGGTCGATGCTGCCACCGTTCCTGGTGATAAGACCAAAGGCACCGTTACCGGCGTTGAAGAGGGACACGAATACGAGTTCCGTGTGGTCGCCGTCAATAAAGCTGGTCCCAGTGAGCCGAGCGATGTGTCCAAATCGGTTGTGGCGAAGCCTCGCTTCCTGAAGCCACACATTGACCGAAAGAACTTGCAGAAGAAGATCATGCGTAGTGGCCAAATGCTGCATATGGATGCAGCCGTCAAAGCAGAGCCGCCAGCCAAAATCACCTGGACCTATAATGGGGCAGAGATTAAGAGCAGCGACTCGATCAAAATCGAGAATGAGGAATACAAAACAACGTTCATAATGCCGAAAGTGAAGCGATCCGATAAGGGTACTTACACCGTCACAGCGAAAAATGATTCGGGCACCGATACTGTTGAGATTGAGCTGGAGGTATTGTGCAAGCCCAGCAAGCCTAAAGGTCCTTTGGCCGTTTCAGATGTTACTGCCGAGGGTGTTCACCTGAAATGGGAAAAGCCAGAGGATGATGGTGGCGAGCCCATTGAGCATTATGTCGTTGAACGCATGGATACAGAAACAGGACGCTGGGTACCAGTTCTAACAACGAAAACACCCGAAGCCGATGTTACCGGCCTTACTGAAGGCAAGGAATATCTGTTCCGCGTCAAGGCTGTCAACAGCGAGGGCGAGTCTGAGCCCTTGACAACCGATACGCCAATAACAGCCAAAAATCCATACGATGCTGCGAATACACCTGGTAAGCCACAAATCACCGACTGGTCTGCCCATCATGCAGATCTCAAATGGCGCGAGCCCGAAGATGATGGGGGAGCTCCGATCACGGGCTATATTATTGAGAAGAAGGACAACAGCGGTAAATGGCAGAAGGTCTTGGAAACCCAAACTCCAGATTGCAAGGCGCGTGTTAACGATCTGATCGAAGGTACCAAATATCAGTTCCGGGTCAAGGCCGTCAACAAGGCTGGTCAGAGTAAGCCATCAGAAGCTTCGGATCAAATGATAGCCAAGGATCGTTTTGCACCGCCCAAAATCGATAGAACCAATATCAAGGACATCACCATCAAGGCCGGTCAGCATATTCGCTATGACATTAAAGTGTCCGGCGAGCCGACGCCAACCAAGACCTGGTTCCATAACAAAGCTCGCATCGAGGACGGTGATGAGCATAACATTGATATGGAAGCGCATCGCACTAAGTTGTCGGTGCCATTTGCTAAGAGACTGCACACTGGTAAATACACAATCAAGGCCGAGAACGAATCCGGGCATGATGAGGCATCGTTTGAGGTAACCGTACTGGATAAGCCGGCTCCGCCAGAAGGTCCACTGCGTGTTACAGATGTGCACAAGGAGGGTTGCAAGCTCAAGTGGAATCCGCCCCTAGACGATGGCGGTTTGCCCATTGAGCACTATGTGGTCGAGAAGATGGATACCGAAACGGGACGCTGGGTACCGTCTGGTCGCTACAAGGAACCATTCGCAGAATTAAATAACCTCGAGCCCGGTCACGAGTACAAGTTCCGTGTGCTGGCCGTGAATACAGAAGGCGAATCGGAGCCACTAACCGGCGAGCAGTCGATAATTGCCAAGAATCCATTCGATGAACCAGGAAAGCCTGGAACACCGGAACCAGTTGACTGGGACAAGGATCGTGTTGATTTGGTATGGCGAGCACCGCTTAATGACGGCGGCTCTCCCATAACCGGTTATGTGATCGAGAAACGTGAGAAGGGCACCGATAAATGGATCAAAGGTGCTGAAGTCCCAACACCAGCGTTTGGTGAGGAATGCAAAGCCACAGTGCCAAACCTGGACGAGAACTGCGAGTACGAGTTCCGGGTTAAGGCTGTTAATGCAGCTGGCCCTGGCGAGCCATCCGATGCGAGCAGATCAGTCATCACAAAGCCAAGAAAGCGTAAGTTTTTACAAGTTAATTACATTGAAACTGAGAGAGAGATGAAAGCTTGACAAATTCTGTAAAAGCTAGACTAACCAAATTTGGTTTAAACCAGTCAAGTGGGCTCCACTGTAGAATACCCTGTGCCATGGCACTCCGATGGCCCATACCTATTTGCAAGCCGTTAGGCACGCCGAAGGTTTGATGATGAGGCATTAAATTGTCGACTAATTGTTCGAATTACATCTATATGTTCTACTGAACGGATTTAAACCAAATTCGATCACAATGTGAAAGACAATATAAAATTCCCATTTCGGGATTTCTGTTGGGAAAATGTATAATTGTATAAATTGATTAAGGAAGAAAGGGGTTTTCCATCTAGTTTTATTATAGTTTTTTGTTTTTTTTTTTAATTATTAATTACATTGTAACTGAGAGAGAGATGAAAGCTTGACAAATTCTTTAACCAAATTTGGTTTAAAAAATTTATACTTGTACGTCTACTTTTTTTTTTTAATTACTTTGTAACTGAGAAAGCTTGACTAACCAAATTTTGGTTTTAAAAATGTATACTTCTATGTATACTTAAATAAATTGATTAAGGAAAAAAGGGGTTTCCCATCTAGTATAATAATAGTTTTTTTTATTTTTTTATTAATTACCTTATAACTGAGAGAGAGATGAAAGCTTGATAAATGATGTAAAAGCTAGACTAACCAAATTTGATTTAAAAAATGTATACTTGTATAAATTGATTAAGGAAGGAAGGGGTTTCCCTTCTAGTATAATTATATGATTATAATTGCTACTTACTTATTGCACATTAATATACTTTAACAGTTGCACCCAAAATCGATCGCCGTAACATACGCACATATAATGTCAAGGCTGGTGAGCCAATATTCTTGGATATTAACGTGAGCGGTGAACCAGCTCCCGAAATTAGTTGGACACAAAATGGGAAATCTGTTTATCCCTCATCTGCAAGCCGCATTGAGAACGTGCCCTATAACACTAAATATATTAACAATAATCCAGAACGCAAGGACACTGGATTGTACAAAATTGCTGCTCACAATCTGTACGGTCAAGATCAAGTTGAATTCCAAATGAATATCATAAGTGAGTATCAGTCGAGTGCTTTGAATGAGTACTTATGTATATTGATAATTATATTTAAAAAACAAATATATATATATATTAATAACAGCCAAGCCCAGTAAACCAGAAGGCCCTCTAGAAGTATCCGACATACACAAGGACGGCTGCAAACTGAAGTGGAAAAAGCCAAAAGATGACGGTGGCGAGCCAATTGATTGCTATTTGGTTGAAAAATTCGATCCTGATACTGGCACTTGGATACCTGTTGGTAAAAGCGATGTACCCGAAATGACTGTTGATGGCCTGATACCTGGTCATGAGTACAAGTTCCGTGTGAAGGCTGTAAACAAGGAGGGTGAATCTGAACCACTGGAGACATTAGGTTCAATCATCGCCAAGGATCCGTTTAGTAAGTATTTTTGTGTTGCGCATATTAAAACTTTCAATTCTTTCAACACAACACAATCTGTGTTCTATTGCGACCGGTCTTCAAGTGGCTTAAGTTCAATTTTTTATCTAAAAAAAAAACTTTATTTTATTTTATTTATTATTAGCTGCCCCCTCAAAGCCAGGAGCACCGGAACCTACAGATTGGACAGCGAACAAAGTAGAGCTTGCATGGCCGGAGCCTGCAAGCGATGGAGGCTCTCCAATAACTGGTTACATTATCGAAGTAAAGGATAAGTACAGTCCCCTCTGGGAGAAAGCACTTGAAACGGACTCACCGACACCAGTGGCTACCGTTAATGGACTCATTGAGGGAAATGAATATCAATTCCGTGTAATTGCCCTAAACAAGGGTGGCCAATCAGAGCCCTCGGACGCGAGCAAAACATTCATAGCGAAGCCCCGCTATCTGGCTCCGAAAATAGACAGGCGAAACCTTAGGGATATAACGATATCTTCGGGAACCGCTCTTAAGTTGGACGCAAATATCACTGGCGAGCCAGCACCAAAAGTTGAGTGGAAATTCTCCAACTATCCATTGCAATCTGGAAAGAATACAACCATCGAGACACCAGACTATTACACCAAACTGGTTATTCGACCAACGCAGCGTGCTGACTCTGGAGAATATTTGGTGACAGCCACCAATAGCTCCGGAAAGGACAGTGTTCTGATTAACGTGAATATTACGGATAAGCCCACACCACCAAATGGACCACTGCAGATATCCGATGTGCATAAGGAGGGATGCCATCTGAAGTGGAAGCGTCCAAGCGATGATGGTGGTACACCAATTGAATACTTCCAAATAGATAAGTTGGATCCCGAAACTGGTAACTGGATGCCTTGTGCTCGTTCATCAGAGCCCCAGGCGGATATTACTGGTCTGACACCTGGCAATGAATATAAATTCCGAGTTTCGGCGGTGAATGCAGAGGGTGAATCAGCTCCATTGGTCGGTGAGGAATCGATAATTGCTAAAAATCCATTTGATGAACCAGGTAAACCAGAGAATCTCAGGCCAACCGACTGGGATAAGGATCATATTGATTTGGCCTGGACCGCGCCACTGAATGATGGTGGGTCTCCAATTATTGGTTACCTCGTTGAAAAGAAGGACAAGTATGGGCAGTGGGAGAAAGCACTGGAAGTTCCAGCTGATCAATGTAAGGCCACCGTGCCCGATTTAACGGAAGGCCAAGCCTACGAGTTCCGCGTTAGCGCTATTAACGCTGCCGGCCCCGGGGAGCCATCAGATGCGACGGCCCCATTGGTGGCCAAGTCCCGGAACAAGCCGCCAGTAATTGATCGTTCCAATTTAATTGAAGTTCGGATCAAGGCCGGACAGGCGTTTGTATTTGATTGCAAAATCTCTGGAGAGCCAGCACCGAAAACGAAGTGGCTGCTTAAGAAGAAGGAGCTCTATACGAAAGATAACGTGAAAGTCACACATGTTGATTACAACACCAAATTGAAGGTAACTAACTCAACACGTTCCGATTCTGGCCTCTATACGGTACATGCGGAGAATGCCAACGGCGAGGATAGTGCTGATGTTAAGGTAATTGTCATTGATAAGCCATCGCCACCAAATGGACCGCTCAAAGTTGAGGATGTTCATGCCAACGGCTGCACTCTCAAATGGAGTCCACCCGATGATGACGGTGGCCAGCCCATTGATAGTTATGTTGTTGAGAAACTGGATGAAGCAACTGGACGTTGGGTGCCAGCGGGCGAAACAGATGGACCAACCACAAGTCTGGCAATCAAGGGCCTAACACCAGGACACAAATACAAGTTCCGAGTTCGTGCCAAGAATCGTCAAGGCACCTCAGATCCACTGACAACACCCCATGCGACTGAAGCTAAGAATCCGTACGATGAGCCCACAAAACCGGGCACTCCGACAATTAAAGACTTTGACAAAGATTTCGTTGATCTGGAATGGGCCAGACCTGAAAGTGATGGTGGATCACCAATTAGTGGGTACATTATTGAGAAGCGTGATAAATACGCTCCAGATTGGGAGAAGTGTGCTGAGATTGATGGTGATACGACCAGTGGTCATGTCCCCGATTTGATCGAAGGCGTTAAGTATGAATTCCGTGTAAGGGCTGTTAACAAAGCTGGTCCCGGTATTCCAAGCGATCCAACTGAGCCACATCTGGCACGTGCCAAGAATTTGCCACCGAAAATTGATAGGAATTTCATGTCCGATATTAAGATACGGGCTGGCAATGTCGTTGAATTTGATGTGCCAGTTATTGGCGAGCCAATCCCAAGCAAGGAGTGGACTCATGAAGATAATATGGTCATAAATACAGATCGCGTGAAAATTACCAATTATGATGATCGCACGAAATTGCGTATTCTTGACGCTAAGCGCGCTGATACCGGATCCTATACTCTGGTCGCCCGTAATATCAATGGTGTTGACAAGCATACCGTGAAGGTGACCGTCTTGGATGTGCCCACCGTGCCGGAGGGACCGCTTCGGGGTGACGAGATAACCAAAAACTCAATGACCCTACGCTGGCGACCACCCAGAGACGATGGTGGATCCGAGATAACCCATTATGTTGTTGAGAAAATGGACAATGAAGCGATGCGCTGGGTGCCAGTCGGCGAATGTGCCGGCACTGAGATTCGTGCTGACAATCTGATTGAGAATCATGATTACAACTTTAGAGTGCGGGCTGTCAACAAGCTGGGTCAATCCCAGCCATTGACCACGACACAGGCAATAACAGCTAAAGATCCCTACTCGCATCCAGATAAGCCAGGGCAGCCACAAGCCGTCGATTGGGGTAAAAACTTTGTCGATCTGGAATGGGCGGCACCCAAGCATGATAACGGAGCACCCATCACCTCATATATTATTGAGAAGCGTCCCAAGTTCGGACAATGGGAGAACGCTGCCGTTGTGCCCGGTAATGAGCTGAAAGCCCATATACCAGACTTAACCGATGGTGGAGAATATGAGTTCCGAGTTGTCGCGGTTAATCGTGGTGGCCAGAGCGACCCATCGGATCCCTCAGCAACCATTATCTGCAAGCCCCGTTTCCTGGCACCGTTCTTTGACAAATCACTGTTGAATGACATAACCGTGCATGCGGGCAAACGATTGGGCTGGACTCTGCCCATTGAGGCATCTCCGAGACCTAGCATCAAATGGCTATACAATGGCAAGGAGATTCCATCAAGTAATTCGCGCGTCGAGTCAAATCTCTTCCAAAATGAGCTCACTTTTGAGATAGCATCGGCTCTTAGGAGCGACGAAGGTCGCTATACATTGATATTGAAGAACGAGCATGGATCGTTTGATGCATCGGCTCACGCAACCGTTCTCGATCGGCCCTCAGTTCCGAAGGGACCACTGGATATCTCAAAGATAACGCGGGATGGTTGCCACTTGGCATGGCATGTACCAGACGATGATGGCGGCTCACCAATTTTGCATTATATTATTGAAAAGATGGACTTGTCCCGAGGTACTTGGTCCGATGCTGGCATGAGTACACATCCAGTTCATGATGTGATCCGACTTGTCCATAATAAGGAATACTTGTTCCGTGTCAAAGCTGTCAACGCCATTGGTGAATCCGAGCCATTGGAGGCTGACAAGAGTATAATTGCCAAAAATGAGTTCGATGAGCCAGATGCTCCTGGTAAACCCGTTGTCACCGACTGGGATCGCGATCACGTCGATCTACAATGGGCAGCACCCAAATCTGACGGCGGTGCGCCTCTTACCGAATATATTATACAAAAGAAACAAAAAGGTAGCCCGTACTGGATTAATGTGGTCCATGTTCCTCCGAATTCAACAACAGCCACTGTTCCCGAACTTGTGGAGGGACAAGAATATGAGTTCCGAATCATTGCGGTTAATCAAGCTGGTCAGTCGGAGCCATCGGAGCCATCCGATATGATAATGGCGAAGCCACGTTATTTGGCACCCAAGATCATAACGCCATTGCAAGAGGTGCGCATTAAAGCTGGACTCATATTCCACGTCGATATCGATTTCATTGGCGAGCCAGCGCCCGAGGCGATCTGGACTCACAAGAATAATACATTGAAATCGAACGAACGATCAACCATCACCTCAATTGGACACCACACGGTTGTGCATACGGTCAATTGTCAGCGCTCGGATTCAGGCATTTACCATTTATTATTACGCAACGATTCGGGCATTGACGAAGGCAGCTTTGAATTAATTGTGCTTGATCGCCCCGGCCCACCAGAAGGTCCATTGGAATATGAAGAGATCACAGCTAATTCCGTAACAATATCATGGAAGCCACCAAAGGACAATGGTGGCTCCGAAATATCTGCCTATGTTATTGAGAAACGCGATCTAACCCACGGTGGTGGCTGGGTACCAGCCGTTACCTATGTGAATGCCAAATATAATCATGCGGTTGTACCGCGACTTCTCGAGGGCACCAAATACGAGTTCCGAGTTATGGCCGAAAATCTGCAGGGACGCTCCGATCCATTGACCTCGGAGCAGCCAGTGATTGCCAAAAATCAATACACCGTACCTGGTGTTCCAGGTAAACCGGAATTATCCGATAGCGATAAGGATCATATTACAATTAAATGGAAACAGCCTATTAGCAATGGCGGCTCACCAATACTTGGCTATGATATTGAGCGTCGTGATGTGAACACTGGTCGATGGATTAAGATCAATGGCGAGCCGGTACCGACCACCGAATATAATGATGATCGGGTATCGCCAAATCATCAATATCAATACAGAATATCAGCTGTCAATGCGGCCGGCAATGGCAAACCATCGGAGCCATCATCGACACTTAGTGCGCGTCCAATGCGAGAGAAGCCACGACTCTATCTGGATGGGTTAGTGGGCAGACGTATCAAGGTTCGTGCTGGGGAGCCGGTTAATGTAAATATACCAATCTCTGGTGCGCCAACGCCGACGATCGAATGGAAGCGCGGCGATCTCAATTTGCCGGAAACTAAGAAAGTCTCATATGATACCAATTCGGAGCGAACCATTTTCCGCATTGACGATTCGACGAGAGATGACTCTGGCGTCTATACAGTTAGTGCGAAGAATGAGTTTGGCAAAGATTCGGCTGATATTGAGATAATTGTTGTGGACAAACCATCACCACCAGTGGGACCATTAGCCTACACTGAGACCGCTCCCGATCACATCTCATTGCAGTGGAATCCACCGAAAGATGATGGCGGCAGTGAGATTTCTGGTTACATCATTGAATTCACTGAGTTTGGTGTCGACGATTGGAAGCCCGTGCCGGGCTATTGCCCCAAAACCAATTATACTGTTAAGGGACTTACCGAAGGCAAGAAATATGTGTTCCGTGTCAGGGCTGAGAATATCCATGGTGTTTCGGATGCCTTGGAGGGCAAACCTGTTATCGCCAAGTCACCATTTGATCCCCCAGGCGCACCCACACAGCCCCAAGTGGTGGCCTACACACCGAATTCGGCATCCCTGGAATGGCATCCGCCCGATTATTGCGGTGGCAAACCCATTTCCGGCTATATTGTCGAGAGGCGGGAACGCGGTGGTGAATGGATCAAATGCAATAATTATCCAACACCAAATACAAGCTACACCGTGCCCGATCTTCGCGAAGGCGGCCGTTATGAATTCCGTGTGATAGCCGTTAATGAAGCAGGTCCTGGCAAGCCATCGAAGCCATCAGATGCAATTACAGCCGAGCTACAGCGCTATCGACCCGACGCACCGGAACCACCAAAGCCCGATCGTATCACCAAGGATAGTGTGACACTATCGTGGCGACCACCCCGTAACGATGGTAAGTCCAAGATCAAGGGCTATTATCTTGAAATGCGTCCCAAGAACTCCAAGGATTGGAGTCCCGTTAATGATATACCAATCAATGGCACCGTTTTCACCGTACCAAACCTAAAGGAACGCGAAGAATATTCATTCCGAATTATTGCTGAAAATGATGTCGGTCGCTCCGATCCATCGAAGCCATCGCAGCCCATAACGATCGAGGAGCAACCAAACAAGCCATGCATGGAGTTGGGTGGAGTTCGCGATATCATTTGTCGTGCTGGCGATGATTTCAGCATTCATGTGCCATACGTTGCTTTCCCCAAGCCAAGCGCCTTCTGGTACTCGAATGACACCGTCCTCGATGATAATCAACGGGTGCACCAGCACTTGACCGATGAGGCCGCTTCGTTCGTTGTCAAGAACTCAAAGCGATCAGATTCCGGTCAATATCGCTTGCAGCTCAAGAATCCGTCTGGTTTCGATACGGCAACCATAAATGTTAAGGTCTTGGATCGACCCGGACCACCGAACAATTTGCGAGCTGATGAATTTGCGGGTGATTCGTTGACATTATATTGGAATCCACCACGCGACGATGGTGGATCACCGGTTCAGAATTATATAATTGAGAAGAAGGACGCACGATCCTCCACGTGGACCAAGGTCAGCAGTTACTGCACCGTTCCGTTTGTTCGTGTCCGTAATTTGACAATTAACAAGGAATACGAATTCCGTGTATTTGCCGAAAACAAGTATGGCCAATCGGATCCAGTATGTACATCGGAGCCCATACGTGCCAGACATCCATTTGATGTACCAAATGCTCCTGGCATACCACGAGGCATTGACTCCACAGAGGATAGCATATCGATTGCCTGGTCGAAGCCCAAGCATGATGGTGGCTCTCCCATTACTGGCTACGTGATCGAGAAGCGTCTATTGAGCGAGGAGAAGTGGACCAAGGCCGTTCACCAGCTATGCCCAGATCTGACCTGTAAGATACCCAATCTAATTGAGAATGCCGAATATGAATTCCGTGTTGCGGCTGTAAATGCGGCGGGACAATCGCCGTACAGTGCATCCAGCGATCTTATCTATTGTCGTCGACCGCCACATGTGCCAAAGATCACATCGGACTTATCGATCCGCGATATGACTGTTATTGCCGGTGAAGAATTCCATATAACCGTGCCCTATCACGCCAATCCTCGGCCAACAGCAGCCTGGAACATTAACGGCATCGAGGTGGTCCAAGATGAGCGCATTCGATTTGAAACCGATGATTACAGTTCGGTTTACACAAACAAATGCGCTAAGCGTTCCGAAACCGGTTCCTACTCGATCACATTAACCAATGTCAAGGGCTCCGATACGGCGTCTTGCCATGTAACTGTCGTGGATCGACCTGGAGTTCCGCAGGGACCACTAAACGCGTATGACATCACTCCCGACACCTGCACCCTGGCCTGGAAGACGCCCCTCGATGATGGCGGCTCACCGATTACCAACTATGTCGTTGAGAAATTGGACAACAGCGGCACGTGGGTGAAGGTCAGCAGCTTTGTGCGTAATACTCACTATGATGTGATGGGTCTGGAGCCGAATCACAAGTACCAGTTCCGGGTACGCGCTGAAAATCAGTACGGCTTATCGGATCCTCTCGATTTGGGCGAGCCAGTGACAGCGAAGCATCAGTTCACCGTTCCCGATGAGCCCGGTCAGCCAAAGGTAATTGATTGGGACTCTGGCAACGTTACCTTGATATGGACACGGCCTGCCAGCGATGGAGGATCGCGTATCCAAGGCTATCAAATTGAATACAGAGACATTGTTAACGACTCGTCGTGGAATACGTATGAGTATCTAATCAAGGATACCAAATATCAACTGTACAACCTGACCAACGGCAGCGAATATGAGTTCCGCATCAAGGCTAAGAATGCGGCCGGTTTCAGCAAACCATCGCCCCCATCGTTGAGATTTAAACTAAAGGGCAAATTCAATGTTCCTTCGCCACCAGGCACACCGCAGGTAACCAAGGTTGGCAAGAACTATGTCGACTTGAAATGGGAGAAACCAGTTAGCGATGGCGGATCTCGCATCACCGGTTATATTATCGAAAGACGGGATATTGGCGGTGCCGTCTGGGTTAAATGTAATGATTACAATGTTCTTGACACCGACTTCACGGTTATCAATCTCATTGAGATGGGTGACTATGAGTTCCGCATATTTGCCATCAATGCGGCTGGTCGTTCAGATCCCAGCTTATGCACCATGCCGATCAAAGTCTGTGAAGTTTTGGGTGGCGAGAAGCCCGATTGGATCACAAGACTACAAGACAGAGTGGCGCCATGTGGCAAAGATTTCACGTTGCAATGCGCAGCATCTGGCAAACCAAGCCCCACAGCGAGATGGTTACGCAATGGCAAGGAGATCCAAATGGGAGGAGGACGTTTCACATGCGATAGCAAGGATGGTGTTTTCCGGCTTCACATCTCGAATGTACAGTCCGGCGATGATGGCGACTACACCTGTGAGGCCATCAACTCCCTAGGATTCGTACATACATCGGGATACCTAAAGGTTGGCTCCCCACCCATCATTAACAGATGCCCCAGCGAGCTCTATTTGCCCGAGGGTGACAATACCAAAATCAAAGTCTACTATTCGGGCGATCAGCCGCTAACCGTGAAGATAACCAGAAATAACGAGAACATCGCCGACGGTCTCGATGAATCACACTTTAGATATAACGTCTTTGATGATTATGTTGCCATATTTATTCGCGATATCGTTAAAAATGATGCTGGCCATTATCAAATTGAGTTTAGCAATGATTCTGGCACGGCGACCGGACAGTTTGATGTCTACATCACTGGACTGCCATCAGCGCCGACTGGACCAATGGGTGTCTCCCATGTCAATAAGCATTCGTGCACATTGACATGGCGACCACCGAGCTATGATGGTGGCTTAAGGATAACACACTATGTGGTTGAGCGCAAGGATATATCGTCACCACACTGGATAACAGTATCTAGCACTTGCAAGGACACATCGTTTAATGTTCAGGGACTAATTGAGAACCAAGAGTACATATTCCGCGTCATGGCTGTCAATGAGAATGGAATGGGTCTGCCATTGGAGGGACTGAATCCGATCCGTGCCAAGGCACCAATCGATCCCCCATCGCCACCAGGCATTCCACAAATCACTGAAATCGGCGGCGACTTTGTCCACTTGGAGTGGGCCAAGCCAGAATCGGATGGCGGTGCTCACATTCAAGGCTATTGGATTGATAAGCGTGAGATTGGCAGCGACACCTGGCAGAGGGTGAATCCCATCATTTGCCTTCCAAATCAAGCCAATTGCCACAATCTCATCGAAAGCCGTCAGTACGAGTTCCGCATTTTCGCTCAAAACATCGCTGGCCTATCAAAGGAATCGAGCGCATCGCAGCCTGTGAAGATCATCGATCCGAAGGCGGCCACAGCTCCGATAATTGTGAAGCCAATGCGCGATGCTAATTGCATTCAGAATCACAATGCCCAATTCACATGCACTATAACTGGCGTACCACGACCAACAATCTCCTGGTATAAGGGAGCTCGCGAAATCACAACTGGAGCTCGCTATCATATCTATTCAGAGGGCGACAATCATTTCCTTAACATCAACGATGTCTTCGGTGAGGACGCTGACGAATATGTCTGCCGTGCTGTCAACAAAGCTGGTGCCAAGTCGACACGTGCTGCTCTTGCCATTATGAGTAAGTATTGTTCTCCAAACCAACTGATTTACAACATCCACAGAAATTTGATATATGCTTCTCAAAATGTCATTTGCCAGTAAATTTCATTATTTCTCTGTTTTTAAAAAACAAAAGAAACCAATAATATTCTTATGATAATTACAAAAAAAAATCGAACAAAGAAAAGATTTTAATTTGCATAATTAAGCATTAAGTATTTTTTACTGATTTATTTTTTTAAAGTTCTGACTTCTGCCAACACCCTTGTTACATTAAAATGGTCTTTACTGATCACCCAAACATTGATTATTAATATAACACTATAAAATTAATAAGTGACTAAAAAAAAAAAAAACTGTTCGAGCTGAGATTTGAGCCCATCTCCAAACCAACTGATTTACAACATCCACAGAAATTTGATATATGCTTTTCAAAATGGCATTTGCCAGTAAATTTCATTATTTCTCTGTTTTTAAAAAACAAAAGAAACCAATAATATTCTTATGATAATTACAAAAAAAAATCGAACAAAATAATTAAGCATTAAGTATTTTTTACTGATTTATTTTTTTAAAGTTCTGACTTCTGCCAACACGCTTTTTACATTAAAATGGTCTTTACTGATCACCCAAACATTGATTATTAATATAACACTATAAAATTAATAAGTGACTTAAAAAAAAAAACTGTTCGAGCTGAGATTTGAGCCCATCTCCAAACCAACTGATTTACAACATCCACAGAAATTTGATATATGCTTTTCAAAATGGCATTTGCCAGTAAATTTCATTATTTCTCTGTTTTTAAAAAACAAAAGAAACCAATAATATTCTTATGATAATTACAAAAAAAAATCGAACAAAATAATTAAGCATTAAGTATTTTTTACTGATTTATTTTTTTAAAGTTCTGACTTCTGCCAACACCCTTGTTACATTAAAATGATCTTTACTGATCACCCAAACATTGATTATTAATATAACACTATAAAATTAATAAGTGACTAAAAAAAAAAAATCTGTTCGAGCTGAGATTTGAGCCCATCCCCAATTGAAAATTTAAAAAAAAAAACGAACAGGCGGACATGGCTATATCGACTCGGCTGTTGATGCTGATCAAGAATATATATACTTTATGGGGTCTGCCACGCCACCTTCTGCCTGTTACGCACTTTTTTTTGTGACAAAACATCAAATCTGCTAAAAACAAAATAAATAAAAAACCAAAGCTCATTTGTAATTATTTCTTACATTGTTACAGCTGCTCCGAAACTGAATGTTCCACCAAGATTTAGAGATACCGCCTACTTTGATAAGGGTGAAAACGTAGTGATTAAAATCCCATTCACTGGCTTCCCTAAACCACGTATTCACTGGGTTCGAGAGGGGGAAAATATCGAATCTGGCGGTCACTATAATGTCGAAGTGAAGGAACGCCACGCAGTGTTGACTATTCGTGATGGGTCTCGCTTGGATTCTGGACCATATCGAATTACAGCGGAGAACGAACTGGGCTCGGATACGGCAATAATTCAGGTGCAAATCAGTGATAGGCCAGATCCACCACGGTTCCCATTAGTGGAAAGCATTGGCACAGACTCACTGTCCCTCAGCTGGAAGGCACCTGTTTGGGATGGCGGTAGCGACATTACAAATTACCTGGTTGAGCGCCGAGAGCATCCGTTGTCCTCATGGATACGTGTTGGAAATACACGGTTCACCTCAATGGCTGTTACTGGTTTGACATCTGGCAAGGAGTACGACTTCCGTGTTTTTGCCGATAATGTCTATGGACGTTCCGACTCATCGGATATCAGCACATTGATCAAAACCAAAGAATCAATCAAGAAGAAACCAACCGAACGCAAATGGGAATTGGATGAGAACGGCAAGAGAATTCGCGGCAAAGCCGATGGACCAATTAAAGATTACGATTCATATGTATTTGATATCTATTCGAAGTTTGTGCCACAGCCAGTCGAAATATCGCAACAAAGTGTTTACGATAGATACGATATTCTGGAGGAGATCGGAACTGGCGCCTTTGGAGTTGTACATCGGTGCCGGGAGCGTAGCACTGGCAATATTTTTGCAGCCAAATTTATACCCGTATCTCATACTGTTGAAAAGGATCTGATTCGTCGCGAGATTGATATTATGAATCAATTGCATCATCAAAAACTCATCAACTTACACGATGCCTTCGAAGATGACGATGAAATGGTGCTCATTCTGGAATTGTAAGTAAACGTTTTTTGCCAAAACAAATAAAATTAGGAAAAATGGCTTGGCTTTCAAATTTTCTTTGGTTTGAAGATTTTGAAATTTGTAATACTATTTGATTATGATAAGCTTTAATTGATTTAAATTTGTTCTTTTAATTAATTGTGTAGCTTATCTGGTGGAGAACTATTTGAGCGCATCACAGCAGAAGGTTATATAATGACCGAGGCTGAAGTAATCAACTATATGAGACAAATTTGTGAAGGCATCAGGCATATGCATGAAAGAAATATTATTCACTTGGATATCAAGCCCGAGAATATTATGTGCCAGACACGCAGTAGTACGAGTGTTAAGCTCATCGATTTCGGCTTAGCCACACGATTGGATCCAAATGAAATGGTTAAAATCACAACAGGTACAGCTGAGTTCGCAGCCCCGGAAATTGTCAACAGAGAACCTGTTGGCTTCTACACCGATATGTGGGCAACGGGTGTACTTGCCTATGTACTGTAAGTACTTGTATTTAGAATTACCAGAGTAACTATATAATCGAGATTTCTGAAAAAAAATATCTCCAATTGTTTTTTTGTAAATGCAGATTAAGCGGCCTTTCTCCATTTGCTGGAGATAATGATGTGCAAACACTTAAAAATGTCAAGGCTTGTGATTGGGACTTTGATATGGAGGCCTTCAAGCATATTTCTGAGGAGGGTAAGGACTTCATAAGGAAACTGTTGATGGCCAACAAAGAGAAACGAATGACTGCTCATGAATGCTTGTTACATCCCTGGCTGACGGGAGATCACAGTGAGCTAACCCAAAAGATAGCTCGCGATCGCTACTTGGCATATCGCGAGAAACTACGAAAGAAATATGAAGACTTTGAGAAATACCTACTGCCAATTGGTCGCTTATCTGAATATTCATCATTGCGTAAATTACTAATGGAGAAATATAAAATGCACGATGCTGTCTTCGATCGACGACAAGCCGCCCCACGATTTGTCATTCGCCCGTCTTCGCAATTTTGCTATGAAGGCCAGAGTGTTAAGTTCTATTGTCGATGCATTGCGATTGCCACGCCTACGCTCACTTGGTCGCACAATAATATTGAGCTGAGGCAGAGTGTTAAGTTTATGAAACGATATGCTGGCGATGATTATTACTTTATTATTAACCGTGTGAAACTTGATGATCGTGGCGAATACATCATACGAGCTGAGAACCATTATGGCTCAAGGGAGGAAGTCGTTTTCCTCAATGTTCATCCACTGCCAAAAGAACAGCCAAGATATCGAACCGAATCGACGCCTGTTCGACGACGTGAACCCTTGCCCTACACCTTCTGGCAAGAAGAATCCGAGTCGGCACCCAGTTTTACATTCCTACTACGTCCCCGCGTCATGCAAGCTCGTGACACATGCAAGCTGCTCTGTTGCCTCAGTGGCAAGCCAGTTCCCACCGTTAAATGGTATAAGGATGGTCGTGAGCTAAGCAAATACGAGTATGCCATGACCCATTCAGATGGTGTTGTCACTATGGAAATTATTGATTGCAAGCCATCCGATTCTGGCAAATACACTTGCAAGGCATCTAATTGCCATGGAACAGATGAAACCGAGTGTGTTGTTATTGTTGAAGGTAAGTTGATACAACTTTAATCCTATAAACATTTTATATACCATTTTATATCGTTCATATTTATAAGTATAGTATACCAGTACTTCGTACTACCATTTATAATGGTGTAATGTGTAGTCGTATACTAGTATCAAAGACACGGAACATTTTTATCAGGCAACGATTCTAAATGTCCAAATATTTGTTGACAGCAAAAAATGGAACGATTTTAATTTCCCATTCATTCAGAAAAGTTATTTGCGATCCCTGGTTAAAAGTTTTAATAACATTTTAAATTTATTGATATCAATGAAAATATTTATTAAATTATATAAACTGGTATGAAAAACAGCAACTAAATTTTACTTTTCAAATTTGAAAAAAAATTATTACATCCAATCTTTTTACTCAGCAAATATTTACGAAATATTTAATCTCCGACTTTTGATTAATAGATTTTAAAACACACCTGTATAAAACTTATTTACTGTTTTTTAATAAACACATTAAAATTTGCCATTTTTAAAATGGCTATTATTATTTTAAAGATGGAGGCATCGGCAAATCAAATAATTTCTATGTACAAACTGTATGCCAGGTATTTGTTCTGTTAAACAAAAAATGAACATAGTTGATTTTTTTTTATTTTGAATAAAAGTTTGGCCAATCTTTTTATATAATCTTATAACTTGTTCAAAGATCTATAAAATACCACACAATAGAAGAACAACATAAGAAAAAAACCAGAAAAGATTTTTTTCTTAAACAAATTAAATATGTGAACTTATTGCACGCTATCCGTTCATCTGTCTGCTGCTCAAGTTTAATTTTAGTATGTTAGTGGAATTCATAAATTTAAATAATTGCAAACTCTTAAATCGAGTATTTTTATAATGGACGGTATTGTATTTTTATAATAAAACATGATCAATACATATATGATACATTCTCCGTAGTTATATTTTTATATAAATCTAAACATTTTTTTATTTAATACCAAAAACTATCTCTAGGCGAATGGGTTACGCCTGAGCAGGCTGAACTTGCCCACAATTTCCTTTACTCAGGAGGTAAATTATTGTAATAAACTAGTCTAATTATAATTTAAATAACTTTTGCGTTTCTTTTCCTTTATTTGAACGTTTACTTTTACGCATGCATCCACATGTTAATAGTTTTGATATGCATATACAACATGTAATTGGTCAAAAATTGAGGCTTATTCTGACTAATGAATAAGCATCATTTGTAATACAAATAATGTAGAACAATAAATAGAATATGAAGTCTAATATATTTAATAATATGAGTGATATTTGTTCTTATACACATTTGCCAAACTTGGCAAATACTTGACACAAATGCCCACTACACAATTCACATTCTCAAATTAGGTGAAAATGAATACTCAACTCTCTTTCGAATTGGGGACATAAATATGACACTGTTGTACTTAGTGAGGTATTTGTAATACCTTACTTTTAAACTCCTACTATATTTAGCAGAAATTGTACAATTTTCAAAAAAAAATCTGCAGAATATTTATGTACTGAAAGATAATTTAGTGACAGTTACAAAAATTGTGTGTAACAGAATGATGTTAAATAAGTATTGAATTAACGAAATTGTTTTCAAATTAACCAAATAGACAATGTAATGCTTAAAGTTATTTGAAATGCCCAACCCCGATTCCCCCACTAAAAATGTATAAGTAATGAATATAAATTGATACTATTGTACTTACAAGTCCCACTGATCCGATCCCTTCCTTCAACAAATCTGAATATGTTCTAATTTCGTTGTATTCGTCCTTAATTTAATAAAGACAATTAAATATTAACATTTGTTACGCACATCTGATCACATTCGCAGCTACATATAAGCAGACTAACTAACTAAGTTCATTAATTACATTCTCAGATCGCAAGTATATAGAGCAGCACATGAAGCCAGCTCCTCCACCGATTATCACAGCCCGCCACTTTACCTCGTCGTCATCCAGCAATACGCACAACTCTTCTAGTACCACCAGATCGACGTCGGATGGCAAGGTTGATACCAATCAAAATACGTTTGCTGGGCATTGTTTAAATAATACTTTTGGATCAATTTCACATTCACAGACTGTCACAACTACGAGCAATAATAGTTCCTCAACCACTCAGAATAGCATTTCGAGTAAGAAGAAATATGCGGCAAATTCCTTACAGGCACCTGGTAGCCCGTCAAGATCTCGAAGTGCCACCAAAGAGTTGATACGTACGTAAACATGCATACATTTCGTATTTTTTTTGTTTCATTATTTTATATATTCGTTTTATTTTATAGTCCCTCCCGACGACTCTTTAATGTGCAAGCCCGAATTTACGAAACCACTGCATGATTTGACCATTCGCGATGGCGAGCAGTTGGTTTTGAGTTGTCACGTTAAAGGAGACCCAGAACCGCAAATAACGTGGTCCAAGAACGGAAAGTCGATTTCCTCCTCTGAAATAATGGATCTGAAGTATAAAAACGGTGTCGCGACCCTCACAATCCACGAAGTGTTCCCAGAAGATGAAGGCGTCTTCTCCTGCACGGCAACAAATTCAATTAGTGCTGTCGAAACCAAATGCAAGCTGACCGTCAAACGTAAGTGTTGAAAAAAACTGTCGAAAACTTGAATTCCAAACAGTTCTGTGAGACTAACAAAAACAATGAGGTAAAATATCAAGAATAAAATTGACAGAAATCAAAATAAGGATAGACACTTTCATTTGTATTTAGAAAATATTTTGAATTTCACTTCTATCTAGTTTTTGCCTTTTCAAAATTTTGGATTAAAATTTACATTATTTTTAATTTAGGTTTTCAAATTTTAAAAGATTTGAATTGATTATTTGTGCGACTCATTTATTTTTATATATTTATATTTTTTTAACTATTTAGTTTTGGATAAGCAGTCAAGCAAACGTGTGGCAACTGGCAGCGATAAGCCACCAAAAATTGTAAGCCACTTGGAGTCGAGATTTGTTAAGGATGGAGATGCAGTTACATTGGCTTGCCGTATTATTGGCGCTGAACATTTCGATGTGGTTTGGCTGCACAACAATAAGGAGATCAAGCCAAGCAAGGACTTTCAATATACGAATGAGGCGAATATTTACCGCCTCCAGATAGCAGAGATATTCCCTGAAGATGGCGGCACCTACACATGTGAGGCCTTCAACGATGCAGGCGAATCGTTCAGCACATGTACCATAAATGTCACTGTACCTGGCGATGAGCCTAAGCAGCCCACCTTTGTCAAATTCCCGATCTCCGTTTCCGTAACTGAAGGAGAGAACGCCAACTTTGAGTGTGAGTTCGATGGCGAGCTGCTTAATCTGGCTTGGCTTAAGGATGGCAAACCCATTGATGAATCACGATCGAGATACTCATTTACTAAGGACAACAATCGCTATGCTTTTGCAATAACCAAATGCACTTTGGATGATGTTGGCCAATATCAATCGAAGGCTATGACCAAAAAAGGTGAAAGCCTGTGTGCATTTTCAGTAAATGTGCAGAGTACCGATGTCTAAAATCGAATATCACATCGAATTTAATTAGACTGCTCATCAATTAGATATCATTTAATAAATACATATTTCATTTCACAATAAGTCTTGAAATTCAAAATTTTAATTCAAATTCAGAGCAAATCAAAATATGTATCCGGAAAAACAAAAAAGCTTAGTATAATATCACTGATAACAACTGTTATTACAAACTTCAACTATATTTGGACTCATCGATTATACGATCATTACCTAATTATTATACTTATTTTAGAGATAAATCAAAACAACAAACTTACGTTTAAGCGAGATGTACAATGTAATTTCATATTTATACATTTTTTATGCGTTTTTCTCACGCTTATTTAATGTATGCACAACTTTTATGTACATTTACTGACAATACGATCAATCCATTCAATCAAAAATGTATATTTTGTATACAAGAGGTGACTAAATCAAATCGTGCCACCTGTACGACTATGCTGGCATCCTCAATTAACATCCATCATTTTACGCAAATGTCGTCCATGTGGTTCAGATATGTTTTAGTTTTGCCGTAGATCTGTATAAATTATAACATACGCTTGCGGTTATTGACCCAAAAATACATTACATTAAAGCCAAAAATATCAAATCGAAATCAAATAAACGAAATTCAATAAAGAACTAATGCGTTTCTTATTATTTTATAAGCCATTTACTTTGGATTAGCAATATATACCGATCGAAAGGTACACTTTTCATTAACAAAAGTGAATAGTAAGACTGTTGGAAACTCGCCTGGTTCGTCAGATAAACAGGTGAAAGTGCGAGGGGAAAATTGTAAAGGATTGAAGCAAATGTGGCATTTGGGGGGTTCAAAAAATAAACTGTTTATTTTTAGCATAAGTTATTATACAATTCAATATCGTTGGTTAAGATATCTCAAACAACAAAAAAGTTTTTCGTATTAAAACTGATTTTCGACTGACCCTTCCTATGGCAGCTATATAGTGCTCCTATGCCAACCAAATTTGGTCGGGATGTGTGGAACCATCTCTGATGCTTATTCTGACAGTTTGGTTGAGATATCTCAAACAGCGAAAAAGTTTTTCGTACTAAATACCTTTTAGACCATTTTCAATGGGCACAGGGCATACAAATTATAAGGAGTTTATATAACAGGCAATATCTTCCTCACACACCCAAAAAAACGTTATGCGTCTTACATCAAAAAACGCGAAATTGTTCATACGAAAACATATTAAAAATTATAAAAAAAAAAACGTTAGAGCCGTTTTTTCTAAAATAGCCAAAAGGTGTGAAAAAAAGCTATTTTCATCTGTAGCCATTTACCTATATGCTTTAGAAAAAAAGGGTGTGCCTGAAAGCCCTTCAAAATAGCATTCTAACGACAGTTAGAATATATCTGTAGCTTCTATACTGTGGGCGTGTCAATTGTAGCTGGTTTTAGCGATTTCCCGCTAAACTAGCGATTTTTCGAAAAAGTCGTAAAACAAACGTTTCTAGTTTTTTCATGGGGAATCGATCCACATTCACAAATATAAGCTATTTCAACGCTTTGATACAAACGAACGAAAAAAGAAATCAATATCAGGTATCAAGTATCAAGTGCCAGGTTTTAAGTATATTTTTTGCTGGCATGCAAAAATGGTTTATTATTTAAGAAATTTAAAAAGCACTAAAATCTATACGAAGCATTTTTTTAGAGGGCTAGCCATGATTAGAAAGACCTTGCTCATCTAAAACTGTTAAGATTTGACTAAGTTACCAAATTACTCAGTTTATTTTTGCCAACTAAAAAATAATAATTTTCCAACAAAAAAGTATAAAAAAAAGGAATTTAACATTACAAAAATTTAGATGTAGCAATAGTTTTTAATTAAAGATGATTATGGAACTTATTAATATTGTATTTAACTTACTTTCCTTGTCAATAGGCACCTTTAATATATATATATATATATTATAATGTAGCAAAAAAAATTAAAAAGCCATAATTGGTTCCTTGAACTAATCTCTTAAAGGGAGGAAAGCAGTTTAGGAGGCCGAAATTCAAATGTTTTTAGTGATGTTTTTTTACTGAGATTGAATATTTATTTGGATAGTTTATTTATATTTTAAACTACACATTAAACATTTTTGGTAGGCATTTCTGCCGGCAGTAGTTAAGTGAGAGGCTGGTGTCCATTGACGATCGCAATCAGGGTTGACTGCTTGCGGGACACCTGGAAGACGCAGATCAGAAATGAATAATTTTTTTTTTTCGTTAGAGATTAAATTATGAATCAAACTCTGGCATAAAGAGTTGAAAATTTAATGTTTTGGAGGCGTTTGAACAAAATTTCATGTTTTTATATAATTTTGATTTTTACAGAAAAGAATTGTACCTAATAATATCATTCCAGAGTATGGTTCATATTTTTATACTTGGATAAAGAATATTCACACAAAATTTCAGATCGACTCGTCAAAAACTTTTCGAACTAAGCTCACGATATTCGATCCCTGATTACTTTGAGATCATAATGCATGGCAGATATCCCAATAACAAAATTCTCAATGAACATCTTTAAAATGGTTACCACTATATATATTTTTTAGTACAGAATTAACAGATGTATAAACAAAACAACACAATCAGCATATAATATAACTTATTTATTTACATTTCATGTACATTTCATTATTTTTATCATACTATATATACGTAAATATATTTCAAAATATAAAGATACGCAAAAATTATCAACGATAGAATTTAACAAAAAATAAATTTAATGTTTACTTAATTATGCAAAATCGGCTAATATAGGTAGCAACATTTTGTGTGGTAACTTTCTGTTTTGTTTCATTTTTTTTTTCTACGAAAAGAATTATTTGAAGTTTAGCCGATTTAATAGGGAAATAAAAATATGGTCGAGCTATTATATATATTATTGTAGAATATATTTCACTTATTTTTGTTTAACTTCATCAGTATTTATGTTAATAGTATTAAAATAAAAACGTCCTATCACACTGATCATAACTTTGGATGATACGAACGTTTTGTTACATGTTTCAGAAATAACAGTAATTGAAATTTTTCAAGTTCTCCAACATATTACTTGCAATTTATCCAGAATATTGTCGTATATGCATTAACAAAAATAAAATAAAATAAAAAATTTTTCATTCAAGCACAACGTATGGCAAAACTATCAGTGGTTCATTATTATAAGATTGCAGATGGAGAACTTCGTGCCATTCCTTGAATTTTTGAATTCGGGAAGTGCCCGGATCGTCTTCGACAATAGTTCGAATTCCAGTTTTATATTCAACGTGCACATTTTCGTTATTTTCCAACACATTTGAGGAATTATTTTCAATGACTTTAGATGCTTGTAGTTCATCATCATCAACATTATCGTTGTCATTATTATTATTAATGGGTGTGTTAGAATCTAAACTATGCGATTTATTTAAACTTACGTTATTGTTATTATAGCATATACTACTATTAACATCATCACAATTCTCAATTTGTAGTGATTCCAGCGTTGCAGCCAGGATTGGGTTTACATTTTGGTTTAGCAGATGCTCCTCAGCATTAATTGAATTGAATGACGGCAGCATGCCATTGTTGCTGTTGTTTAAGGGAAATACATTTCGAATTGTATCGAACTTTGAACCATCATAATCTCTATTACAAACATCATCGTATTTAACTTCTTCTTCTTCTTTAATGGATTCATCACTTGAAGATAAATATGGATCTGCAATAAAATTCCGTAAAGATGCGCTTGTCTCAGTCTCAATTTCGAATTTATAATCAATTTGTTGTTTATCCATTTTTCCATCAGACGACAATGAGTGGTTTTCCCGCTCCTGTTCTTCTTCGCTTTCGTCATCGTCATAATTCGAACTGCTACTACTATAATTTAAAATTCGCTCTTTGCGTCCAACTTTATCTTCTCGATTTAATTCATTCGTGAAAAACAATTTTCGATGAGTTTTTGCCTTTGTCTGAGTCGTTTTATATGTATAGTTATTATTATTGTTGAATAAATGTTTCAGTTCTATATCTATTGTTTCCTTCGGGCAACTTTGGTGCTTAAGACGGCGACGATAACGATAACGACGACAACGATAGCGATAACATTTATGAAAATTACTATTAAGGCAGGTATGTGACGTTGTTGGATCTTTATCTTTACCTTTATCGACATGATCAACGTTAACATCACTTGTTTTCGGTTGCAAAATAAGTTTATTATAAATTGGATGTTGCTGATATGCAGTGATCGTTTCGGATACAGAACTATTGTTGTTATTGTTGTTGTAATTTAAATTAATATATTTAGCAGTCTCATTTGCAGTCTCAGCTTCAACAACACTCGAATGGGCAACAATCGGGGATGGGGATATGGCTGATATTGAGTTAACTGGAGAATTGATTTTGCTGGGTGTTTTCTTTATTGTCAATACTATGTGATTCTTGCTGCCACCCAATGTAGGTTTTTGAACTATCGCATACTCTTCTTCATCATCATTGCTATTATTATAATTATCGTTATCATTATCGTATTCGTTATCATTATCTAAATGCGCCTCCTCATCCGCCCCAATGCTATCAATTGTTGTTGAATGACTTCGAAATGATTCACGTTCATTTTCATTTTCCATTTCTTCACCTTCTGTATCGCTGAGTTCACTTGTTGGATTCTTGGTTTCATCGTCGCTACTACTAGTGACATTTGATATTTGTCTTTGAGTGGCATAACTACCATTAATTGCAATTTTCATGCGTTTAATACGTGGCTTTTTATTATTTGAATCAGTTGCCCTCAATTTAGTTGCTTTTCTACGTTTCTTACGGTTCCTTTCGACAATATCTTGTTCAATTTGCTCAGTATTTGTTGAATGAGCTCTTTGATTTCGTAGTTTTGCATTTATTGAGTTCTGTGTAATTTTTAAACTGGAGTTACTGCAACTACTGCTGCTGCTGCTGTTGTTGCCATCATCTGGCCATGTTGAAGCACCGTTATTAGCCAATTTCAGTAAATTTCCAGCTTTGTCATCATATTGCATCTGCCTTTGGTTTCCGGTTTCGTATTCATTAGTGTTATCATCATGTGTATAAACATCAACTCTCAACGGACTGGGACTATCTTTAATCGTTACAAGGTTTGACTCTGATTTGATTTGCAGTTTGCTTATTATCTCAGAATGTTTTAACTCGTTCTTAGCCCGTTTCGATGCCAGTCGACAAGACGGTAAGCATTTGGCCACGCCCAAAAAGGGAGGTATGTGAGATTTAAGAAATTTTTTTTCAATATTTTTAGCAAATTTTCGAAAGCTTAGATCTTTTGGGATACGATCATACGTTAGTGAACCATAGTTTGGAACAACATCAGCGCCATCATTTACTTCATATTCATCTAGCTCTTTTAAAAAATCCGATATTGTCGATTTCAAGACTATTGACGACGACGACGACTCAAGGATATTCCAATTACCGTTAATATTTGGAACGTAGTAATTGTGTAATGCATTTATGTGGAAATTTGTAATATTGTTTGTTTGTATCGTGAATCTTTGTTTTGCAATGCAATTAGGATCTTCGTGCACAGTGTATATGGAGACGATCTCTGGGACTTTATCACTATCATTCTCATCTTGATTATCACCAACTTGCATATCAATGTTATTAGCTTCATTGGTCGAATTAACTGTGTCAATTGATTTCAAATCATGGGAGTTATCGTAATCATTATTTAAAGGCCTTTGTAAATTTGAGTTTGAGTCTGCAGAAGATATATTCTTTTCTAAAATTGATTGCAATGGATCCTCATCGTCATCAAAATCTAAATCAAATATTGACTTTTTGGGTTTTTGCGGTATCAAAATTGTCGTTTCCTTGACTATCGAATTATCGATTTTGTGAGACATTTGCTCATTCTTCTTTGTGATAACTCGTATACTACTGTTATCATTTTCATCATTAGATTCGATCTTATTTAGATCGCCTGTCTGATCATCAAACTCACCTACTGAATTACTTTGACCAGTTGATAAATTCTGCGTTTCTTCCACAATTATACAAGTGCATGGCACGATTTGAGCCTGATATAATTTTTCAGTATCGTCAACGCTTAGCGGACTGCTCAAACTGTTTACCAGATGCATTAATTGTGTCGTCACATCGTTGTGATTATTCATTGCTGTTGATTTCAAGACCGCGTTTTTCACTGATGAAGTTTGAAGCGAATTGCTGATGCTATCCAGTGAAGGGCTTCTTTTAATATCTCCAGATTTGATGCTATCTCGTGATGGCTCCGACGTTATAGTATCGCTATCAGTATTTCCAGTATCTAAAAAAAAAAATTATAACAATATTCAAAATGGTGTTTTATAATTTTCGTATCAGATTATGGGCAGATAGCATTTCTTGAATAACTTCAGAGTTTAAATAAATTTGGAAATTAGCAAATAAGATCAGAACTTACCTTCAAGATTGTTTGAAAATTTCGACTCAATTCCGCTTGAAGAAATATTGGCTGAATATGCTTCCAAGGTTTGTGGTGAGTGCATTGAGGTTTCTAATAATGCAAAACAATGATGAAAATAAGTAGTGTATTTATATATATATAATTAAAAGTTCCACAACAAACCTGAGCATGAGGAAGTCGGTCTAGTTATTAAAGATCGCGAGTCTCGATTTCGAACTGAATTAGCATTTGAAAGATTGTTAGATGAGGGAAATACATCGGCCCGATTAAATGAAATACTTAGTTTTCGTCCCTGTATTTCATTAAAAAGCTCTTTAGTAGTTTTGACTTTTTTGACACCAGATCCAAATAAAATTTGTTGAGAGAGTCGAGACTCGGCAATAACTGAATCGACTCCTTTCGAGCCTTTTTTTCGTCCACGTTTTTTTGGAATTTGAGACCCAATATTTTCATGATACTCGTCCGAATGAGTATCGTGCGGTTTTAAAGGTAAACGTGTTGGTATTTGATGCCTATTTGGCTCGACAAATGACTTGGAATGGATCTGACTCTGGCTCTGTTTGGCCTCCAGTTCCTCAAATGGTGATAAACGACTACAAGAAGTGCTCGATTCATTATTTATATATTCGTCGTAAATTTGCCGAATCGGTTGGTCCATATTAGTTGCTTCATTTGTTCGGCAAACAGTTTTCAAACCATTTGCTGGTACTGTTGAATTATCGTGACTTGAAGTATCCAATTGGCTCACAGACTTAAATCTGCCAGCGAATGACAAATCTGATGTTGTAGTTGTTGTGCGATGTTTATGCTGTGAATTTGCCGACAGAGCATCTCCAGAGAAAATTGAGCTCATTGAACTATTCGACAATGATAGAATTTCTAAAAAAAAAAATATATAGATATATAAATCTAAAATTATTACTTCAACTAATCATAACTTATAATAATAACATACCAGAATCAGTTGGACAAATTATTGTCGCTTTTCCGTCTGTTATTGGAAAGCAATTTAAATCCGTAGGCTTTTTCAATTGTGAACTGCCTTGCTCCTTGATATTAAATAATGAATGCTGAGGAGCTCTTTCTTTACGCTTTTTATCCTTTTTAATTTTTTTTGGCCTTGGATAATGTGCAGGAATTGCGATAGATGATGAGGTTGCCAACTTTTGTTGAACTGAATCATTTTCATCAGAATCGGAGACAATGACAATGGATGCCTGATTCAATTGATCATTAGCAACGTTTGCTACTAAATTTGAAACCGAATTTGACGAATGCTCATTAATAAATGTAACGGATTTTTGTAGCTCTATAGATCGTTGTGGATGCTTTACCATAGACTCTTCACTATTGTTAATATTCATTTGCGTTATCAAGTTGGAAAAGTTTGTTTGATGATGCTGTGCCTCCGATGAATCAATATTTGAGTGTAAATCAGCAATGACACGATGCGTGTTTGTTGCTGTTGGTGCTAGTTGTGTGGAAGGAGCATTTATCGTATCGTTATCAGCAATGTTTGATTCCGATTCGGATATTATCGGTTTTTGTGATGAATGTGCCATAGACTGAACCTGACCCTGTGACTGAGAATCGTTTGTCTGTTGAATTCCAACCATTTCGCGCCATTTTTTTAACAGCGATTTCGCACGACGGGCCAACTGTTCATTTTCAGTCCTACGACGAAGCTGATTTATATATTTGGCCAATCTGGTGGCCTCCAATTGATCTTTCGTGATTGTTGTGCCTTCCAGTGCACAGATAACTGTGAGAACCGCCTCCATATTAACGACCTTAAATATTCAAAATATATGGATTATATTTCTATTTTTATTTGATTTTATTTTTAATAGATTTGTGTACTTACATCATAGTTTTGATCGAGGGCCTGCGATAGGTGTAAGGTTAATTGCTGGATTTGGTTTTGGTTCATTTATACCCAAAAATAACCAAGCCGGCCTGATCCAAGGAACGGCAAATACACACACGCACACACACTTATGATGTCTCGTTCAATTACGCATACAGTTACAGTCCGAACATGAGCTGCGAATAAACAAATGAAGAACTTACACTAAGCCAAGTAAATGTTCAAGTAAAAAAAAATTACCGCATATGATCTATAAAAATTGTTGACCCCAATATATTACATTATTTTTTTGATTATTTTCTGTTAAGATCCATTAGCCACTAATATTATTATAATAATGAGGAAACAAAGGTTTTTGTAATTTCAAATAAACTAATTAGTTTATAAATCATGTCAAGTAACTGTTTTGACAAAATTAAATTTTTTGACATAGTAAATATTTTTTCACTAAATATTTGTATGTACATGTGTAATTTATTTATTTTATAAAAATATTTCATTAACTATCTAGTCTACAATTTTGTTTAGATAAATATAAAATTCGAAAGCTTGATTTGTAGTTCTATAAATATTTAAGTTCAATTGATCAACTATTAGAAACTTAGGCCAATTATAAAAATTCAAGTAAATTCAAGCATTTTATTTTAGACACAAATTATAACATTTTTTATTTTGACAAAACATTTACTAGTCCAATGTACATACCTCCACTCGTTGAACTAGAACACGTTTTTCATACTTATATTTATAAACACATATGCAAGAAAAACATTTCAAACATTTCAAATTATGTTGAATGCTCCACATGCAAGCACGTTTAGACATACACACATGTGTAGTTACACATATATATACACATACACTCGCTCCCAGCTTATTCAATACTGAGCATTACTAAAATTGCAATTTTTAAATTTGCTTAGTTACAATATTTTATGTATATAAATAATATGAAATGCAATTGTTTGCTTTAGGTTTAAGCATTATTTAACATCCGATTTAAATAATACTGAGTCAAAACAGCTAGGAGCCACTGTACATGTTTGCATTATGCTTATGTGCACATAGTTTATACATAGTTTTATACATATGTATTGTACCAACACTTGGTCACCAGGTTAACTTCTCTTTTACACTATTTATTGTAGTACATTTTTTTCTCTAATATATGATTTAGCTTCATGTAAATATACCTACATATTGTTCATACATATGTATAGGAAAAAAATCTTGTGGCCACGGATCACAACTCACACTCACACATCCGCACACACAATTTTGTGCGCATCCGTTCACACACAATTTATTTTGAGGGTGCTTACTTGTTAGTGATGTTTGTTAACACTTCAGCAACTAAACTTTTCGTAAAAACACACTTTTAGTATCGGGCGATCAAATTATTTTCTTAGCAATGAAATTCAACACAATTCGCCATTTTCTGTAGTGTTGGGTTGCTCAGAGTGAGTGAACAAAAAATAGTTGCTCACAGAAGTGAGCAAGTGAACATGTTCCTTCCAAAATGTTCTTTATTGCTTTGTTGCTCATTTTTGCGCAGTTTGCTCGAGCTTTGCGCTCTGAAATCTGTAAGGTCATTTTGCGTAGAATTGTTAGCTCATTTTGCTATCATGCTCATATTTGCGTTTGTTTTTGTTCAGTTAGCTCCAAACCTAAAACACACATTTAAAAAATTCATAATGTCGCTGATTAGGATACATAGCGAAATATATGTTTGGCCGAGGCCAAATTTTTGTCTAATACGGTTGCCCCGTGTGGCAGCCCTGGCCCAACTTTGACAAAACAAAGTGGCAGCCTTGGCTCACAAAACACGGTGGCAACAATGGTTGATGAAGCCACAGAAAAAACTCGATTTCCATAATTAAGTCTTTTTTTAAATCAGTTTTTTTTTTGGTATTTTGATTAATTTAGAAACTTGATTTTGAAAATGTTACAGGAATTTTTGTTATATTTTGTCGATTATTTAAAATTTTTTTTATAATTAATAATCCTACTTCTCCAAGCGAAGGGTGACGTTCATCAGCAAACATTCTTTTAAATGAATTTAATTATTTTATCAAATTTATCATTTTTTTTGGTTTATTGAAGTTGTAATTTATTGCTTAATTATTGCAAAATTAACAAATATATGTTTACACTTTAAATGCGCGCTCAAAATGTGATGTTGGATGCTGTTGAATTTATAGAAAAAAGCGCCATCTAGCGTGCGTATATTGTTACGCTTATACCAGAATTTATGCTTTTAGTGAATACAACCACGTAACGTAGTACAAATTACTGTTCGAAAGCGCTGTTCCACTTTCGCACTGATTCTTACTTTGACAAATTGACAATTTAGTTGAAATCGACGCGTTCCGCTGTTCATCCGATTGATTTTAATTAAAATATTTGTTTATAGCTTGTGCAAATGTATATGGGTCGTGTATTAGTAGTGAGACCCAGTAGGACTTTGAAACACGCTTGTTCCCAAGAAACGCCATCCTGCAAGCTTGCATTTGCATACCAAATGGGCAGTATATGCCATCTACTCGATGAAAAAAGTCTTGTGACGAAAAATATTTTAGCTTCTCATATTTCTGATACAAATTAATCAATAATAATTTTATTCAGCTGTACAATTCAACCTATGTTAATTGCAATAAAATTTTAAAGGTTAACGTATGAGCTGATAAAAATACTTTACCAATGATATATAGAATGCAAGGCATACAAGGGATGCAACCAAAAAAATCCGTACCTCCACATGTAATCGTGCAAAGTTAGATAAAGATATGCAAATGTCTAATCTAATCTCGTAGAAAATTTTGGACCATACAAACACTATATCATCCGGTGCACTTTTTGGGTATTTTTTGGTGCTTTTCAGAAAAAATAAATTGTGCATGGAGCTAAAGTATGTCAAGTGAGACCAGCTTCCCTAAGAAAAAAACCGATGGGACTTTGGTGTGAAAACGATGTGAATACTCTGAATGGCAAAATTCACCGACGCGTCGGTGAAAAAGTATCGGTAAAAAAACGCTCATGTAACTCACGCTTTAGTAAATACAACATCATTTAAAATGGCGACAGTGAAGACTCACTTGTGCATCAAAAAGTATCGCCCTCTTTGTAGCCGATGTTATGTAACACTAGCTTACAGCCAGGACGGCAGTCCGCGCTAGTGACGAAAGCATCACGAAGAGTGCGAAAGGCGACTAGCATTATATACAGGCAGAATGGAAAATTTGCTATAACTGTCAGATCAGGTCGAACTATATACCTATCGAAAGGTTTAGCTCTAACTAACAAAAGTGCATACTAAGACTTTTGAAAGCTCACCTGGTTCGTGAGATAAACAGGTGCAAATGGGAGGGGCGAAATTTAGATGATTGCAGCAAATGGGGCGTTGAAATAGCTAAAATGTGTGAGTGAGAATCTATTCCCAATCATAAAATTATAATCTTTTAAACTTAAAATCACCCTAGTATTCAAACGATAGAAGCTACAGATCTGTTCTATATATCGTTGAAAATGTAGAAAAATGATGAAGATCTTTTAGGCATACCTGTAATATTTGCGCAATAAAGTCCCCATCCTTCTTACCTAATAAAAATAACCTTTTTTGCGCAGTGCCGAATGCCAAACTTTTTTTTAAGAATAAGTTATATATTCAATTTAATATCGTTCGTCACAAAATTGGATATCAGAAATTTTAGGGCATGGAAATGTTTTCGTCCATAGAATTTTACCTCGTAAAGAGTCATTTTTTAGAATTTAATTTAGAAAAAAAATGTTTCATTTTGTAAACTAGTGTAATCTATCAAATATATTCAACTACATATATATAGAAACACTTACAGGACAAGAGGAAAAAAGACATAAAATGTCAATTGTCTCGCTCGATTTAAGATAAAACTTTCATAGCGCGAAGGACTTAATTTGAAGTTTGTTATTGCCAATACAATTTGAAGTTCACGATAATGAATTAATCACAACCCGTATTTCATATTATATTATTATATTTATAATTAGTCATGGATGCAATGAATAATAAAAATGTATCCATATATGTATGTGAGCGGATATTAAGTACTTTCAAAGTACATACACATTTATATTTATTTAAGTATTTACATACGCAATATTATAAACTCAATGCAATAATATATGTATGTTTGCATGTTTGTGTATGCGTGTACTGATGAACATACATACATACATATGTATGTTTGAATGTACATACATAAGCCAAACTATAGATGTATAAAAATCATTAATTTTGATATTTAGCGTTAGCAAAGCTTCTATTAAAGATCAGATCGATCTATAACAGAGATACAGATTAACACTTGCATTGCAAAGTACACACACACACATACGCACATGTATGGGCTTATTTTAATGAAACTTTATTTTTGGGTTATTGGAAATCGGCATTTGAATCCATTACTAAAACTATATTTGTATCTTCATAGATACGTATGCATGTATGTATGTATGTATGTATGTCTGAATGAATGTATGTATGTGTAAAGCTGTTCTCGCATGATCGATTTTTCTCTTATGTAAACATTAGCAAAAAACCGTTGAAATGAAACATGTTCTATTCCATTTAAAAATCAAATTTATAAATTGAAACAAAATCGACAGCATATTCGTGACACAAAAAAGAATCAATGGGCAGATACAAAAACCGAACTTTTGGAAACAGCTTAAGTACATATACATATGTATATGTATATGTATATGCATATTTGTATTTGTGTATTTGTATGTATGTATCTATTATATTTTTTATTTATTGTTTATATCGATCGTTGAAATCGTGCATATGACGTAAGAATAATAAAATTACATATGCATGTACGAATACAGTTACAGAGATACAGTTACAAGTTGGGACAAGGATACTCACTCGTACATACATATGTATATGTATGCATATGTATATGTATATATATCCCTCCAAAGTTACTAACTACCCTACTAGTCAATTGCGTATTTTGCTATGGCATTGGTGCATGAATGGCACAAAAATTGGGATTGTTCGTCCGAACAATTCTTAACGACTACGAAACACTCTTTCCAAAATTAAACGGTAGCGTGTATGTGTATTTGCATATTCGTGGGTCGACTGATAAGTCATTGGTCTACTAGGAAATCTTGCATAATAACTGTTGGAGACTTGAATCCATCTACATTTTAGGCAAACATTTGTGTTTAATTGAATTATTATCCGGTCATTAAATTTCTGTATTAAAAACATAAACCAAACGATGAGATCGAAATATAATTTTATGATGATTAGATACTACGATCATACGAATATTTTGCATAGTCCAAATTATCCTATAGTTTAAGTTATGGGATGAATTGACCAAATGGTAGATCCAGCGCTGCCAGACCTTTTTAAGAAGTGTCAATACTTCTTTTTAAACATAAACAAACGTAACGGAAGCAGCAAAATTACTTTTGTAACCTATTTTATAATTATTAATATTTTGTTCTTCTCAATTTTGATTGATTGCTATTTGATTTTAATTTGCACTGCTGATTTGCAATTGTAATACAACATAACATCTTGAAATATAAGTCAACTTTGCTGATTCAGTCTAATATGTGAATATGGCTAATCTTATTATTTGAAATGTTGCGTTTCTTACTTAGACTAACGACTTATCATCCCACCCTCGGAAGTGTTTGTATGCATGTGTGTATGTGTAAGTAATGGCACTTGAACTGAAACTTAAATAACTATACACAGATTCTAGCCTAAATTATAAGTTTAGTTGAAGTATTTACAATGTAAAGCCAGAAAGTGTTGCGACAGATTGTTGTCCTCGCCGATCGGTAAGTCGACCATGATCCTTCGAGCTCGTTTCGAATGGCAACTCTGGCCTTTGAAGCTAATTACGAATACGAGGACGCGTCTAAGTAAACCACTGAGGAGAAGATGGCATAATGGAAGTTTCTTCGTTATTTTTCTTGAGAGAGTTAAAAAAGGGACTGGGATGGGGATTGAATCAGTGCGGATCCTTATTCGTCAATGTCACGCAGTGATGACATTTCCATGTCCTCCGATGAAAATCCGGATGGCGAGAGGCTCTCAGGTGGATAATAATAGCCACTGCTGGCGCCGGGGCCATTTATCTTCAGATTCGGTGGTGGCGTCCCACAATCGTCAACTCGGCCGGCGGCGGCAACCGCTTGGCTCATCTCCTGTAAATGATAGGCGGCAGCAGCCGCTGCAGCCGCCGCTTGTACCGCCCCCTCTGGGCCGCCACCCCCGTGACCAGCTGGACAGTCGGCGGATGAGGTGCTCGGCCCGCCTCCACGACACCAAAGCTGACGCATCTCGGCACGGCGATTGCGCATCAAGACCTTGTACTCGGAAATGCGCATCTTCTTGCCATCGACGATGCAGGTTCGCTTGGGACGCGGACGATAACGGTAGTCGGGATGCTGTTCCATATGCAGCTTGGATAGACGCGATTGCTCCTCGTAATAAGGCTGCTTGTCGGCGTTGGACATTGCCTTCCATCGAGCCCCCAGTATCTTGGATATATTTGAATTGTGCATGTCCGGACACGCCTTCAATATCTTCCTGCGCTCATCCTTGGCCCATACCATGAACGCGTTCATCGGCCTCTTAATATGCGGCTTGCTGTGGACGTGGCTCTGCCGCTGTCCCTGCGCCTGTCCCTGCGAGCCTCCAACTGAACCTGACCCGGATGCCAGCGCATGGCCATGACAGTCGGGATCCAGTACAGCGGATCTCTCCGAGCTCGTCCCGCAGCTGTTAATCGAGTCGCGACTCGTTCTGCCCGCTCGAGTGCTCCCGACTCTAGTGCTGCCGCTGCTGCTGGACAAGTTTGGATTGCATTGATCGCTGGCGCCACCACAGGACGCGTTCCACAAACGTCCCTGCAACAAAAAGATAATACAAAAATGCCACTATTATAATTTGTTTAAAATCTTGTGCCCTTTTGCCACATATTTCGATTATATAGATCCTTTAAATGGAAGTTACTGAGCCATATTTTGCTATTGTACCAATTGGTTTATAATTGTTATTCCCCACTATTATATAAAAATTTCAAAAAAAAATCTTGAAAAGCATTTGCGGAACTTATACAAATTATAAATGGAAGTTACCCGCAGATTTCGAATATAACACTAGTTTACAAAATGAACAACAAAATTTTGTGAATTAAATCGAAAGATCATTTACTCCTGGACATTGGCCTCGAACTTAAAATTTCTTTCATGGAAGCGTTTTCGAAATATTAATTTTTTTCGAATTTTCCAAGTTGTTCCGACATTTCTGAGTATATTTCCAGTTCTATTCAACCGATTTGACCAAGCAGGTAAGTAAACTCTCTACAAATCTCTTACACACAGTATTAAGATCGGCCCATCAGTTCAGATGCTGTCGATTTTAATAAGTTCGGAAATACGGGTTCGTAAACGCTTCCATGAAACAAATTTTAAGTTCGATTTTCGTGTTTAGGAGACTAAACTAGTAAACTGTAAACTAGTGTAATCTATAGTATAGGAACTTCCGTTTAATCCAAGTTTCTTTTGCATATTGTCTCCACATTTTAGTTAAACTTTGGTTCCATTAAAGTTATTTCTAAGCCCATTGAAAATGGCCAAAAAAGGGTATAATGGTGTTGTGAAATGTAGGTATGTATTAGGCAGAAGGAGGCGTGGCAGACCCCATAAAGTATATATATTCTTAATCAGTATCAACAGAGACTATAAGAGCTAGAGACTTCAAATTCGGTATGTAGGTTGCTTTTGTTAAAATCAGATAACTGTATCAGATAACTGCCATAGAAAAAATTATCCGAAAATATAGTGCAGCGTTTTTCAAGGGACTTATATATGTTATTTATAATAAAATAAAAGATGCAATAAATTATTATTTTTGTTTTAAAAACCAAATGAGATTAAAACTTGATTTTTATAATTAAAGCTTAAAACAAAAATGGATTCGTTTTCAGGATACAATTTTATTTATTTGCGATACCGGCTGAAAACTATTTCAAAATGACAGTTTTTGGAAATAAATCGAATCTAGTGAGGCTAATTGTATGCTGAATTTTATTCGTTGGTTATACTTACTCGGGTTTGCAAAAAACTTGTCTCGACATCGGTGAACAATGGCGATGACTGATGCTGAAGCGTCGGGGCTGGAACTGGGACTGGGACTGCAGCTGTTTGGGCCATTTGTTGCCAGTTTAATGGTGGGCTGGGCACAATTGGGGTCAAGCGATCCCGCTGATCCCGTAAGCATGAGCTGATTGGGGACGAGCCGCGGGATCCCTTCGGCTTCGATAGGTTGAGCGGTGCATCCATCTCAGATCCCTGAGCATCGGACTTGTTCTGCTCCGTCGGAGATGACGCGAAATTTATTGAGATGGAGCTCTCTTCAGTGCTGTGGTTTCGACCCTGTGGCGAGTCCGGAGGAGTGTTGTGGCTGTACGTTAATATCGCAGGCGAATCTGGTCTCGATGATCTGCCCTCTATATCACTTGCAGTTCTTATCTCTAGTGATCCGTCTGTTGTCTCTGTGGCAATCGCGGGGCTTGGAGACATTATGTTGTTGTTGTTGTTGCTATTACAGTTGTTAATATTATTATTGCTATTGTTACTGTTGTTGTTGTTGTTACTGTTGTTGTTGCTGCTGTTGCTGCTGCTGCTGCTGCTGTTGTTCTTGTTGCTGTTGCTGCTGCTGCTGCTGCTGCTGCTGATGGTGGTGGTGGTGGTGGCCGCCACTGCCGCTGCAGCCAAAGCTGCCTGGATGTGAGCCGCTGCAACAGCCGCTGTGGGCCACATGGGCTGCATGGCCATTTTGTGGGCGTGGGCGTGAGCGTGGGCGTGGGCATTGTGACTGTGATTATGACCGTAGAGCGGTTGGTGACCCACATGACCACCGGGAACCATGTGTGCCAGCTGCTGTGCGGCGGTGGGCACGGGAGGAGGGCGCAGGAATGGAAGGAACGGAACTAAATTACTTGGCACTCCTGACACATCCTGAAGATGATGTTGCGCCTGCTGTTGCTGTTGCTGCTGCTGTTGCTGCTGCTGCTGCTGCTGTTGCTGACGGAGCGTCGCCCCAAAGCGGCCAGTTCCGAACTGGACACTCAGCTGTTGTTGCAACTCCTGCAGGCAGTTTTCGTGGTGCATTCGCTGTACGTTCTGTAGCTGCTGTTGTTGCTGCTGCTGCTGCTGGATGCTTGCCTCAATGTCCGTCATGTTGTCAAACTGTGCCTGCAATAGAGCAAAATAATTATGAAGTCTATGAATTTGAAAGCTTAATCTCTTAACCAACACCAATTGTAATGAGCAATATATCTTTAAGTATAAATTAAAAATTCAGTATTCTGACATTTTGGGCTGTGCCGGTCAGTAGAGTGAAAAGTTGATCCTTAGATTGCACTGAATTTGATTGCTTAGCGTAATATCCCATTGGATCTCAGAGACAATAAGTGCCAGAGACTTCAAATTCGGTTTCCGAATAACACATAGATCTAAACTATTTTCGCACAAAAATTTAGGAAGACAGGACAAAAAATGAAGCCAAAGATCATTCAAAGAAAAGCGCATATTATCTCGTTTCTTTTAAAATGATTACTTTAGAAAGATAATTGAATACAATTTTACATATTTTTTTCAATTTTAGTAATAAGTTTTTTTTTTAAAAACAGTTCTTGGCATTTGGAATGTTCATACTATAATTTTACTAAATCATTTGGTTCTAAAATTTTAAGATTGCTGCTTACTATTATTCTTGCGTTTAGTTTGAAACGATCTGAAATTTTAAATTCTGACGAGCCATTCATATGACAGCTATAGATATAATAGTCAGATTTTAGGGTGCATTTGAAATACCTCCAGAAACAACATAGAATTTTATACTAAACATTTGCTGTTGGCATCTTTCAATAGTGAAATATACTTAAATATGAGAGAATGCATTGATAATAGAAAAATAATTGGTAGCAGTTTCTCGTGGAAATCGGCTGAGCTTTGATAAAGTTGTGCTAGTTTAAAGTCCACAGACTCAAACTTTCTCATATAAAGATCATTTATTTTGGTTAAGTCCTGTCTCCAGCACCGCGAAAAATTTATGTCAGGAGTTTGCTAGTTATTTCGTGTGTGTGGGTTATAACTAAGCCAGTGTAACCATGTACGTAAGACTTGTGACCATATACCTAAAACGTGCATGGTCACTCTGTCGAATGAGCTGTGTATTTGGCTTAATTTTTCATTAGACACTCCCGTAATAATTGGTAGCAGTATATCCCTGAGCTGTGAATCAGCTGTTCCCTCAGTCCACAAACGCAATCGATAGGCCAGTTTTCGATATAATTTGTGAATTTCGTTTACGTTGCTGGATACTCAACAAAACGAGAACGTAAAATAAAAATTCCTGGCGCAGTTTTTTTTATATGAAGTTTGACAGTGATTTTTATTTTCCGCAGTGCTGGATACCCGGCTTTACCAGAAGTAAGGTAAATCTTTTTAGCAGGTAAATCCTACATAGCAGAAAATTTTCTTGTTTTGTTTAATTATTATTTTCGATTTGTATCAAGTATTTAATTTCTATACCCTTAGTAAATCTATGATAGTTCAAAGTATACATATATCGAGTACTAAAAATCAGGGATCTTGAAAGGATAAAATTTTGACATTTTTGGCTTAAATCTTAAAGAAACAAAGCGAAATTTAGTTCAAAAGTACTTTTTTACCCTAATTTTATCACCTGAAGTCGATTAAAAGACTAAATTCATGATTTAAAATTTTTGAAAATTTTCAAAAAATGTAAAGGGGTAACTATGTAAAAATCGACAATTTTAAAAAAAAAAAATTGTCTCAAAAGCATAAAATTTAAATGCAAAGTTAAAGAAGGGTTAATATTGTTGAAAATAAGACATTTCTCGTGGAAATCGGCTGAGCTTTGATAAAGTTGTGCTAGTTTAAAGTCCACAGACTCAAACTTTCTCATATAAAGATCATTTATTTTGGTTAAGTCCTGTCTCCAGCACCGCGAAAAATTTATGTCAGGAGTTTGCTAGTTATTTCGTGTGTGTGGGTTATAACTAAGCCAGTGTAACCATGTACGTAAGACTTGTGACCATATACCTAAAACGTGCATGGTCACTCTGTCGAATGAGCTGTGTATTTGGCTTAATTTTTCATTAGACACTCCCGTAATAATTGGTAGCAGTATATCCCTGAGCTGTGAATCAGCTGTTCCCTCAGTCCACAAACGCAATCGATAGGCCAGTTTTCGATATAATTTGTGAATTTCGTTTACGTTGCTGGATACTCAACAAAACGAGAACGTAAAATAAAAATTCCTGGCGCAGTTTTTTTTATATGAAGTTTGACAGTGATTTTTATTTTCCGCAGTGCTGGATACCCGGCTTTACCAGAAGTAAGGTAAATCTTTTTAGCAGGTAAATCCTACATAGCAGAACATTTTCTTGTTTTGTTTAATTATTATTTTCGATTTGTATCAAGTATTTAATTTCTATACCCTTAGTAAATCTATGATAGTTCAAAGTATACATATATCGAGTACTAAAAATCAGGGATCTTGAAAGGATAAAATTTTGACATTTTTGGCTTAAATCTTAAAGAAACAAAGCGAAATTTAGTTCAAAAGTACTTTTTTACCCTAATTTTATCACCTGAAGTCGATTGAAAGACTAAATTCATGATTTAAAATTTTTGAAAATTTTCAAAAAATGTAAAGGGGTAACTATGTAAAAATCGACAATTTTAAAAAAAAAAAAATTGTCTCAAAAGCATAAAATTTAAATGCAAAGTTAAAGAAGGGTTAATATTGTTGAAAATAAGACATTTCTCGTGGAAATCGGCTGAGCTTTGATAAAGTTGTGCTAGTTTAAAGTCCACAGACTCAAACTTTCTCATATAAAGATCATTTATTTTGGTTAAGTCCTGTCTCCAGCACCGCGAAAAATTTATGTCAGGAGTTTGCTAGTTATTTCGTGTGTGTGGGTTATAACTAAGCCAGTGTAACCATGTACGTAAGACTTGTGACCATATACCTAAAACGTGCATGGTCACTCTGTCGAATGAGCTGTGTATTTGGCTTAATTTTTCATTGGACACTCCCGTAATAATTGGTAGCAGTATATCCCTGAGCTGTGAATCAGCTGTTCCCTCAGTCCACAAACGCAATCGATAGGCCAGTTTTCGATATAATTTGTGAATTTCGTTTACGTTGCTGGATACTCAACAAAACGAGAACGTAAAATAAAAATTCCTGGCGCAGTTTTTTTTATATGAAGTTTGACAGTGATTTTTATTTTCCGCAGTGCTGGATACCCGGCTTTACCAGAAGTAAGGTAAATCTTTTTAGCAGGTAAATCCTACATAGCAGAAAATTTTCTTGTTTTGTTTAATTATTATTTTCGATTTGTATCAAGTATTTAATTTCTATACCCTTAGTAAATCTATGATAGTTCAAAGTATACATATATCGAGTACTAAAAATCAGGGATCTTGAAAGGATAAAATTTTGACATTTTTGGCTTAAATCTTAAAGAAACAAAGCGAAATTTAGTTCAAAAGTACTTTTTTACCCTAATTTTATCACCTGAAGTCGATTGAAAGACTAAATTCATGATTTAAAATTTTTGAAAATTTTCAAAAAATGTAAAGGGGTAACTATGTAAAAATCGACAATTTTTAAAAAAAAAAAATTGTCTCAAAAGCATAAAATTTAAATGCAAAGTTAAAGAAGGGTTAATATTGTTGAAAATAAGACATTTCTCGTGGAAATCGGCTGAGCTTTGATAAAGTTGTGCTAGTTTAAAGTCCACAGACTCAAACTTTCTCATATAAAGATCATTTATTTTGGTTAAGTCCTGTCTCCAGCACCGCGAAAAATTTATGTCAGGAGTTTGCTAGTTATTTCGTGTGTGTGGGTCATAACTAAGCCAGTGTAACCATGTACGTAAGACTTGTGACCATATACCTAAAACGTGCATGGTCACTCTGTCGAATGAGCTGTGTATTTGGCTTAATTTTTCATTAGACACTCCCGTAATAATTGGTAGCAGTATATCCCTGAGCTGTGAATCAGCTGTTCCCTCAGTCCACAAACGCAATCGATAGGCCAGTTTTCGATATAATTTGTGAATTTCGTTTACGTTGCTGGATACTCAACAAAACGAGAACGTAAAATAAAAATTCCTGGCGCAGTTTTTTTTATATGAAGTTTGACAGTGATTTTTATTTTCCGCAGTGCTGGATACCCGGCTTTACCAGAAGTAAGGTAAATCTTTTTAGCAGGTAAATCCTACATAGCAGAAAATTTTCTTGTTTTGTTTAATTATTATTTTCGATTTGTATCAAGTATTTAATTTCTATACCCTTAGTAAATCTATGATAGTTCAAAGTATACATATATCGAGTACTAAAAATCAGGGATCTTGAAAGGATAAAATTTTGACATTTTTGGCTTAAATCTTAAAGAAACAAAGCGAAATTTAGTTCAAAAGTACTTTTTTACCCTAATTTTATCACCTGAAGTCGATTAAAAGACTAAATTCATGATTTAAAATTTTTGAAAATTTTCAAAAAATGTAAAGGGGTAACTATGTAAAAATCGACAATTTTAAAAAAAAAAAATTGTCTCAAAAGCATAAAATTTAAATGCAAAGTTAAAGAAGGGTTAATATTGTTGAAAATAAGACATTTCTCGTGGAAATCGGCTGAGCTTTGATAAAGTTGTGCTAGTTTAAAGTCCACAGACTCAAACTTTCTCATATAAAGATCATTTATTTTGGTTAAGTCCTGTCTCCAGCACCGCGAAAAATTTATGTCAGGAGTTTGCTAGTTATTTCGTGTGTGTGGGTTATAACTAAGCCAGTGTAACCATGTACGTAAGACTTGTGACCATATACCTAAAACGTGCATGGTCACTCTGTCGAATGAGCTGTGTATTTGGCTTAATTTTTCATTAGACACTCCCGTAATAATTGGTAGCAGTATATCCCTGAGCTGTGAATCAGCTGTTCCCTCAGTCCACAAACGCAATCGATAGGCCAGTTTTCGATATAATTTGTGAATTTCGTTTACGTTGCTGGATACTCAACAAAACGAGAACGTAAAATAAAAATTCCTGGCGCAGTTTTTTTTATATGAAGTTTGACAGTGATTTTTATTTTCCGCAGTGCTGGATACCCGGCTTTACCAGAAGTAAGGTAAATCTTTTTAGCAGGTAAATCCTACATAGCAGAAAATTTTCTTGTTTTGTTTAATTATTATTTTCGATTTGTATCAAGTATTTAATTTCTATACCCTTAGTAAATCTATGATAGTTCAAAGTATACATATATCGAGTACTAAAAATCAGGGATCTTGAAAGGATAAAATTTTGACATTTTTGGCTTAAATCTTAAAGAAACAAAGCGAAATTTAGTTCAAAAGTACTTTTTTACCCTAATTTTATCACCTGAAGTCGATTGAAAGACTAAATTCATGATTTAAAATTTTTGAAAATTTTCAAAAAATGTAAAGGGGTAACTATGTAAAAATCGACAATTTTTAAAAAAAAAAAATTGTCTCAAAAGCATAAAATTTAAATGCAAAGTTAAAGAAGGGTTAATATTGTTGAAAATAAGACATTTCTCGTGGAAATCGGCTGAGCTTTGATAAAGTTGTGCTAGTTTAAAGTCCACAGACTCAAACTTTCTCATATAAAGATCATTTATTTTGGTTAAGTCCTGTCTCCAGCACCGCGAAAAATTTATGTCAGGAGTTTGCTAGTTATTTCGTGTGTGTGGGTTATAACTAAGCCAGTGTAACCATGTACGTAAGACTTGTGACCATATACCTAAAACGTGCATGGTCACTCTGTCGAATGAGCTGTGTATTTGGCTTAATTTTTCATTAGACACTCCCGTAATAATTGGTAGCAGTATATCCCTGAGCTGTGAATCAGCTGTTCCCTCAGTCCACAAACGCAATCGATAGGCCAGTTTTCGATATAATTTGTGAATTTCGTTTACGTTGCTGGATACTCAACAAAACGAGAACGTAAAATAAAAATTCCTGGCGCAGTTTTTTTTATATGAAGTTTGACAGTGATTTTTATTTTCCGCAGTGCTGGATACCCGGCTTTACCAGAAGTAAGGTAAATCTTTTTAGCAGGTAAATCCTACATAGCAGAAAATTTTCTTGTTTTGTTTAATTATTATTTTCGATTTGTATCAAGTATTTAATTTCTATACCCTTAGTAAATCTATGATAGTTCAAAGTATACATATATCGAGTACTAAAAATCAGGGATCTTGAAAGGATAAAATTTTGACATTTTTGGCTTAAATCTTAAAGAAACAAAGCGAAATTTAGTTCAAAAGTACTTTTTTACCCTAATTTTATCACCTGAAGTCGATTAAAAGACTAAATTCATGATTTAAAATTTTTGAAAATTTTCAAAAAATGTAAAGGGGTAACTATGTAAAAATCGACAATTTTTAAATAAAAAAAAATTGTCTCAAAAGCATAAAATTTAAATGCAAAGTTAAAGAAGGGTTAATATTGTTGAAAATAAGACATTTCTCGTGGAAATCGGCTGAGCTTTGATAAAGTTGTGCTAGTTTAAAGTCCACAGACTCAAACTTTCTCATATAAAGATCATTTATTTTGGTTAAGTCCTGTCTCCAGCACCGCGAAAAATTTATGTCAGGAGTTTGCTAGTTATTTCGTGTGTGTGGGTTATAACTAAGCCAGTGTAACCATGTACGTAAGACTTGTGACCATATACCTAAAACGTGCATGGTCACTCTGTCGAATGAGCTGTGTATTTGGCTTAATTTTTCATTAGACACTCCCGTAATAATTGGTAGCAGTATATCCCTGAGCTGTGAATCAGCTGTTCCCTCAGTCCACAAACGCAATCGATAGGCCAGTTTTCGATATAATTTGTGAATTTCGTTTACGTTGCTGGATACTCAACAAAACGAGAACGTAAAATAAAAATTCCTGGTGCAGTTTTTTTTATATGAAGTTTGACAGTGATTTTTATTTTCCGCAGTGCTGGATACCCGGCTTTACCAGAAGTAAGGTAAATCTTTTTAGCAGGTAAATCCTACATAGCAGAACATTTTCTTGTTTTGTTTAATTATTATTTTCGATTTGTATCAAGTATTTAATTTCTATACCCTTAGTAAATCTATGATAGTTCAAAGTATACATATATCGAGTACTAAAAATCAGGGATCTTGAAAGGATAAAATTTTGACATTTTTGGCTTAAATCTTAAAGAAACAAAGCGAAATTTAGTTCAAAAGTACTTTTTTACCCTAATTTTATCACCTGAAGTCGATTAAAAGACTAAATTCATGATTTAAAATTTTTGAAAATTTTCAAAAAATGTAAAGGGGTAACTATGTAAAAATCGACAATTTTTAAATAAAAAAAAATTGTCTCAAAAGCATAAAATTTAAATGCAAAGTTAAAGAAGGGTTAATATTGTTGAAAATAAGACATTTCTCGTGGAAATCGGCTGAGCTTTGATAAAGTTGTGCTAGTTTAAAGTCCACAGACTCAAACTTTCTCATATAAAGATCATTTATTTTGGTTAAGTCCTGTCTCCAGCACCGCGAAAAATTTATGTCAGGAGTTTGCTAGTTATTTCGTGTGTGTGGGTTATAACTAAGCCAGTGTAACCATGTACGTAAGACTTGTGACCATATACCTAAAACGTGCATGGTCACTCTGTCGAATGAGCTGTGTATTTGGCTTAATTTTTCATTAGACACTCCCGTAATAATTGGTAGCAGTATATCCCTGAGCTGTGAATCAGCTGTTCCCTCAGTCCACAAACGCAATCGATAGGCCAGTTTTCGATATAATTTGTGAATTTCGTTTACGTTGCTGGATACTCAACAAAACGAGAACGTAAAATAAAAATTCCTGGCGCAGTTTTTTTTATATGAAGTTTGACAGTGATTTTTATTTTCCGCAGTGCTGGATACCCGGCTTTACCAGAAGTAAGGTAAATCTTTTTAGCAGGTAAATCCTACATAGCAGAACATTTTCTTGTTTTGTTTAATTATTATTTTCGATTTGTATCAAGTATTTAATTTCTATACCCTTAGTAAATCTATGATAGTTCAAAGTATACATATATCGAGTACTAAAAATTAGGGATCTTGAAAGGATAAAATTTTGACATTTTTGGCTTAAATCTTAAAGAAACAAAGCGAAATTTAGTTCAAAAGTACTTTTTTACCCTAATTTTATCACCTGAAGTCGATTGAAAGACTAAATTCATGATTTAAAATTTTTGAAAATTTTCAAAAAATGTAAAGGGGTAACTATGTAAAAATCGACAATTTTAAAAAAAAAAAATTGTCTCAAAAGCATAAAATTTAAATGCAAAGTTAAAGAAGGGTTAATATTGTTGAAAATAAGACATTTCTCGTGGAAATCGGCTGAGCTTTGATAAAGTTGTGCTAGTTTAAAGTCCACAGACTCAAACTTTCTCATATAAAGATCATTTATTTTGGTTAAGTCCTGTCTCCAGCACCGCGAAAAATTTATGTCAGGAGTTTGCTAGTTATTTCGTGTGTGTGGGTTATAACTAAGCCAGTGTAACCATGTACGTAAGACTTGTGACCATATACCTAAAACGTGCATGGTCACTCTGTCGAATGAGCTGTGTATTTGGCTTAATTTTTCATTAGACACTCCCGTAATAATTGGTAGCAGTATATCCCTGAGCTGTGAATCAGCTGTTCCCTCAGTCCACAAACGCAATCGATAGGCCAGTTTTCGATATAATTTGTGAATTTCGTTTACGTTGCTGGATACTCAACAAAACGAGAACGTAAAATAAAAATTCCTGGCGCAGTTTTTTTTATATGAAGTTTGACAGTGATTTTTATTTTCCGCAGTGCTGGATACCCGGCTTTACCAGAAGTAAGGTAAATCTTTTTAGCAGGTAAATCCTACATAGCAGAACATTTTCTTGTTTTGTTTAATTATTATTTTCGATTTGTATCAAGTATTTAATTTCTATACCCTTAGTAAATCTATGATAGTTCAAAGTATACATATATCGAGTACTAAAAATCAGGGATCTTGAAAGGATAAAATTTTGACATTTTTGGCTTAAATCTTAAAGAAACAAAGCGAAATTTAGTTCAAAAGTACTTTTTTACCCTAATTTTATCACCTGAAGTCGATTGAAAGACTAAATTCATGATTTAAAATTTTTGAAAATTTTCAAAAAATGTAAAGGGGTAACTATGTAAAAATCGACAATTTTTAAATAAAAAAAAATTGTCTCAAAAGCATAAAATTTAAATGCAAAGTTAAAGAAGGGTTAATATTGTTGAAAATAAGACATTTCTCGTGGAAATCGGCTGAGCTTTGATAAAGTTGTGCTAGTTTAAAGTCCACAGACTCAAACTTTCTCATATAAAGATCATTTATTTTGGTTAAGTCCTGTCTCCAGCACCGCGAAAAATTTATGTCAGGAGTTTGCTAGTTATTTCGTGTGTGTGGGTCATAACTAAGCCAGTGTAACCATGTACGTAAGACTTGTGACCATATACCTAAAACGTAATTTTTCATTAGACACTCCCGTAATAATTGGTAGCAGTATATCCCTGAGCTGAGTTTTCTATTATTATAACCGAGTAGCCTACTTAATCAAAACAAGATCGGTCAAATATAACGTTATCAAGTATTAAGTACCGTTTAAGTTATAAGGCAATTCTAGCCCCTAAGAGTATGCTTTAATATTTATTTTGCATTCAGGGACATGTAAGAATAGTCAATATGTTGCTGATTCGGGCACTTTTCGCTTTTTGTGATATTTTCTTTCATAATCAAGGTACTTGCTTAACACTTAATACACACTTTAAATTCTAACGATTATTGGACGGAATTTCTATTCCATCGTGAAAAAACCAATCAATATGCATAGAAAACCCTTAAATTTCTGATAAAAACAGTTTGTTAATTCCAAAAAAAGCTAAACTGCATTAATTTATACATACATTAATTCTTAATAAAATCTTAGAGAAATGTATATAACATCACTTCATGTAACCTGAGAATCTTTAAACTATTTAAACAACTACAAACCTAAGGCTAATAACAAAAAAAAAACGGGAAAACGTTCTTAAAATTAGTTTCATTATTTTAAATCATATTAAAATTCAAGGGGGCTCCGCCCCCTGCTCGCTTCACTTGCCTACCCACGGCATGCTTTGCTCGCGGTGCGGCTACATATACATACATATGTACATATGACGGACGGATACTGATACTGATCAAGAATATATACACTTTGTGGGTTCTGACCTCCCGCAATGCGGAAATAAGGAACCATTCTTATAGGATTTTTTGGCTTATGTATGTGTATATTTAACACTTTTTTCAAATATTTGACGAATTTAAAGAATCACATCATACCAAGGTGCAATCGAAGTTACGGGTAAGTTTGCTAGTTAAAATTTCAAGTTGTTCGGAGGTTTTGGAAACGTGCACAGATTATTTGTTGTAATTTTGGATTTTTATTTTTGTTCGGAGAATTGATAACTTGCTGATTATTGATAACTATTTCAATTGTGAGCACATTTCAGTATATTATAGTTTCTTATATATTTTTTTTGCTTAGTCACACTTTGAACATATGTGTGCATGTATATTTAATTATTCGTTGTCAATTCCGGCGGATCATTTACAGGACCAGCATCGTCAGAAGTCGCGCAATGACACAATGAATCCCGCCCGAAAGTCTCTATACCGACAGAGTCAAGTAGAAGGATGCTATTCGGAACTCCCAATCGAAAGCCGTCAATTGTGTGTCGCTTTTGTCGACTACGACAACGACTACGACTACGACTACGACTTGGACTTGGCGAGTCTGTGAAGAGCTCTTCGCGTGATTGGCTGAAACGGTACGAGTGTACTATCATTTTGTTTCGTTTTGTTTGCATTCGTTTTCAGTTGCTTTTGTCTTTTCTAGCACAATGGTAAGCATGGTAGCGAATGTGCCCTCCCCCTCCCTCCCTCACGGCACCGACACCGACACAGACACAGAACCCCGACAGACGACGGACGACAGCGACGGACGACCTTTAATCCTCTAAGCCAAAGACAACGAAAACGTTTTACTCCTGCCGTTAGATTCGTGCTTGTTACCTTCCCGCTTCCACAGAGCTCTAGTTCCTTTTGCGGCACTAGCAACTCGTGCAACTCGTCCTCTCGTACTCGTATTCCTATTCCTATTCGTACTTGTATTCGTATTCGCATTTACTGTTAGCATCAACGCATCGCAGAGAACTGAAGCCCAAACGGCATAAACACATTCTGTTGCTCTGAACACTGTCAATTATTTGTAGTTCGCAATGCGCACGCGTTCTAAAAGAGAGTGTTAACAATTGAAATGATAGACAAGTGTGACGTCACATTAAAAGTGTTGCCACGCAATCAGTGTTGCTAGAATAGCTTTTTTTAGCGTCAACCTTGGGCTTTTAAAAAGTTCAACTGCAGGAAATAAAATCAAAAGCAGCGGATAAGTTGATATCTAGCCTTTCTTAAACAAAATTTAAAAATTTTTGCGTTGAATTAAAATAAGGAACAAATAGTTATGTTGTATTACTTTCTATTAGTACTACATATATTTTCAAATACATTTGAACTTCCCTAACTCAAATCAACATTATTCAAAGTCAATGCTCGAGTTATTTGTATTTTTATAAATATCTAGACATTAACAATGACAATGTTTCTAAAATGTGAAAAATTTTATTTTTGGACCCATTTTGAGAACCCAAAAAATTGATTTCTTATAGTGAAATTGAATTTTCAAAATCGTTCATTTCGTTTTTTTTTTTTGGTTTAGGCAGGACGACAATTGAAATCATCAGCATTGAAACATCAGTTTTTTTTTAGAATTTTTTTTTTTAATTTTAGTTATTTTTACTTTTATTTCAGTAAATACAGCATTTTTGCTAGCTAAAAATTGACAGCACAGCACAGCACACAATATGGTATACGTGTAAACTGTACAGTGAATGTGTGTATGTGTAGTTGTACATATATGCGCAGAGAGAGTGTGGGAGAGAGCACAATAAGTTTGCAATATGCACACTTCTCTCAAACCTGAGGGGCGTGCATTCAATTGCTTGTAGCTGCGCACTTACATATATTGTTACGAGTATTCTCTCTTTCTTACTCTATATGTAGAGGTATGGTGGTGGTTGGTAGATCGTCTTGCTGCCTATGTATATATAACACGAAATATACATATGTGTGTTTGTTTAAACGGTGAATCCAAAAAGAAAAACAAAAACAGCGCTGCTGCTGCTGCTGCTGCTGCCTGACTTCCAGTTCAAAAATCAATAGAATGTAAAGGCAACGCCGACGCTGGCGCTGACGACGACGACGCCGACGACAACGTAACGTAACGGAACGGAACGAACAAAGGGCATTGTGTAACACAAAACCGAGCGATACGAAGTTTGAACTGAATCTGAAGCTCCTCCCTTTATCGTGCATCGTCGCAACGGCAACGGCAACGGCAACGGCGACGACGACGACGACGACGACGGCAGCGGAGGCAACCCCAGATCACGGTGGTTAATGCCTCGTTTGCCTCAGCCAATTGTCTCTCCAATAATTTGCCATTGTAACTGCACATTTCGTTTCGGTTGGCCGACTGGAATAGCATACATACTTATGTATGTACATATACATATATGCACATACTGTACTGTGTATATGAACATAATAAAAAATTCTATCTAAGGTATGTACATACACATTTTCATACATACATATACATATGTACATACATATTTATGTGAAAGAGCAAACATACGGACAGAAGTATGTATGAAGGTATTATATAATCACCCGTTCCGAGATAATTATGTGCGGGCAAAGACGTGTGTATGTATTCGTGAAAAGATTATCTATCTGTATGAGTGTGCGTCGGTGTTCAAGACAATTAGAGCTAAACATAGCATTAAATATGAAACATTTGCAAACACCTTAAATATAGTACCTGCGCACAGGGTATTTCGTAGTCTCGTTGCACTCCTTGTTGCAGCGGTCAAACTTAATTTATTTATATTTATAACAACAAATTATTTTACATTGAAAATACAATTTTGAATTACATTTTAAATAAGCAAACCAAACTGTTGTACAGTCATAAATTATAAACTGAGATTATGGAAACAAAAGATTTTAAGAATTTGTCAGGATCTGGAGGTATTCAAAAATCTTTTGTGTTTCCGTTTCATACCGAATGGTTTTATATTTGTTTTATAATTTTCTTGGCTTTTAAATTTTAAATATTATTTTGTAATGGATACCTAAGTAATTTAAGTAAAGATCTACTTCTAAAAAATTATCTTTACGAGGTAAAAATTTAGTGACAAAAACATTTCCATGCCCGAAAATTTCTGATATCAAATTTTGTGACCAGCGATATTGCTAGTTGCCTTTCGCACCCTTCGTGATGCTTTCGTCACTAGCGTGCCCCATCAAAGTGGTCAATCGTACGCTTAGCAACGTGTTATCTGTAATTGCTAGAGCCTCGCAAAATAGTTGACTGCTACTAAAAGTTAAGGAGCCTCTCATCTTGGCCTGTTTCTGTGATGTTATTTATCTGCTTCATGAACATATTTAATTATGAACCAGGTGTTGTAGATGTCACCTGACATGAAAATTCAGATCTAGCCTTGACAATACAATCACGATTAACTCATATATGTTACGATTTCAACCAAATTTGGTCCGAATATATAGGACCATTTCGGTTGCATATTCTCTTTATTTGGTTGAGATAACTAAAACAACAAAAATGTTTTCGTACTAAAACTTGATTTCTGACTGGTCGTTCCTATGGAAGCAATAACATACATATACATACATATGTTAAAGAGGTTCGATTTAAATTCAAAAATAAACTTGATCTGCGGCTGGTATCCAGCAACCTACATACCTAGTTTGAAGTCTCTAGCTCTTATAGTCTCTGAGATCCTTTCGTTCAAACAGACGGACGGACAGACAGACGGACATAGCTCAATCGATTCGGCTGTTGATACTGATCAAGAATATACATATGTACATATATGTATACTTTCTGGGCTCTGCCACGCCTCCTTCCGCATGTTACACACATTTCACAGCACCATTATACCCTTTTACTATTTTCAGTGGGCACGGGGTATAAAAAGGAGGAAACCTAAGATTAGAAATATGTATTTGATTTCGGGTTTTTGAAATTTTCCCTTTTCCACTGGGTAATATTTTGGTAAAGCTAAAAAAAACTTTAAAAGGAAACCAGCAAAATTAAAATATTGTGGAAAAAGTTACTATTTGAAAAATAAATTCTACCGGTGTCAGAAAATGAAACCCTTTTTCTTTAAAATAGTATTGAGATAGGGTTTTTAAAATTTAGTTAAATTAATTTATTAAAGTTCCTAGCCTTTACTTCCAATACCTTTTCAATTATATTTTGCGTTTATGTTTTTGAACTTCTTAGAAAGAATATTTGTAATTCGCACGAGGTACAACAAAAATCAATTGAGAAACACTCTTAATGAGGAGAGAATTGTAATTAGAATTCGGTCGAAGCCTTAGTATTAAACATTTACTAGACATATGTAAATATGTATGTAGCAGTTAGTTAAAAATTCTTTGTTTATACAGCTTGGGGATATAGGATTGGATGGATTGGGGTCTAGTCTATACTCTGTACAAATCTCAATCACAAATTACAACGTTGACGAGTTTGATGTGATTTTGTTTCATTTAAATTTTATTTCATTTGTTTTATTTGCTTAACTTGTTAATTTCGGTTATGGCATCAAAAGCAGCAACAACAACAACAACAACAACAACATCAACAACAAATACGTTGAAAATTACGCTGACTTCGTGGGTTTTGGGTTTACAGTTGTTTTTGTTGGTATTGGTGTTCGGCGTAGAATATGGAATGGAATGGGTGTAACGACGAAAAAGATCAAAGGACAATTTCCTGATTGTTTTATTTCGTTATTTTATTTTGTTTGCCTTCCGTCCTGCTCTCAGTTCTGTCTATGTTGTTGTTTTGTTTTGTTGTTTTGGGCGTGTGTTGTCTTTGCTTATTTATTCCTCTTCGTTTACTTTTGTCAGCCACCCTCCCACCATCTGCCTTCTGCCTTTTGCCTTCCCCTTTTCTTTTTCGTTCGTTCCCCACTCGTTGTGTCGGTCAGAGCTTGTATGCGTGTATTTATTTGTTTGTATGTTTTGATTATTAAATCGTACTTCATTTGAATATTCCGTTTCATTTCACTCTTCGTTCAGTTTAGTTTAGTAATACGAGTGCTCTACTAGGTGGACACTTTGTCAGAGATCCCACCGATCCAAATTGTAAGCATACATAACTTCAAAGAACCGCTTTTAATTGATTAAGTGTCCTTTCTCGCGACAATAGCGATCCATCCCGCTTTCTACTTGCTTTCATAAATACAAACATATGTATGAATACATTTACAATACAAATTGTGAGTGGCGGTTTCTTCGACTTGTTGAACTTGGTGGTGGTTGGGTCCTTGCCCGAGTGCTAAGTGGGGTTAATGGTAATTATGTATGTGCAATTCCGGCGAGAACTCGAATCTCATTAGCGCTGGGCTTTTAGTTGAGCTTTCTTTTCCCATTACAATTACAAAATGATACTCATATGCAAATTGCTCAGAATGCATGCTAGGGACTACGAACGGGTCTCTTCCAAAAAATATCAATAATGAAGAAATAATAAAAAATCTACCTGTCGAGATTTGAAGTAGAGTCTTTATTTAAAGGGGAATCACATTTCTAACGAATATAACTAACTAACAAAAAATAACGGATTTACTGTTCCCTCAATCGAATGTCTAATGAACAGACACTTTAATTATTTAATTAGTTAATTCATTTTCACTGATAAAAGTACTGAAAGGAGGAGTTTATCCAAAATACAAGGAACTATCTTATAAACATACAATTTTTTTGTTCAAAAAATTCACGTAAAATATTTATTTATACCCTAAGCCTGTTGAAAACAGGCAAAAATGGGCAGGCAGATTCCCCATTTCTTAAAATGGGCCGTATTTTTTTTGGAATCTCATCTCGCAGATTGAGAATTGGTTATTATTTAATATAAGTATCCTGACCAAATTTGATTCGAATCCATTCGTTATAAGTATCATACAGCCGACATGGGAACAATCTGTCGAAATCCATACTATGAACTGGTAGAGTACAATAGCACAATATGACCACCAGCGAGTGCAGGATAATGAATATGAGCATGAGCAACTTGAAGCACTTGAGGAACATGAGAAACTTGACGCGGAAGCGACGAAGGGCATCATAATAGACCAGAGGCACATCATTAACGCCATGAAATGCAACACAATAACAAGATTTCAAGTGGGAATTCAGAGTGCAGTCGCAGTGTTTGGACTTGGCTGGGGATTTGTACAAGTCAAAGGAGAGGAACATACACACACACAGAGAGAGAGAGAGAGAGAGAGAGAGAGAGAAAGACGAAAGTATCTATCGCCTTTGTTGTGGATCTGCTTTGTTCGCTGTTCGCGAAATGATAAAGAACCGCAGTAAATCCACAGATGCTGATGACACAAGAGATGCTACGACACTCATTTTATATTCATTGACGACTGCCAACAACAACTGTAACAGTTGAGCTAAGGATGATGGAGGACCGACGAACGACGACCGTCAAACGACGAACGACGAACGACGAACGAGGACCGACGAACGAGGCTATGCTGCAAATTGCTCCCAAATGTTTCCATTGCACTCACACATTTGCACAATGGAAGAAGATGAACCTTGCATATTTATGTATGTACAAGCGAAATTAATGTTATGCACACACATGCGAGTATGTATAATACATGGACCAGAAGATAAACACTTGGTACGTCAACAGCAGCACAGTAAGCAGCTGCTATAACGAATATTAGAAATGTCTTGGTATATTGCATTTACCACTGTATTTGATTCAATATCAACAGATACAACTATCTTGAGTGGATTCCATAGAAGACTTATATTTTCTTTTGGATATTGAAACTAGGTATTCAAATTTATTAATAATGTTATTATGATATTACAATTAGATAAATATATGGGGAATGCAACAATTATAAAAATCCAAAAATATTCAATAGCCAGCCTATGGAGTAATCACTGTATCGAGTGTCTCCTGTGGTATGTACAGTGTTCACACTAACAATGCTGTATGACGCACAGGTATGTGTGTGAGTATAAATGTACCCAAATTGAAATACTTTTATTTACATACATATGTATGTACCCATGTACGTATGTACATATGTACACATGTAGTACATCGGCTCTTCTTCCTCTCAATATCCACGGCATATTCGTCCTTTTGACGCCCTAAGGTCGTGAATCTCGCACGGCCCACGCAGGGGCTGTAACTCAGCGATCCAGTTGTCGTCCGTTCCCGTTTTTAAGACCAAGGAGTCGCGCATCGCTTAGCTGCTATTTATTTTTATACCTTGCGCCCATTAAAAATTGACAAAAATGGGTAATATAGCTTGGTGCAAATAAGAGCTGGTGAATTTCAACTTAAAGGGTAAGTTCCTTTAAAACATACAAATGCGGAGCATGTTCATAAACCACTAAAAAAAAAAAACAGAACCGCAGCTCCGTTTGCATAATCTATTATATTTTTATTAATATATGAATACAAATAATGATGTCCCATGTGGGTAACATTTTCCAAAAATACTTATGGCGCTTATTGGCAGTCAATCAGGACTGAAAAAATTTAGTATTCAAGCTCAACGATCATTTATTTTATTTTAGCTAAGAAATTCGAGAGCTTATAAAAAATATGTATTTTTCATGTTTTTTAGATCCCGTACTTAAAAAAAAGAATAGGGGCCTATTAACTTTGTCCCAAAAAAAAGTGCGTAACAGGCAGAAGGAGGCGTGGCAGACCCCATAAAGTATTTATGTTCTTTATCAGCATCAACAGCCGAGTCGATTTAGCCATGTCCGACTGTCCGTCTATAAGAGCGCCTAGAAACGCCCACAAAATATAAATAAAATATTCATATATTAAATATAAAACATATCTCAACCAATCTAACAAAATATGCAAAATGAGATGAAAAGTCAGTTTGTCTGCTAGTCCGTTTATCTGTTTATATCAACTCGTTGATATATCTTAAATAAGTGAATGTGGACTTATTCCCGACCAATAAACTCAAAACGTTGGTTCTACGATTTTTTTAAACAACCGCTAGTTTAGGGGAAATCGCAAAACCAGATAAAAAGTACATTTTTATCACACAATTAGGAGATTTTAGAAAAAAGTCGCTAACGATTTTTTTGTAATTTTTAATTTGTTGTAGAATTTAAAAATTCGCGTTTTTTGAAATATATTACCTGGAAGATATTACCTGTGATCTTAACTCTTTAAAATTTTTTTTTATTGGTACTGAGGCTTGGTATAGTCAATCTCAAAAATTTCTAAAATCATCTAAAAAAACATCTTCACGAGGTGAAAGTCTAGTCCATGCCCCAAAATGTATGATATTCAATTTTGTGACGAACGATATTAAATTGTATATATTTATATTAATCTTATTCTTATAAAAAGTTTGGCAAAATACATATATAAGTCCCTTGAAAAACGCTGCACTATATTTTTGACTAATTTTTCCTATTGCAGCTATCTAATATAGTGGTCTGATTTGAAAAAACAAAAATGGTCAGGATGTTTAGGACCATCTCAGATGCACATTCGGTTGGACTGGTTGAGATATCTCAAACAACAAAAAAGTTCTTATGGCAGCTATATAATATAGTAGCATGATCCATATTTTAAAACAAACTTAATCTGCGGCCGCCATTAAGCAACCTACATACCGAATTCGATGTCTCTAGCTCTTATAGTCTCTGGAGATCCTTTCGTTCAAACAGACGGACGGACAGACGGACACACAGACGGATAAGGTTAAACGATTCGGGTGATGAAACTGATCCTTCAGCATGTTACACACATTTCACAAAACCATGATACCCTTTTAGCCGATTTTCAATAGTCACAGGGTATAAAAAGATACGATGAAGGGTGCGAAAAAAATACAATAGTAGTTATTTCAGTTTTGGCAATATTTGTACATGAGAACTAAAATCTGATCATTTTGACATTTGGATATAATTCTTTGTCTAGTCAGAAGGAGGGTGCTGCCTTTATACATAGTTATCAAAGTTGTCAATATTGTGAAATTGGTAAGCCGCCGAAGTTTGGCTTCGAATGTTATTAAAATTCAGTGGCATGCTCGGTCTGCCCCGATTGAGACTGCGACTGCGAACTAAGCAAAATCTGATAAGGATTTCGAGGAGAATAAACCGCTACCGTCCTGATGCTCAAACTGGGGCATTCGGAACGATGGTTTAAGCACCAGCGACTTTACTTGTTATTCAACAATTCCCAATTGGCCGCTTCTAATGCCATCGTCAGCGTCAGCGTCAGCGTCAGCGTCACTGTCTGTCACTGTCGTCCGTTGCGTCGCCTGAAGCGGTAAAGGAAACCGTTAATAAATACAACAATCCCCGAGGAAGCACAAATCCGTTGAAAGGTGGCCGCGCCATCAGCCTGTGGCTTTCCTCGTGGCTGCAAATTACACCGATGACACGCTGTGTCATCGCTTCATTGACATACTCGAGTGGGTCGCGCCGGGTGGTGAGGTGAGTGGTGGGGTGTTGGGAGCGTGGTGAGGAGCGTGGTGAGGAGGTGAGTGGTCAGGGAAGGAGTGGTGAAGTGAGGTGAGGGGAGGCGTAGCGTGGCGTTGCTTTAGTGTGGGTGTTCTCTGTTCTCTGTTCTCTGCTGGCGGAGGGCGCTGACACTGTCAATGAATTCCCTTTATTTTGATTTTTTTCCTTTGGTTCAGGTTTCCAGCAAGATATCCATCAATTTTCTTGAATAATACGGCATTGTAACTTTGTTGATGCTGTCGATGACTGTACCCCCGTGGATATTTACCGTGTTTTCTTTTTATCCCAGCTAATGCCTTTTTTATTTCGGCGCATTATTAAAAAATCAATTACAAGACCTTTCTATCGCACACTTCTAAGACAGCTGAGAACTTTCAAAGAGATATAACTCGATTAATACCAAGGCAAAATGGAAAGTAAAGACCATTTGACAGCCTTCCTTATATCTGAACCTATTTTAATAAGCAATGCCATATTTATGACTTATAAATTGATTTTCTTTATTGTAATACTGGATCATTTGAATTTCTAAGAAAACACATGCTGCCAAACGTATAAGAAACAAATAAATAGAGAATTTGTGAAAATACTATTATCGTCTATCCCAAAAACACTTTTAGTCCTAAGACAATGTTATTATTGTCGCCACCAGGTAAATCGATTACACTAAGTCGTTGATGTTGTTATTTGTTAAATTGAAGGGCTTGTCATTTAATTTATTGTGCAAATTGCGATTTGTAAGAATCTTTCAATTGCGACCACCTGCTTCTGGGACTGCGCCCCTTGGCAACTTGGCAACTTGGCAACTTCGTTCCTCGCCCCTCGCTCCATTGGCATTAAAGAGAGCTCGAAACAAAATAAAATATGTAATTCATGAAATGAAATAATAAAACATAATGCAAAACTGATTATTCAGATTTTCATTTCAATTGAGATGCAAAGTGGCGTGAAATTCAAATGAGTTCAACTCAATTATAATAATAAACTGCTCGTTTTTGTTGCTGCTGCTGCTGCTGCTGCTGCTGATTTTTATTCTTTTTCAGTTGTTCTGTGCTTGTTGTTGTTGTTTGTTGAGAAGGTTCCTTTGATTTCGATACGAAAAGCCCTCCTTATTTGTATGTGTGGGTGCTTGCTTGTGTGTACTCGTCAGTGGGTGTGCCAATTTCAGTCATTTTCATTGGGTGTATGAATTCATTTTGCAAACTTTTCCGACTGGGTAACGATTATACGTATTTTAATACAAAAGGAGTAAAATGATCCGAGTTGATTTAACCCTATCTGTACAAGAGGGGGAGGCTCCAAATTTAATGGGTGGGTTTTTGTGAAAGATCGTGTTTATTTTATTCACATTTGAGATCATAAGTCGAGCTGATATTGATTCCGATCTGATTAGCATTGTTTTTGATAAGATCGTTGACACATTTCCCTGATCCACCCGAATCATGGATACTTCTCTTGTTTTTATTTAGAACTGAGGCGCAAGTTGAAGTCCAATTGAGATTCTGAAACACTTGTCTTTTGCGGTTGTGGTGCACGTGACGGTCATTGAGCAGCGCTAAACGTGAATATCGCGAATGACGAGGGATGGACAAAGAATGCATAAAGCCTTTCGAAGCAAGGGGTGGAAAACTCGTAGCATTCAAAATGTGGACGGACGACGCGACGTTGATCCACTTGACGTTGGCTTTATTCTAATTATAATACCCACTCCAATCCAAAAAAAAGGCCATTAAGTGGGACCTGCCCACCCCGGGCCCACCCATTGTGTGGCCAATGTCAAGTGCAAAGGTCTCTCAAGCAAAAGTCGCACGGCGCATATGAATCTGACGCGATGCTGTTATTATCAACGGGGAAGGGGCAACAATAATAACAGCAACAGCCCGAAGAAGTGTATTTCAGAATGGAACAAAGTCCCGGACTCAGTCTACGTCTCCGTCTCTGTCTCGGACCGCCTATTGCGTACAAGGTAATTGTTTTTCTTTATTTGCCCGGGCTTTTCTCTCAACTCTCAACTCTCAACTCTCAACTCTAAGCTCTGTGCTCTACGCTCCCCCGCTCACTCATGAATTCTGCTGCATTCTGCATCCTGCGTCCGCGTCAATTCAATTACAAGTTATTTCACGTTCGCACTGACGCTGACGTTGACGGGACACGCACGACACTTCCACATGTCGTCGATTCGTCAGTTCGTCAGTTCGTCTGTGGCGTCGACTGGGCTCGTGACCGTTGTTGCCAGTCACATCGGAGATCGGAGATGGAGAAACAGTCCTTTTCCCGGCCAGGAAATTCGGGCACAAATTGGGGAAATTGAAATTTGAATTGAAAACATGGCTTGTACAAATTATGATGTTGCCAGTTTGTTTCTATAAGTTCTCCTCGCCTCCTTCGACTCTATACAGAGAGTCAAATATTGTACTCGTGCACAGGAAAAACAATAATATTTCTTTGGATTCTGCTGATTCGAGTTAGGGATAAAAATAGACAAAAAAAAAAAGCCTAACACATAAATACAAATATGATGGAATTGCCAAATTGTACGTGAATGAAGTATATCGTACAAAATGCCTTACAAATTCTATAATCAAGAACCAATAATAATTGAATTAAATTGAAAATATACTGAATCAAGTAAAACCCTTAATTTATTAAAAATCAGTACGAAAATGCATTCAAAACTCGGGTATGAAACGGGTTTTCACAGCGAATACTCACAGAAAGTTCGTAAAATCTTAAGACAATTTGAAAATAGTTGTAACTCCCTTAACTTTTTCAAATCCTAACCGATATTGACAAGCAATGCTTCTTACTTAATTTACAACTTGTTGGGATAACTCATAGCTTGTTTTTTTTTCGCTCAGTGTATGATGTTGCAAGGATGCAAGGTGAAAAAGGCAAGAGCGACACGAAAACGAAAATGAAAATAGAAAACAAAAGCCCCTTTCCCCTGTCTCCTGCTCCCTGTGCTCTTGTCCGCATTCGATCACATATTAGTCACAGGGATAACAAAATTTGTCCACCCTCTGGAGTAAAACATTCTAGCTATCTCATACACACATTTGATGTCAAAGAATAGGACAGGAACTTGAGCTTCTATTCATAATATTTGAAAACAATGGCGACTCTAATGATGGGAAAAGCACCCAGCCCAGCCCAGCCCAGCCCAGCCCAGCCCAGCTCAGCCCCATGAGCAGATGATTAAATCTGGGACAACAAAGGACAATATAGCATTCAAATTAGAAGCTCATTGTCGTACTTTGTTGCCAAAGTAGCGGCAATTCTGCTGTGAGCTAGCAGCTTTGTTCAGTCAGACAATGGGAGCACAAATGATGCTAACAGCCCACTGTACGAGTATTGTATATTGTACTTTTATCAGTGGATCTCAAAGTTTACAGATATATACCACATACATATATATATATATATGTATATATATATATATATGTAGTTAGTTCTGGTTACGGTTAACAACGATCATCAATCGACATCATCAATCTTCATCCATTACCTCACGCTCGACAATAATGTCTAATAATTCCTACATGGGACACGTGGGCGGGGTCAATTGCTAATGCCGACACGAAAACATTTCTCTTTCACAAAGCAAATTTAGAGCCCATTGAAAGAGAACTCACATCCACATCCACGTCCACGTCCACATCATTCAGCCCATTCACCCTCGAACAAACTATAACTTTGTTTTCTTTTTTTCGAACAGCTAACAACAGGTGCCGAAACTAAATACTTCCCAGAGCAAAGTGAAAATTGGACTTGCTACTAGACTGCAAAACATGAAGGGAAAGCAACGGGAAGTCAAAGTTAACTGCCTGGGAATTATTTGCTTTGCAATAAATCTATTGGGCTCGGCCCCTTAAACTACATATACATACATTCATAAGTACATATCTCTAAATTATAAAGTGTCAGCTGTGCGGCACACGCCAGGAGTTGGGAGCGGAAAGCATTCGAAACGGTTTTCTTGTCTATATTCCATAATTCTTCTTATGCCCCATCCTAACTCAAAATCCAATGATGATGCCGACGTAGATGTCGATGTCGATGTCGACTTCCAATTTAATTTCCATGCGCGTGAGACTGTCAGAATTATATCACTATAAATATTTCTCATGTCTAAATATAACATTTATGATTTTCTCCGAGAAATAATTTATAAAAAGTCAGAAATTTTTGACAAAATATCCAAATATTCTAGAACAAAGGCAAACCGAAAATAAACCATCACGTTTCTCTCCCCATAGCCAGCAGCAGCAGCAGCATCAGCATCAGCATCACCATCAACATCAACATCACCATCAGAATCAGAAACATCCAGAGGGGCAACCATTCTTCAACAATAAAAGCAGCGGCATCCGATCTTCCCCCCTTCATACCCCCTTCTGGTCACATACCAGACAGCACCCACTCACATCGAGGCATAAGAAGTGTGTACAAACATTGTTTCCATCCTTAAATAGAAAACATGAACGGGAGCAACTTCAGGCAGTATTATTCCGTTGTGCATTTGTTGTACAGTCATAAGGAGAGTCATACTATATAGAACACGTATAATATCAGTCATATATATGAATAACACATTTTTCCTTTTCATTTACTTTGAATCTAAATTTACATCATTTATCTTTGAAATTTAAACATTTATTTAATTTTAAATTAATTTAATTTATTTTGCATTTCAGTTTTAATTATTAGCTTTATTTAATTTTATTTTTTACTTTTGAATTTTAATCTTAGTTTTAATTACCTAAATTAATTTAATTTAGCTGAGTGCTCTAAGTCGTGCTACAATAAATAAATAAATAAATAAAATTAAATAATGTACTTTCTTTGCAGGAATTACTTCATTAAAAGACAAATTTTGTAATTCTGAAATACTCTCAAACTTGTAAAGTTCATATCTTTGGATTTGAATAAGAAGAATCCATTTGAATCATTCTGGATTATAAATCAATTTCCGTATAGAAGGACTTAATTTTTGAAGTTGCTCTAATTGTTGGAAAAGTGGGGGACTGTGAGTCTGCCAGTGAGCGATTTATTGGTACTTTGTCTCTGGCCACAGCATTTGAGGTTGACGGTATGTACATTACTGTATCATACAAGTGATTCGATATGCCGCATACTTATTTACCACTTTAGGAGACATTAGCTATGCAAATGCCCCCGACTCCGACTCCGACTCCGACTCCGACTCCTGTTCCGATTCCGATTCCGATTTCGACTCATTTGGCACTTGCTGCCTAAATGCCATTGACAACCTTTTAAAATTGATGTCAATTAAGGCGATGCTTCAAATTGGTTGGTTTGATTCGGTTCAATTCGGTTTTGGCCCGGAAGTGGCTTTGCATGAAGCATGATGATGTCGATGATGTCGATGATGACGATGATGGCTAATTAACCAGCCATTGCCATTGCCTCTGACAGTGACCCCATGCAACGAGTTTCTTACTCCTCACTGAAGTCGTAATCCTAATGTCAGCTGCCTTGGCCAACAGCCATCAAAACTTTGCGTGTGGCATTAATGGCGTGTGCCGCATGATTGTTCTGACTTTACTACTCCCCTCCCCACTCTACTTCTTGTGGTATTAAATACCCAAATGTAACAAGTTTTCGCAAATCAAGTGATTATCCAGGGGCTTTAAAAACCATTCGCTTATAATTGCAATTATGTAGGTCGCTCGTATGAAACGTGTTGGCACTCATCAGCCATCAGCCATCAGCCATCAGCCATCATCTCATCCCTTAAGGATTTATATACATATGGACGTAGGTATGTGTGCAGACAGTTCTTTTTTTTTATAACATATGTATACAGTTACTGCTCATTTCATTCCAGTATGCACCGTCAAGCATAAAGGAAGCGTCGAGCGGATTGACATCTTATTGGCAAACCTTTATGGTTATGGGCCAAGTTTGCTTACTGGTAATAGGAATCCCAGATCCCATGTGATCCAATGTGAACTTTTTGTTTCCCCAACTATATTTTTATATTTTAAGCATAGGGTAATCTATATGTATAAAACTCTTTGTCCTGTTAGGCCAAACCGCTGAAGATAGAAAGCTGAAATTTTCACACAACATAGCTGAGACAATTTTATCGTGCAATTACAGTAGTACAGTAGTACATGACAGAAGTACCGTATATAATTATTTCACGTAGTTTTGTTATAATCGGACTTATCTTTTATATAGCTGAATTGAATGCAGGTCTCTGAAAGGCTAACCAGTCTACATATGCCAAAGAAATACATTTCTTTTTGATTACTTCAGTTTTTAATTAAAATCAATATTTTAACTTAATTTTTGTTCTTTTGCAATTGGAAAAGCACTTAAATAATTAATAGCCTTAAGATTATTCGTATTATTGAATAAGACACAAGCCAGTATAGAAATTGTAAGATAAATGTATAGCACACACACAGCTTGAATATATTTAATGCAATTGAAATGATAGCTAATTGTTTTTTAATTTAAATTTATACAATGCTGGACAAAGGATATATATAATCTGGAACTCTCTAATGAGAGAAATAATACATCAGTTTTTCACTGATACAACTTCTGGAGAGACTTCCAAATTTGTACTGCAAGTTTTTGCAATTACTCAGTCAGTTTGAATAGAGAGTGCATAAATTAATTTAACTATTTTATGTGCTACTGATCGAAGTGAAACATTTCCAACTGGAGGTGCCACTGATGCACTTCAATGTAATGTGTCCCTAGGGGCAGATCATTCGAACTCTCCACTTAGGCTTTTAGTTGTTTTCTTTTATATTTGGTGTATTTTCTAATGTCGCTTCTTCTAATATTAGATCTTGAAGTTCCCATTCCCATTAACTCATTCAATTCAATCTGAAAGTCCAAACGATCACCCTTGCAATGTGAAAACACTTCTCACCTCATTTTCACCTAGTATTTATCAAGTCACTGACACAGCTGAACCTCTCCCCCCTTTCCCAAAGGGTTACACATCGTTTTGTTTATTGATTTTAAATGGAAAGTGGTCTGTTGTTTTCCCAAATTTTAGTTTGGGAGCGATGTGAGTCTTGGTCTGGGGTACAATAACACCGCACACTCCGAGTGTGACTCGTGCTCGGCGATCACAACTAAGAAAATTGTTTCTGGAACATCTTCCGCCTATATTGTCCGATAGCAATCAAAGCATTCAGTTCCGTCTGCTTTGAAACTCTAAAATTAGTATGAATGTTCCATTTGCAAGTTTTGGCAAAGAAGAAGAATAAACATTAAAAAATTGTACATTTTATGTTACGAATGTATAGAGAAATATAAAGAAAATATGAATATTACAGATACTGAGTCAAAAAATGGACATGCATCTTTCGAAATTACAAAATTCTTTTCTATTTTTTTTTTGTTATTTGCGTGATTTTGCAAGGGTATCTTATATTCGGCGTTCCAAAAATAAATTATCTTTTTTGTGTTTTTTTGTTGTTGTTGTTTATAAGGGATTGACCAAGTCTCAATCATATATAACTCATATGTCTATAGACGCAAGGCTCAGAGTCGGTCCCCCAATTCATTTGATAGAAATAACCATATACATTTTAAAGTGAAATTTATGAATTTTATGACATTTATGGATGTGTTGAACATTTCCCTGTTCTCGTGCGTATAAAATATAGGCGAGTCGATCAATGGGAAACGCCCACATCCAGAACCATGAATAGGATCGGATCGCAAGAGCCAAATGGTCGGTCGGTTCATAAATTGTATTTATTTTTATTCACAGACACACGCACGTATGCACACACACAAATATGTACGAGTGTGTGCACATATTGTGTTCTTTTATATTTATGAGATTTTTGGCTTTTAATACAGTCGCAAATATAATATTTGCACGAGTGTGTGCTTCGAATATCGAGTGGGATGCAGTGCCTGAGTGTGTGTGTGTGTGTGTGTGTGTGTGTGTAAACGGTAGTTCTTATATTTACTTAAGAAATAATCGAATTTGATAAACATGTTATAAATTAACAGATATTCAGAAGTATTTCCGTTAATCAAAATTGGGTTTCAACTTATAAATCCAACTTAAAGGTCACGCAACTTTACAATTTAGCATATAATACAACAAAAATATTGAAATTCTACGAAACCTCTGACTATAAGATACCCGATATTTAATATAAAAAATTAAAAGTTTTCAAGTGTATATGTTGATTTTATCTATGAACTTAGGGCTCCAACACAGTACAAAATTGATATATCCTTCTAGGCGTTTTCCCGATCTCGGTACGATTAGGTTAGATGATTGATAGTAACATAACACCGCTCACCACAAAAAAACACGTTTGCTCTCTTTTGCTCCAAGAATCCAAGAGGTCGCGGTAAAGATGGTTCAATGTGACTATGAGTACAACTTCCGCTTTCTATGCCCCCCAAAAAGTATTCTGAAGATTGCTGCGATTTTGGTGTGTCTGTGACATAATGAGATCTAAACAAACGTCACGTCGCATCGTTGGCCCTACGGATATTCGCAGCTTTGGGCCACAATGTGACTTCAGCATCGGCCATCCGCTTTCATTTACTCGTACATATTCATTTTCATTCATGAATTTCACATTTAAAAATAGAACCGCTGAGCATGAAGAGCACTGTGATTGCAACAACCGCGGCACGCTGCCTGATCCCGATCTGGATGTCGTTCCCGATTCTGTTCCCGTTCCCGTTCCCGTTCCCGTTCCCGATCCCGATCCCGTTGTCAGGCCAGGGCATCGTTGTCTACGTTGTCATGTTGAGCGTTGCAGCGACAAGGCATGGCAACGCAAGGTTAGCGCAATTTGATTAATATTAGAATATTTTCAGGCAAATTTTTTAATGCATTTCCGGTGTGATTTGCAGTTTCACAGAGTCAAGGAATATTCCGACGACTCGGTGTGTGCCAGAATCATATTTAGCATCGTTACATACATATATGTATAAACGCATATAAAAACACAGATATGATACGTATACACCTATATTCAACATTTACAAGTATATGTGGTACATATTCAATTGAATTCGAGTGCCTTTAGTCAGCTGGGGAACAACTGGGGCCAAGTCGACAACCTTTGACGTTTTCATATTTGCTCGGTTGTTGATAACATGGATGCAAGTCTCCAGAATAGTGATAAAGGTTGTCTTCGATCGACCAAGTTTTCGATTACATTACTGGTTTGTCACCTTGTTCAATTTCAAGGAGTAATACCTTATTTTCTCAATTGATTTTCTACAGCGCTTGATTTTTAAGGACTATCAAAGGTGGCTCAGAAATTCATTCCAACCGAGCTTTAATTCGAAACCAACTGTCGGTGGCACTGTTAAAAATTTTTTTGAGTGCTGACAGTCAAATTAAGAGTCTAGTGGCCAAAATGTCGAGATTTTGAACTAGAGATTTGCAAATCAGCTTAACCAAATTCACAAGTGCTTGTTGTGATTTTTTAATAAATGGATTTATAACTCAAAATAGGGATTGTTTTATTGAAGCACTTTTTGAGAAGAAGCTAATACAATAAAGGATGATTGGAAAGCAATGTATTAAATTTTCGACTATTTGTTCCTATGACACCTATGGGAAAAAATCACATAATTATATTCCTATTTTCTATTTCTATGTATGTATGTATTAAGAAAATAAAAATTTTCAAAAGTAAACAATTTCGACATCCTTTTACTGACATAATGGAAATACTTTGCTCTCCCATAACTTTTTCAAATCTTCATTAATGAGCAACTTTTTTAAAATCAAAATTTGAGCTCATAACTAATGCTGCATCCACAATTTTGAAATTTGGGCAGTTTAAATTTGTTCAGCAAGCGATATTTGGCATCTTGGGACATTTATGGGAAAACTTTAAGCTCTTTCCATCTTTAGTTAGGAGTATCGTCAGCTAATTTTGTAGATCTACAGGATATTTGATAGTCCGAGTGCTGATATCTTATGAATACCGTATAAAGTATTCGACGTGTAGTGTATTTTATGTGTAAGTGCCAATAATGGCTTGTTGTGGTTTTCCTACCTACGTATATACTTATTGCATGAATCGTTCATTTACTATTCAATATGTATGCTTGTACTCGAACATATGAAGGTGTATGTGTAAGCCAGCGCATCGCACTTGCACACATACACACACTAACTCATACACCCACACCTTCGGATACTCGTCAGCTATTAGTATAAAGAACAAGACACAGTTGAGTGAGACGGCAGAATTTATTTGTTTCCTATTGGCAGACCGATGAGAATGTGGTTGTGAAACACCCATGCAAAGGCACACATATGTACATATGTATGCTCGCACTCTTAGATGTACATATACATATGTATGTATGTGTATGTATACTGACAACATGGCTGTTGCTTTGTAGGTTCGACCTACACACGTACCCGCATAGGTACTTGCATTTATAAAGGTATTCGAGGTATGAAAGTACATATGTATGCACTTGTGTGCGGATATCCACATGGCTGAGACATATGTATGTAGAAAATGTATAAATGTATATAGGTGTAAATCATGTACATTCGTAGGTATGTTTCCATGAATAAACGTGCTATTTCATATTCGTTGTTCGGACAAGCTAATCATAATAAAACAAGTAAGCACAATACTGTCGAGCGTGCTCGACTGCGAAACACCCTGTACGCATAGGCCCTTGAGTACCCTAACAGATATTTGAACATAATATTTATTTGATGTGCACTTCACTCGATTTAGATGGCTCCTTATATGCGCCTTGTATCCTTGGTATGTCGCCTTATTAATCTGAGTCTGCAATATGTGAGCGAATATACTCGTTTAGGTACAATGTACATACTGCCAATATGTACAAGACTCTAAAACTATAAAACTAGCTTCTCGTTCTTGTCAAACTTCAAATTGACTAGCCCAAAGATTTAGGGTCGAAGAAGACAATTCGGCTTAAAAATTGCATATATGTTAATGTGTTTTTAATGAGGGCATTCGGACTACTTAACATTCTGATAATATCTAACTTGCATTATCAACTGCGACCAAAACTCGGATGTCGATTTACTGTCCACACAACCCGGAACAACCCTCTATCGCGGATTGTAGAAATATACATATGGAAACTGGGAACTGGTATACCGCCAACCGGGGTGCAATGCAGATTGTGTAAGATTTTTCATTAGACAATCTTTTGCCCGTCATTCATCAGCTTCATCGTCGGACATTCTGTGCTGTTCAGTAAATGTGGCAGATAAGCATCACATTAGCGTGATTTCAAGCCGATTAGCTATAGGAAATTGCGCACTCATCATTCATGAATCCGCTACCTCACTCAAACTTATTTCCATTGTCGTCCCTCATTCTCATTCTCATTCTCATTCTCGTTTTCGTTTTCGTTCTTTTAGCGGTTGAGCTTCTCTATGACACTATGATAATGTGAACGAGTAATATATTTAACGATGACTGAATGAAAAGTGACTTAAATCACTGAGATGCGTAGTCATCAATAATCACCTCAGATACAACTCAGCCCAAAAATAGCAGTTTTACAATTTTTTTTGCCATACGGAGTAGATTTAGAGTAGATATATCATAGTATATTCGTTTAAAATGGCCCTTGAAATTCGGATTGCGATCAGCGAAAACATACCAAGTGAAAGCGATTGAAGTTCGGTTCAAAGAAAAAGATATAATATGATAGAATGTAGTAACGTTAAAGCTTTAAATTTTCAATCTCCAAATATATCCTTGTTTAAAAATGACTAAAAAATAATTTTGAAAAATAAAATATACAAATGAGAACAAATATAAAAATTATATATATTAATACAAATAAAATGATCAAATATGCAGTTAAGCTTAGTGAATTTACTAATATCCAGAATATGCCAATCACTAGTGATTTCACCAATATCCTGAGGATACCAATCACTAGTGGTTCACCAATATCCGGAACATGGCAATCACTAGTAAATTCACCAATATCCATAAGAGGCCAATCGCTAGTAAATTCACCAATATCCAGAAGACATAAATCACTAGTGAATTCAACAATATCCATTGGCTACAAGTTTGGCCAAGTTGATAATTAGCCAGATTAAATAACAACATAAGCGGCAGGAAATTTAGTAAAAGCAAATTTTTATTTTAAATAAGATTACAGACTTTGAATTTATTTATATTGGCGGGAAGACGGACAGACGACGGACATAGCTCAATCAACTCGGCTGCCTTCTTCTGTCCGTTACATAAATTTCACAAAACCATTTTACCCTTTATTGGCAATTTTTAATGGGCACAGGGTATATAAATAAAAATTAAAATATTACAACTTATGTTGGATGGCCTCTTTGATTCTAGTTATATTAGTTATTGCTGCTGATACTACGAAAACGGACTGTTCGCAGTTTCACTTACATAACATCAAAACTGAGAGAATAGTTTACATTAGAACAGGCAGACAGATAGATAGATGGACATGGACATGGACATGGACATGGACCTGGACTTGGACCTGGACATGGCTGGATCTACGTATGGGGTCTGGCTGGCCACATTCAATGCGTTCCAAACGCGGAGTTGGTTGACAGTGGGGCGATAGCCATTGCCAGAAATAAGAAGAATGAGAATGAAGAAAATGGGAAAATAGAAAGGAAAGCTTATTGTTCAGAGCTTGAATGCCAAACGTAGCACAAAAGCGATTCAAAAGAAATTGAAGCATGATACAAAAAAAGAAAAAAAACGCGGCTGAAAGAGAATTCAGAAGAGGAGAATGGAACAGAATGCACACAGAGACCACACACACATACAAATACACAATGAAAGAAAAGCTGAAAGCTGAAAATAAAGGGAAGGCAAAATAATACAACTTTGTTGACACAAAGCCAGGAAAATGCAAAATAAATGTAATGAATAGAAAACAGAATGAACAGAATGAAATATAGTATGTATATAATAATAAAAAAGCAGAGAAGAAAACCATTCACAAACATAAATATACGTCGAGTACGAGTACGAATATTGTTCACTCACACTCAAAAGAGAGCTTTGGCTTAAAGGACATGGCCATTGGCCAAGTTCCTCTTGCCACATACTTGTATCCTACGGCTAATATATACCTAATTCCTCCAGGAATTTTCTCTGAAATTGGTAACGTCTGTAGCGTCAACGTTAATAAATAAATATATAAATAAATAAATAAATAAATATATATAAAAAAAATAAATAAATAAATAAATAAATAAATAAATAAATAAATAAAAAAAATAGATAAATAAATAAATAAATAAATAAATAAATAAATAAATAAATAAATAAATAAATAAATAAATAAATAAATAAATAAATAAATAAATAAATAAATAAATAAATAAATAAATAAATAAATAAATAAATAAATAAATAAATAAATAAATAAATAAATAAATAAATAAATAAAAAAATAAATAAATAAATAAATAAATAAATAAATAAAAATAAATACATTTACTCGGCACATGGTATAGTCAATACATGTTGCTAATCTATATACTTCAAGCAATAACCATAACTAAGCCAAGGACTTTGCCAATTGTTATAAATAAAGACATTTTGTTGTGCTTGTCATTTGTGGGCAGTCTTTTGAACTCTTTTGTGCCAAAATGATAAAATGTCATATGCCACGTGGCATACTAATTTGTATGGTATCTAATTTCGAGATAAAAGATTTTTTGATTCGAGGTCGCATTGTTTACGTGACAATTCTCTGAGTGTCTTATATGCTAATACGCAAAATTGTCACCTGAATGCCAAAAGCCCTATTGACAAAGTTTTCAGAATATCGTGAGGGCGACTGATGCGTGACCTGCCGTTCTGAGCTGCATTGCAAATGAGGAGCACTTACTTAACAAGGGATCCAAAGGGCAATATCAAACCAAAATTAAGTCGAATTCAATGCCATTTACATATTGTCCTTGACAATTGTCACTCAACGCATAAATAATAAAAATGCCCATTAGTCGTCGCTATGCTGGCACAATTTTACATTCAAGTTTCCCAATTTGGGTCCGACAAAGCATTACAAAGTAAATTTATCTCGTTTGTGGGGAGTAATAGGCAAAATTCAACACCGATTCTCGAAGTACCAGTTCGAGCTTTCGGATTTTTGGGTCTCTTGAACCTTTCTACTCTTAAAGCTGTTCAATGGTTGCATAAGCATGAAACAAGATCAAAAAAATCGAAAACGTTAAGAACAAAATAAGTCAGAAGTATAACAAATGTCTTTGAGATAAATAAAAATCTTTCCATTTAAAAAAATAATTCAACCGAAGTTACAAAAATTGTTGTACCCTACGTGCTTTAAATTGAATTTCCTATTTTTTGATTTCTTTTTTAAGTTATATTTTAAGTGTAACTCCTAGAAAACAAAATTATGATAAATAACATTTTTGAATGAAAAAAATGGGATTTGATGTTAGGTAAGACTTCAACCTATTATTTTGATAAAATTCCAATTTTCTTTGCTCAAAATATTTTGAGAAATTTAATGGCAATCACTTTTGACGAAAGCATCACAAAGTCTGCGAAAGGAAGAATTGAAAATTTGCTAGGACTGTCCGATCAGTTCGAGTTGTATACGGATTGAAAGGTATAGTTGAAACTAACAAAAGTGCTTACTAAGACTTTTGAAAACTCATCTGTCTGAGTGTACGTGGCAGAGACAAAATTTATTTGATTGCAGCAATTGGGCCGTATTATTAGGTATGAAGGTGCGGGACATATTTTCGAATAAGAATAATTTATGTATTAAATTTAATATTGTGCGTCACAAAATTAGATATCAGAAATTTTGGAGCATGAATAGTTGTTAATTTGTAAAGAGGTGTCTTAAAATACGTAAGTATTATATTTTGTTAAAAAGATTGAGGTCAGTGTTTTTAATATCTAAATAAGGCGTTTTATAACTATTGAAAAGAGAATTTGACGTTAAATTTGAAACTATAGGTTGAATAAATCTTATATGTATATTGAAAAAACGACCATAAGTGTAACTCGCACTATCTAAAATATAGTGAAAAATCAATTTTCAATTATTTACCTGGCTGATCAATCGACTTCGTATGAGCTGCAGGTGTCGAATCATTTCAGAAACATTACGATCCTTTTCGTATGTTCGATGTACTTGTATTCCAGTTGTCAACGAGATGTGCTCTCTGTAAGAAGCCCAATTGGAATCATTAATCAAAAGTTGTCGTCATGCGGCTAGCATTAGGTTCATTTTACTTAGTTGTAGTTCATTGGCATTCAGGTCTATCAATGCTGCAGCGATTACAGGATTATTCACGGTTTCCTATTTGAAAATTGCCAAACCTAACATCATTAAAAATACACACAACCCAAAACTACCAATAATTTCGTGGCAAAGGTGCCCGTCGTTGAATTGAAGCACAGTGGCCAATTTCCATTATATTGCTGTTGAAATTGTAAATGGTAAATCCCTTATTTATTTAATTTGTTTAAAAGGGAATATATATTATTTCATTATTTCTGAAAAGTATTTATTAGGTTTCTACATATTTTTGAATACTCCAATTGGATTTGTATGCTACATCACATTATTTAAATTCTCTTTATCTTTATTGTGCTACTGTACTGAAAATTAACTACTGTGCACCGTTGGCACGTCCGCTCGGCCTTCCGTTCATCGGGCCCAGTCCGACCCACTTTGGTCCCTGCTCAAATTTCAGTTTATGCTTTTAGATTGATGCTAAATAATTGAATACTGCGAACGGAAATGGTGAATATAGTTAGAGAGGTAACAAATTACGGCCACAAAACTTCAGTATCTACACAATCCCAATCTAATTGATTGACCACATCTCATTGAAGAAGGACATTTTAAGTTGAATGAGAAAAATTAAAGAGACTAAGTAAGAGACTTTAATAGTGAGGGCTCTAAGATGTTGCATCTCTATATAAAGCTCAATATCAGAGTATTGCATTTAAGTTCAAATCATTTAACTTATATAAAGATATAGTTTTTTTGTTGATTGAATTTTAAATCGTATTTTCTAATTTTATTGTGCATTTTAAATAATTTTTTGTTGACTAGTTCTAATTGTTGTTAAATATATAATTTTAAATGCAATTATTTTAAGCAATGCAAGTATTTGAAATAGCTATTCTAACTTACTAATACTTAGCTATTTTCTAAAAAGATTGATTTTAACTAAATAGATTGTATAAGGAAGCATTGTACTCACCTTATAGGCTTCATCAATGAGCTATTTTGTGAATTGATTTGTCTGCTAAAATGCTCAGATATTTGGGATGGAACAATTACGGGTGACAATTCTGGTTGATTTTGTAAAAGCTCTTCATTGTCGAACTTATTTATAGGCGAAACAGAATTTCGGCACGGCATCTGAATAATGCGCCTCTCTATACCGAGTACGACCTCGTCCATGGGTTGATCTTCTGTGTAAACGGAGCTCAAGGTTTGTGATAGAACCTCCGGTTGGTTAGCATCTAGTTCCGGCATTATCATTGAGCTAAACTTAATATCCTCCTTGTTAGAATCTCGTCTTATCGTATCCGTCATCCCTGAATCTGTGTTTATAAAGTCTGCAGATCCTTGAAACTGTTGAGACGGGCTTGTTGTTTTTTTCAAATTGCCCTTGAGCAGACGCGACTGTGATGACTTCCTAATACGTTTATTTGTGGCTGTTAGAAGTTGCCTGCAACTGGCTGACTGTAACAGACAATAAATAAAATATCATTTTCAAGTTTTAGTACTGGAACATAATTAAAATAAATCATATTTATCGGGGACCGAAAATGGGGTCAAACAGAGGTTATACCTTTTAATGATGACCGCGAGTTTTGTGTTTCTTTTTAATCTTGTAATAATTTTTATTCGTGTGTTTTTTTTGGATTTAATTTTTAATTTATAAAGATTTCAAGAAACAAGAATTCTTTTTTTTTTAATCTTATATTATATTATAATATAGAAAAAAATAGTAAATAAAATGCATTATTTAATTCGATTTCTCATCTTGGGCTGCTAAGGAAGATATTCTTTTATTTTAAAAAAATCATAATTAAATATTGGGACTTTTTTTATTAAGATGAGTCAGTAATTTAGTTTAATTGTTAACTTTTAATTACATTTCAGTGACTAATTAGCATTCAATTATTAGTAAAAGCCATTAATAACTTTTAAGTCCAACAAAATTAAAGTTAAAATTAAATTAAATATTGAGTGATTAAATATAAGTCTAAAATAATAAATATTTTAAAATTTATAAAATACTAATAAAAAAAAACCATTCATTTGTATTATAATAAGATTTATTAAAAGTAAAAAAAAGTATCTGTTCAAAATTGATTTTCTATGTATCAACTATATCTGTTGCGGTCTCTGATATTTATATAATTAATGGATACCTACATGATCGACATCATCGATATCCGATTCATTGGCGCTAGCATTGGAATTAGCAGTGGGACTGATGCTCCTTGTATCGATGTCCAGATCTGTGAGCTCACTATCGCTGGTTGGCACCATAGCTAGTCCCAGTCCCAGTCCCAACCCCAAATCCCGATCCAGTCGCATTATACTCTCACCCTCACCTTCGTTTGCCATGTCCGTTTTAGGATCACAAACGGACTCGCAATCGTTGATGTTACTCACAGTACAGCCGTTGGCGTCGTTTTCATAATTATAGTTATTTTGATTTTCATTGTTATTACTATTATTACTATTATTGTTATTATTATAATTATTATTATTATTATTATTGTTTTTGTTATTATTATTATTTTTAATAATAGTTTTACTACAGGTTTTGAAGAAATGTTGCACTTTATCTGCCGAAGGTGCAATATCATTGAGATTGAAGTGAAACTGTTCCAGAGTCCCTGAAGCTGCTGCCTCTAATCCTTGTGAGCTATTTGAATCAGCATCAAATTTATTGGGGGGTGATTTGCGTTTTCCCGACATGCTAAAAACAAAAACAATTCGAAAATGAATTGAAAAGACAGGCAATCGTAACAAGAAAAATATAATTAATTAACATTCATATTGTTGCTCTCTCTATTGTTTTCTTTTTATATTCATATTTAAATTATTTCAATATTTTATTTTTTATCACATTACCAGTTGCCCATGAAGGAGGCCGAAAAAAAGAAAACGAAAATAAGAGAAATGAATTTAAACAAATTAAACCGGAATATAAATGGGAGAATCGTACATATATTTGATTTGCAAGTGGTACATACAAATTTTTACCAATTGCTCTTATTTATGATCAAACTACAAAAGTTCAAAACTTTAATAAACCTTTGAATTTTGTATAAAAATTAGTTTTTCTGTTTTTACATTTTTTTTTTAATAATTTAAAATTAGTTGCACATACCAAAATATAACCGAAGTCGTAAAATATTAGAAAAAATATCGTTTTTATCGTTCTTTTTTAAAACTACGATTTTCAAAAACCCCTTGTAATTTAACTTTTTTTTTATAAAACACTTAATTGATACTAAACTATTTATAAATATATATTTTTATAAACTATAAAGCTTATGGTTCCTGCCAAAAAGGCATGCGACTTCGAAAGAGAAGTACTCAATTAACCTTAAGATCTTTAATGTGTTTATGTACTTATGACTGCGCAAATTCGTGTTAGGCTACTTAGGCTAGGAAGCAAAGTGCCATCGTAATCGAGTACTCTTGATCTCTTTTATTTGTTTTTATTGTCTTTTTCGGCATTTCGAATCTTCCTCTCCGGAGAAAATATCCGCATATGCAGTACCAGAATTTATATTTAGCAAAATCTTTCGGTTCAGCTTCCGTTTCTGTCCGTCCTTCTCAGATCTTGATCTGGCAGTCATTGCAGTGGACTTTGCCACTCGCATGTGTCTATTTCATAAGGCAGCAAATTTGTTGTGGTGGTACGAGTTTGGCATTGGCGTTGGGGATGGCTCTTCGATTCTGCAGTGGGGAAAATGTATTTATATTCTTAAAAAAGAACAGGCGTTCAAATTGCTCGTCTAAGAGATACCCACGATTTTGCATTCCTCATTACCGTTAATTCAAATTCGTAAATCTTTGGTGCTTATACTCAACTGTTATTCTGCGTCTTATTTGCATTCTTCGGCTATATAAGTATATTGAAATATTAGTTAGAGGATATATTCGCGATCATGCATTATGACCTCTGATAAGTATTTACGAATTGCCGGATTGCTGATTTTTACCGGAAGAAAGAAGGATTCAATTTGCTTAGAAAGATCCCTCAAAATGCAACGCATTACACATCAAATGTATTTATATTATGTTATTACCATTTGAACCGCATATAGTTAATAGTTAGTTAATCTCCCTTTTCTTTTGCACTATAATAACCTTAACTCTTTTTTTTTTGGTCAGATAAAATCGGCGCAGGGTATATAAACTGTGGGATAGTTTTGCGAAAACATCTAATGTAGCGCATTTTATACAAGTACACCGTGGACAGGGGGCGGGAAAACAGTAGAAGGGATGTAGAGTGGAACTGAGACAGGGGACTGGAAAATATAGAATGTAGAATCAGAGAATACTCGACGACAGTGCCAACAAGCAATGCAAAAACAACAAATGATTGTTTTTCTTTTTGTTTTCTGCTTTGAACTGAACATTTTATTTATAATGATGACTTCCGTTGCTCTGGAGCTCAAATACATGCTCATATGAACAGACGCGACACAAACAAACGGACGCCTCGTACATCCGCGCACAGGCGACACACACACACACACATATAAATATGTGTCTCTGCAGACACACACACACACACACACACACACGGCCTCACACACACATCCAACAAATCAAATATTGACTTGTACACTTGCAAATAGCTTCCGCAAGTTCACTTCATTGGGTTCCTCTTTGTCGGTTTTGATAATGTTGTTGATAGTAAAGTTGTTGTTAGTGTATCACAAAGTGTTAAAAACTATTTACCGAATATTTTATAAATTTCAAATATCTTATAATCAAAAATTAAAAATAGAAATCTTTAGTTTTAACGTTGTTGTTAAATTCGCAGGATATTTGATCCCGAAAATCGAAATCAAAATTGATAATCTGTCTTAGAAATATGATCTAAAGGGAAAATAAGAATTGCTTAAATATATATCATTAAGTATTATGTTTTAGTACTTTTCATTTTATTCTTGTTTGCAAATAATCATAATATCCCTTTCCGTAATACGAAGATGAAATTCAAGAAAAGATTGGAAATCAATTGAAAAATAACCAATTTTTTGTGTATTTTTATTTTTACAAATGGAATCGAGGCCTGAACAAAAACCGTCGAACTGATCCTAAGTAAAACGAGTTAAAACACTTTCAAATAGGGTGTCTAGCCGTCGATCAATTATAAAAGCAAATAGCAAAAAGGAAGTCCAAAGGATTAAGCCTGTAATTCGAAATAAATAAATTAGTGACGGCGAATGCCTAAACACAATCGCACACAACAACAATTGTTTATTGTAAATAGAACTACCCTCTATTTATAAATAAGTATGTACACATGTAAATACATATGTATGTATATCACGGGGCCTCCAGCTCTTCTCGTTGTTACTTTCCATTTATTGATACCGATTTAGAGCCCGATTCCGAATCCGAATCCGATTCAAAAGTGAGCTTGTGTCAGAGTGTGTATGTGTTCGTGTGTGTCTGAAACTAAAAAAGAGACACACATCCGAGTACAGTATATGTGTACGTCTTCATAAAAGCAACGTGTGCGTAAAGAGATGAGTAGAAAGTGAGAGAGAGAGAGAGAGAGAGAGAGAGAGCAGTGGACGGAGAGTGCAACGGAGGCAACACTTTGCACTTTGTTGCTTGTTTTGTGTTCATTTTGAGATGATTTTCATTATTTGCCGTTACTTGTGCCATTTATCATCCGCTGTCGAAGCAAGTGCCTACAATTTGTCCGTAATACTAATAAAAGCCCAAGCGGCGCGGTAGTGGATTGAAGAGGGGGTTGAGGGGGTGCTTAGCTAACGGTTCGAACCGACACGCGCCAGTTGCGATGCCATAACCGAAACAAATGAAAGAGGATGGGGTTGGGGATGGGGATGGGGTTGGGGTTGGGGTTGGGTGGTGGTGGGAGGCAGATGAACCGCTTTTAAACTTTTAGAGGCATTCGCTTTGAATCTTAACTCCCTTAGCCTGTGTTCTTCCTCTTGTCCAATTGCCAGCATCGGCATCACCCTTGTCAACCCTTGGAGTTGCCATCAATTGAGTCTAATATTTCCACTAAGTGCGATATACAAATACATTCATACATGTGTGTGTGCTTGTGTGTGTGTGTGTGTGTGTTTGTGTGTGTTTGTGTGTTTGTAGTGGTCTCAAGGTAAATAAAATAAATATTATTCTTCCTTTTTACCATCGCAGCTAACAACAACGGTAAACCGCAAGGTGAACAGCATGCCATATAAAAACAAAAAACAGGAGCATTTTAGTCGAGAGTGCTCAAATACGCGATACCCTGCGCCCACTCAAAAGATACCTAAACATGATTGTATTATCGTGTTGAAATGTTTTCAGGTTCAGACCAAGACAGCCTCTTTAAAGTTACATTAAGATGACTTTTTTATTGATATTTATATATCTGTGGATTAGAAGTAATCCAAAATTACATTATGACTTTATAGCCAGAGAATTGAAGTCCTTGAGGCAGGTTCCTTTAATAATTAACTAGATTTGCATCCAAAACTCAAATGACAGGTTAACGGGCGGAACTAAATGCACTCGGATATTGATACTGATCATATATTGTATACATACAATATGGACTTTAAAGCCACTGAGTAGCATTCCATATGCTACATTCGCTTGCACCAACATATAAGACCCACTTCTGCGCAGTTTTAATACGCGCAGGGTATAAAAAGAAACACGGAGAATTCCCGCCGCAACAATGAATTTTCAATTGAAATCCTCATGCATTTCGTCACGACGCAACGCGACGCATCATCGGTAACAGGACCCAAGACCCAGGAGCTAGACGAGGACCAGACCCTTGCCACTGCCACTGGCACTGGCACTGGCCAGGCTTCAACCCAGACGCAGACGTTGGCCAAATGCCATTGACTCTTGATATTGTTTACGAGCCTTCGGCAGTAGCCTTCATAATATGTATGTATCTTTGCGCACGTGCTGGCATTAAAAATGAATTTGATCGGCCGAAGGACCGCAGGCGAAGGTTGGGCAATGAATCTAATGGGGTGTAGTACTTATCTAAGAAGGCCGATTACCACTTTGCAAATTACCAATCCGAGAGATACCGCAACGAACGATGGACGCAAAAAAATCGAGCTCGTTCTTGGTGCTCGTGTAATTGTGCTTATTAAACTCGTGTAGTGTGAATAGCACGTTGATCACTTGTCCATTCAAATATTTAGATTCACTAACAATATCTAATATCCTCCCTTCAGAAAGAAAATTTAAAAATGCAATACAAGTAATATCAACAAAAATAGTTAAAATAAAACCTGAAAACTGGATCCACATTTAATTTCCATTTAATTTTGATCTAATTACTCAAATTCTAGAATTTTGGTATTGAAACATAAAAATAATTCCGATGATCGGATACTAAATGAAGAGGAGTTATTTAATCAAAGAAGTATGTTTGTTTGCGTGGATTTGTGTTTGTATTTGAATGTGCAAGGGCAAAGGGCCAAGGGCCTGGGGCAGGGTATTTAGTAGTCATGCGGCCTCGCATACTTGCTTTGGAAAACGGGGTTGATACAAACGAGTACATATTAATTATTTGTTTACGACAACAATAATTTGCATATACTAATGTTGTATGATGTGTGTATATAAGAGTATATGTATGTACATATATATGTACACATAAGCATACGTGTATTGTATTGGATGGAGGACAAAGACCACATCCAATAGCACTTTGCTGGCACTTTTCACAGCGCTGTGGTACTTGCAAATCGCAGTTCAAAGGAATCATTTGTATTTATGGTCGGCTCTTGTTGTTGCTCTTGCTGCCGGTTTGGTTTTCGTTGTCGTTGTCGTTGTCGCTGTCGTTGTCGCTGTCGTTTTGTCTCTTTGCTGATGGCGCACTTGTTTGGTCAAAAGGGCGCAAACAAAAGGTCGACTGGACCGTGGTCCAATCCATCATCATTCGTTTGTTCGTTCCTTCGTTTGCCATTACCAGCTGGCAACTGGGGTCACTTCATCGCCATCGCCATCGCCATCGCACGAGTTCCAAGTTCCAAGTTCAGAGCACATCCATTATTTATGCCTGTTTATGTTTGTTCATTTTTGCATTACACTTTGCCACATCTCAAATAGGTGGCCGATGCAATGAAAGAAGCTCAGTTGGCCTTTTATCTCTCACACATACATGCATGCGTTATCATACTCGTAGCGGATACCATTCGGCATTGCCCGTGCCCTTATTATAATCACAACAATAACAATAAACACAAAGTTTATCACTGCGGACGGCAGTCAGCGCTAGTGACGATAGCTTCACAAAGGGTGCGAAAGGCGACTAGCAATATATACAGGAAGAATGGAAAATTTCCTATAAATGAGATGAAAAGTCAGTCTTGTTTGTTTGCATCAAAGCATTCAAATAGCTTACATTTGTGAATGTGAACTTATTCCCGATCATAAAACTAGAAGCTTTTCTTCTGCGACTTTTTTTTTAAAACCGCTAACTTCTGATGCAGTCTTCTTGCTGCAGTCCTCTATCTATTCTAAGTGAAATGTATATGTGATTAGCATCGACTAATATTAAACAATTCATTAATTACATAATAAAGAAAATTAAAATAAAATAAATTTGCAGGAAGACTCTAAAGTTTAGCTCATTATAAAACATTACAAAGCTCATAACAAAACAAAACTATCTGGCAGCACTGGTTATTCCTGCCGTAAGCAAGCAATGTAAAGTTAAATGTATATGTATATAGTTAACAGGTAATATCTTGCCGAAACGAATTTTCACAGATATGCGCGGAATTAAATTGACTATAACATAAAACATATTTTATAGTGATTTGAGGTGTCGATTTTTCTGAAGTCGCCAAAGGAAACTTTTTTCACCTGTAGCTTTTTATAGGCATGCCTTAAAGATTTTGAAAATACCTTTCCAACGATAAATAGAACATATGTATATGTAGCTTTTATCGATTGGATACTGTGCGCCTTTTAGCGGATTTTAGCGATTTACCAGTTTTTAAAACAAGTCGTATAACGAAAGTTTCTAGAGATATGATCGGGAATAAGTCCACATTCACAAATTTAAGCTATATCGCCGATTTGATACAAACGGAAACCCAAACAGACAAAATGACATTTCATCTCATTTTAGGAAGTCGACCAAAATGTTAAAAAATAATTAATTAATCTTCTGCTGCAATAATTTACATATTTCCCCTCCGACGTGCACGTGTTTATCTCACGCACCAGATAAGTTTTCAAAGGTCTTTTGTTAGTTAAAACTATACCTTTCGATCGATATATAACTCGATCCGATCGGATAGTCGTTGCGAATTTTCCGTTCTTCCTGGGTATATTTCTAGTTGCCTTTCACACTCTTTGTGATGCTTTCGTCACTAGCGCGGACTGCCACCCGCAGTGGTTCAAGGAGTAAAACTTTTATTTAATGTTTTTTATTCTCTTTATTATTTTGGTTATGATACTGAGGTATGGTATAGATAGATTTTAAAATTTCTGATATCTTCTAAAAAAAACCTCTTTACGAGGTAAAAGTCTTTAGACGCAAACATTTCCATTCTGATATCCAATTCTTGGGCATGGAAATTTCTTCGTCACTAGACCTTAGCTGAAGAGACGGCTATTGTTCATTTTATAGGCTTTACTATAAGATCTAAAATAAAACTTAGTAGATCTGAAACTAACAGAATTCTTTTCTTAAAATAAACAATGCCTCTTATTTTGAAGTTTTATTTTAAAATTAAGTTCTCTTTAAAAACAATGATTTCAAATATAAACCCTATGAATAAATAATAAAAAGAAGAATTGGAATATTGATGAAGTTCATGTTACTCGTACTGTAGCACACATACTATATTCATATTGCATTATTTTTGGACCCACAACATCTCCTCAATAATAAACGAACTACTTAGCTGGTTATATTTTAAAAACTATCAAAACAGAATTTGGAACTGGTTGAATTGAGTCGAATATCCCATTCGTCACTACGAGTGCCACAGATTGTGAGGCAGGTCAGAGCCGTTAAGAAAGGGGGCAGAGGGTAATGGCAAAGTGAGAGCATCATTTGTTGAGACGATTATTACACTTGTCGCGCCCTATTGTGTCCGTTCCGCATTGACAACTGTGAGGGACTGGTATTATGGGAATTATGTCGACTTATTGTTAGATGAAAGGTCGTTGCGAAATGTGCACTGTAATGTTAATGCTGCTCAAGATTTCCGTGTGTTTCTTTTTGCGCATTGTTATTCACCACATCGGTGACAACGCACTTGAGGTAGATGGTGTGACTTAAAGTCATATCATATTGATTTTTTGTCCTAGAATGCAGGAAAATGTGTGATTGGTTTGACTAATCTTAATCCGCTTAAGGGAAGCACAATGACAGCAGCTTTCTTGTCTAATTCTACTCGAACCCATTCAAGTTGGCCAAAATATGAAACTAATCGACAGACTTTGAGACACAGCAGGCCAGAAACTGCTTCTACTCCTTATTTAAGAAGTCGACCAAAAACGTTGTGAATTTTAAAAGTTTTCCGACGGCAATGACAACTTAAATATAACTACCATATATAAATGCGATCTTGATGATATTTAATTAAAATATCGATAAAAATATATGTAAACGAACGTTCACCACCAAATGGAGCGTTCTATCTTTGAAGTGTATTTCAAATTTCATAACTGAACAGCTGGAAGTGCGTTAAAGAGCCGCATCTGCATTTATTGGACTTGAATTACTTGAAATGTGACCACTTGACCAATCAATGAATATTAAATGCTCTTTGAGTTTGGCAATACATATTCCGAGTGTAGGACAGGAGCACCCAAGCACCCAAGCATCCAAGCCAACCCAATCCCCAACCACAATCCGAAAATTATGTTCCCAGTGCGTCGCGATGCGTCGGAAAACAGAAGCTGGTGACATTTTTTATTCCAGTTTGAGTACGAGTACGAGTATGAGTACGAGGAGTGTGGTTTTCAAGTTAGAGTCGTAGCTCGTATCGCATTTCGGTACTTTCCCTTGCCAAGAGGCCAAGAGGTCTTAGGTCAACTCCCCCGGGGCAGCAGGCAGGAATTGACATTAAGGTTGAGCGTCCGCATCCCCTCGCTATCAACTGATAGCCGACAGACAACAGCCCAAACACTTTTGGTTGCAATTCAATAGTAAGTCTCAGTTCGATCTGCCATCTGATTATGGTTATAAATAATTAAATTGCGGAATCTTTCTTTGGCCTGCTGTAACTGTATCAAAGGCATACTTAATTTAAGAATAAAGAATCATATTATGCTTGCCCATAATAATTGTAGTCTATGCTTACTCCAGAATACACACTTTGACTCATCACAATCATGACAAAACGCAAAGCGGCAGGAACCGGGAAGGAAGTGAAAAATATTATAGTCGCAAAAGACAAAAGATCCGAACACGTTTGACAATGGGATAATGACACTACATCTGAATCACATCTGGCCACCACATGCAGGCAACATCGAAATCACCAAAGCCAACACGAATACAAATACAAATACAAATACAAATGCAAATACAAATACGAAACGAATATAAACTCAAATAAACCCAACCCAGCCCAGTCCCTATTCCAATATTGATTGTGCAGTACTCGCACAATGAATATGCGACATTAGATTATAAATACCTTAACGAGTATGTTAAATTCATAAATGTATGTATACACATATGAATTTTATTTTTATGCAGATCGGAACATTTTCTTTTAAAAATTGTTTTTTTTTTTTCAAATTTCGAGTTTAGACGAGAATCGAAAAACATATCATCCAAAACTGAATGTAAATCTAATTCTCATTCTTGACACATTTGGCAAAAACAACAACGACAGAAAAGAGTTTAGTTCTCTTCTTTGAGTCGAGAGGACTTGACTACAAGATACCCTATATAACATTATTATACTTTTTATTTTTCATATTAAATCCACATTTTTATTTGATTTCGTCTTTATTCGAATATATGAAATAATTATTAAATTACTATTTAATAGTCAACAGATATTGATATGTAAAAATGCAAGATTCAATAATAATAAATATATATGTATATGTATACTGACTGACTCACTCACTGACATAGAATCAACGTGTAGCCCAAACCGATAAAGATAGAAGGCTGAAATTTTCACTCAACATAGCATATCGTGCAATAATACGACCTGTAAGTGGGTCAAATTCGGGGTCAAAAGTCACAGAATTGCTTAGTATAAAAAACTTTTTTGTTTCTTAAGATATCTAAGCCAATATCACAGATTGTATGTTTGTAAGTGCCCGTTATATCCTGACCAAATTTGGTCAAAGTCGGATAACTATATCATATAGCTGCCATAAGAACAAGCGAATGCAAAGTAACATTTAGTATGAACAACTTTTTTATTTCTTAAGATATCTCAACCAAACTCACAGATTGTGTGTTTGGGAGTACGTGTTTTATCCTGACAAAGTCGGATTACTATATCATAAAGCTGCAATAGGAACAATCGGATGGAAATGAACCTTTAGTACGAAGCTCGCAGATAAGTTCTTCTTGACAAATCTTCACTATTTTACGAAATTTACCTTTTTCCCGCCAAATCTATATTATATAAAATTGTGATTCAGTAAAATCTTCACAAGCCGGTCAACTAAAAACCAGCCTTTCAATTTTGCGAGCGGAGCGAGCCGGGGGTTGGCGAGCGAAGCAAATATGGGGCGAAGCCAATTTAGTTACATATATAATAAATATATAATAAATTCCAGCCTCTGAGCGTAAAATCGGCGGGTCAATGGTGTTATTGGTGTATCGATATTTGTCGATCAGATTTTAGAAAACCAGAACCCGAATGTGGTCGCTTAAATATGTAAAAATTGTTATTGATAAGTCTTCCGATAATATCTTATACGGTTCTAAAATCAAAATTTTGTTCAAGGAAATTTATTTTCAACAATCTTATTGATTAACAATGCTGCTACAAGTTGACAATGTTTTGTTTAAAACCTCTTCTAGGAAGTTAACTTCACGGAAGCATAACGAGAGTATGTCCAGCTGGTATGAGCTCGATCTACTCAAAATTATCCGTATGAATGGGACATTTCTAAAAAACAACTTTTTGATTTGGTTTCCTGGAACAGAATATTACATTCTTTATAAGTTTGTATTAGAAAATTAGCAGAAAATCTATATAATCTGTAATCATGGAACAATTAGTAGAAAATGTAATGCAACGCTTTGCAAGCGCATCGAATTCCTGGCGTGACGAACGGCTGTGATGTTACGAGTATCTAAGTGTCTAGGCCCAGGGTATCCTACAGTCGAGATCTTTCAAGAATCTGTAACACACATTTTTGGTATTTTTTTGGAGGTTTTTTGACTTTTTGTATTATATATCTGAAAAAGAAGTTTTTCAATAATGCAGCGTCCAGTATTGTTTTGGACCTTGTCGATTGCGACTCCATTGCCGCTCTTTATCTCTTTATAACTTTATCGATACATAAATATCAGAAACTTAATGTACATTCGCATCGCAACATTATTACATTCAGTGCTCATCCCAGAGTTCCTCCAGCTTTAGGTGCATACCCTTCCGACATCGGCAACCGTGGAGTGCTACTAAGTAGATTGAGACAAAGACTACAAGACTGCGAGTTCCACGCGACTGATGCGAAAAGTGGTTATTTCTTCTCTCCGATGCAATAGCAATAGCAATGCATCATGTGTGCTAGTCACAGCAGGCAGGATCGGGACTGGAACCGACGGGTAGCGACTGGAACCGACGGGTGCGACGTGGGGACTGCGACCGAGCCCAAGTCGTTGACTCCCTGTTATTATTCGATTGTTTAATTTTCTCCTTCTGCGAGGTTGCACTGTCAAGTAAATATTTGTTTTCCTTTTTTTGCACACTGCGCTCATTGAAAATAGGAAAAAATAGTAGGAAAGTCGAGTGAGCTCGACTTTAGAGCTTAGCGTCTTAAAATATAAAAGAACTATAGCTCCCATAATATATATATTTGGTCTTAATGCGAATAAAAATGAATCTTAACCGCATTCCATCTTAAAATGTTGATTTTAGAGGAGTTTTTAACGCTTTGCGGGGTCGTGGCACAACTCCGAACCATTCATTATGCCCACGGGAATAATACACGAAAGTCTTTAGCGCTTGACAGACTAGATGCTAAACATTAATTTAATTTCTCTGTTTTTTTTATTTAGACCAATTTCTATATAAACAAACATTTTTAAAGTTTGTAGTAATTTATTTACTGCTTTTAACTGCGGCTATAGTCGAGTGTGCTCGACTGTAGGATACCTTGTCCTTTGGCACTCCGATAGCTCCATACGCACATCAATGTAATCTAGTGATTCAATTTAAACCAAATTAAAAATTCCCAATATGTGAGTTTGGTTGAGTTATATGTAAAAACAACAATAAATTTCGTACTTTTTCTTAAAATTCGTTCCAATGGCAGATATTTGATATCCGATTTCAACCAAACTTGGTCAGGATGTATAATACCATCCTAGATGCATAGTCTTTCAGTTTGGATGATATATCTCTAAAAACAAAAAAGTTTTTCAAACTAAAACATGATTTTCGACTGATCGTTCCTTTGGCAGCTATATGATATAGTGGTCCGATCCCAATTCAAATATAAACTTCATCTTTGCCAGGTATCCAGGAACATACATACCGAGTTGGAAGCCTCTAGCTCTAACACTCTCGGAAATTCCAAACAAACGGACAGACGGACGGACAGACAGACGGGCATGGCTCAATCGACCTGGCTGTTGATACTGATCAAGAAAATATATTCTTTATAGGGTCGGAGATGCTTCCTTCTGCCTGTTACATACATTTCACAAAACCATTATACCCTTTTTGACTATTTTCAATAGGCACAGGCTATAAAAACAGATTTTTTTGTTTTAAGAATATGTGCTTAGTTTACATTGAATGTAATGTTTTTGAAATATCTGCAGGGCTCTGAGAGGGTATCAAAGTATCTGTGAATTGCCGCAAAATGTATGCATATAACTGCAAGTGTGTAAGTCTGAAAGTAAAAGATGCGTTTGCAATACAATGTTTTTAACTATGTACATATACATATATATACATACGAGCTGATGAACAAATTGTTGGCAATAGATGAGAGGTGCAAAACCAGTTTCAGTGGTAACTATGCACATAGCCTAAATTAGTCTATTGATTTGAATACCGGTTAAGCACAACAGAGAGGTCTTGCAAATATCAAAGTAAGATTGCAACGGACATCGCATCGTTTGATATCAAATAGAAGGATTAGGAGAATAGGCAAGTTCATAAGGTATCTGAGAACTTTTAAATGGACTCACAGTTGTCACCCAGTTAAGAGACAGCTTTCAGTTTCAGCCTCGTACTGTGTTCTTCTTCTAGTCATTTTCTCATTTCTTAGCAGAGGGTTATGTTACAGAAATAATTCAACTAAATATTACCCTTTGACATTACATTGTGTAAGATGTGGACTCTCCAAATTTGTGCGAAAGTGAGAAACAATAATAATAATAATAATAATAATAAAAGAAAGATTAACAAAATCAATCTTTAAAATTTAGAGTATGTCAGAGTCGAGCTTACTTGTTGTTACTTGTTCATTTTAGGCAAATTTGAAAGAGAGAAGCAAACAAACACTTTGTTTGTTAACTCAGCGGGCATTCGGTCAACCCTTTATGTTCTATTATACCAAGAGCAAAGGCGAGCTTGAACAATGGACCTATTGTTCTCTTCAAGAGTTAAGATTTGCTTTTTAAGATCAGCCAAGCACAGAAGGAAGGCGTCGAAATTGTGATTGAGATGCTCACGAATGTTAAGGAATTGTACTCGTAGTACTCGAACTGTAATTGAATTTCAATTAGGAGGCACTCGGACAAATCAGTCCATTGTAATACATTTTTATAACGAAAACATTGCATTTTGTTTTACATAGAAGTTAACCAGAGCCAGAACCAGAACCAGAACCAGAACCAATGCCAATTTCTATTTTTAAATGATAGTTCGCCTGATACGGAACTACTAACGTTATGTGAGTTCATGTACACATGAATCTTGTCAATGCATTGCATTTCGACAAGTTAACAGATCGGGTCGATTATTGTGACGGTTTCGTAGTTTGAGTTTGGTGAAGAGGGTTTAGTTTTTATCCCGAACCGGTTCTAGAATCTCCTGAAATCAGGGTACTCGCTTCAACTTCTTTTGGCTCACTTCAAAGATAATTCAAGATTCTATTTAGTTTGTTTTTTTTTATAACCTGTTCCAATTGAAAAAATAAGACTCTATAATGTATGTATCTTAGGTCTAATAACTAGGAACGTGATACCTCTTGATCCAACGAACGAACTTTTATGCAAAGTCGAAGGACTGCCTTAACTTTGTTAGAAGAGATTTCTGTGACTCCCTGGATTACAAAAGTGACAAATAAATATTATTAAATCATTGCTTCGTTTATTTAATTTTTTTATTTTTGTTAACTTTGATAGGTGCGTTCAAACTATTACAATTTAAATAATTTGAGATTTTATTATTGTTTCAAACTGTTTTTGTTCTCAGCTTTTTAACTCAAACATATTTTTATTACACAAATTTAAAATAAAGACTTGTCCTGTACAGTATTCAAGAAAATTATGTCTAACGACTTTTTTTTCATTCATGCAGATAATTTATATCAGGTTTGGTTACTTAAATCTCATAAGCTTATTTGCGATACCTGATCTTATGTAGCTTGCCTAGATCCGATCCATGTTTTGGATAGAAGCAGACCCGAGCAGAGTAGAGTATAGGCAAATAGGAAGATAGATAGATCGAGGAAGGGAAGTGGCCAGTGGGCAATGGGCTATGGGCAATGAGACTGTGTGAATGGCTGTCCGTCCGGACCCCAAGTAATATCACATGCGTTTGCTAAAGACACGACAGGACAAGCAGACAGGCAGACGGACTGGCAGACTGGCAGACAGGCGGACAGGCGGACAGAGAGACAAAGAGACAAAGAGACAGACAGAAAGGCAGACTGAGATCGAACAGTTCGACTTAGTGCCTATGTCTCGCAAATGATAAACACCCTCCATAGCTGCCAGCTTCATGCCAGGTATCGAATCTTGCGTTGGTCCAGCAGCAGCAGCGGCAGCGGCAGCGGCAGCGGCAGCAGCAGCAAAAACAGGAAACAACAATGTTGTACGCGAGAGGTTTGATTTCTTGTATTCGCGATCGCGTTTGCGTTTGCGTTTGCGTTCGCATTCGCATTCGCATTCACCTGTTGTTATTTTGAGTGTGTTTATTTTTGCGAGGACGGCAACAGCTACAACAACAAAAAGCATCAGCAATAGCAACATCAACAACGACACACAACAGCAACTAGTTTTCCATGTTTCGCATCGCGCGCATTCGCATTCCGACGTCATTCGTCTCCCGCTTCCAAGCCGATCTCGAGTCTCTCACACTGCGTTTATACGAAGCATTCTGTGAGCTCGCGATCTCGCGAAATAATACAACAATCTACGAGATCATGAAATCAAGCGGGAAGAGTTGCCAGGTCTGGATAACATTTATTATTAATATTATAAATATTAAAGTTATTAGTGGGCAGGCAAGGTGAGAAGACGGAAATCCAGGACGCATCTGCTCCCGAATCAGGCGGTCTGTTTCCAAATTGCACGGCTACTTCGGATCGGTAGACAACAAAGTAGGTTCGGCATTCCAACACCTCAGTACCTCAGTAACCAGATTGAATCCAGATTGAATCCAGATTGAATCCCTGGCTAAATGGCTGTTGGTTGGGCTAATGTTGCAGATACCTCCGTCCGGGCAGGTGCAGTTGAGAGAAGTTCTGCTTAGTGTCCGTCCTTGCTGTGAACACAAGTGCCAATAAAGCCTTCTGTCAACCTCACTGCCTGCTTAAGGACCCATGGGGACATCGTGGACAACTGTACATTTGCGAGGAGACAGCGGCTTGAAGTTTGAAGTTCTCCTCATATAACATGAGTACAACAAATCCAACTTGTGAAATGAGAGAAGTTCGCAGAGTATTTCGAAGAAGTGGAATGACCGCAAGATCGCCGGTCACATCTCTGTGCATACTATTATATAAAACGATTTCACGAAATGGGCTGCGTATAAACAGCGTATCAGTCTTTGTCTCTGTCTCTGTCTCAGTCACTGTCTCTGGACCAGAGACCGGAGTGTCGGCGCCGCGATTCAGATTCGGCTTTATCTATCTACTCCAAAACACGTTTTCGCAGTATTTTCTCAATAGACTCTAGTGCACGCAATATTCAAGCTAAAATACGCACATACACACACACACACACACACACTCGCAAACAAGACGCACATACACACACCAAACACGCATTGAATATTTACGCGTAACAAATCCAGGCAACAGGCCGACTTTTCGACAATTTTCGGATAAACACTTGCTACCTCCAAGCTGACCAAGCAAATGCGAGAGGGAAAAGGAAGTACATCAAATAGTCTTATATATTGACTTTTATATAAAATGTATTTCCATTTTACATTTACCTAATCTTCGATCTATCACAACCGTTGTTACTAAAACATTGGTTAGTTTGAATTCTCCATAAATTTGACCAACAACTAAGTATTATTATTATTAATTATTTTTGCAATTGTTTTTCAATTTTCTTCGATTTTTAAGCCTATTAAATTATCTAACTAAGGAAATTTTTAACTTTTTAAAGAAATTTACACAATTTTCAAAATATAAAATATAAATAATAGAAAATTACTAAAATGATTATTATAAAATAATTATTTTTTTCCGAACCGAACCAATTTAATACAAAAGGAGGAGATTAAAGCTGATCAAGAATACAAATAAAAAATAGTCAAAAATGCCAGCATTTGAAGTAATTGTTGTTACACTATCTTTGTGTAGAATTTTGATGAAAGCATTTACGATTTGAGTTACATTTGTTGATCGAGTCCATCTTTCGAATGCGTTCAACCAAATTCGATGGCAAGGAGGCAAAATGATAGTCTTATTTTTTATCATTTGCTTTAATAACAGTTGTCCAGTTTTACTAGCTCCCCAGAACTGGATAAAAACCTGTCATTATATCAACCCACCCCAGTACCCCCTTAAGTCAACACATTTGCCTGGCGCTGGTCTGCTTAGCTTAATGAGTGCGAGTTCGAGTGCGAGTGAGCGTGTGTAAATGTGTGTGTGTGCGTGAATATGTGTGTGTGTGTGTGTGTGTATGAGTGTGTGCCAATGTATCGGTGAGAGTGTGGACGTTAACCTTTTTGAATTTTCGAGAAGATTTTACAAGGATGTAGCTAAGTCTAAAAAGGCATAAAATATTGAACAAATTCCTACAATTGAATATACTTAATATCATCTCACAAGAATTATAATTGAGTTAAGAAAAATGTATGTTGCGATAATTTAATTTAATGTTGTAATAATTTAATTTAAAATTAAGTTGAATAAATAAATTTAATATCTCTGCAAGTATTTGAGCATTTGAAAGCAGGATTCGTAACTATTGCAATATTTTAATATTTAAAATAGAAGTGCTTTTTTCAACAAATTTATTAATTAAATAAAAAATAAAATACAATTTTTAACTGAGTGCTTGAAAAGTACTTTTGAGTTATTGCAAATTTGTGTAACAGGCCTGAATATTGCGTAGTGTTCTAATAAATAGTTTTCAATATATGTACCTGCTTGTTAAGGTAGAATATTTCGGACAATTTAGCAATTGTTTTAGTCCCTTTTGTGTGACTATCGTCGCGTCGTTTCATTAGCCAATAGTCATGTGTCCAATATCCAATGTCAACTTGCTACTCGCGACTCGCGACTCTTGACATCCCAGACAATCCGAGTATTCTTGTTTATATATCTGTTTTCACTTTGTTACTGTCATTGTCATTTTTCGAATAGAAGCGGGATTGCCTTTAGCGGATTTGCCGCAAAGGCTATTCTGTAAGAGATTACTAAATATACGAGTACTATGGGAGTATAGTATAAGCCGCCTTTACGTGTCTGTCTGTCTGTCTGTCTGTCTGTCCACATCTGCGTCTATGTAAGAACATGCATCGAAAATTCTATAAGACACCGCAATATTACTTCCTTTCCCCGTCTGTGTGTGCCCCATGGCGGGGGAATGTGTAAATACATGTGTGTGTGTGTGTATGTGTGTGTGTACATACATACATATATATGTTTCATTGTTCTGCTTTGATTGTCTCTTTGATGTAACCGTTCCTCTTATTACAATCGCGAAACAAGTCTGTACATGTGTTGACCGGGTTCACAATTTATGGCGTTCCTAGATGACACTCTCGAACAATCGTGAACAATCGCCAAATAACAAATAACAAATAACAAATGCAAAACCCTTGACATATGTATGGAGTAACATCATTAGGAGTATTGAGAACATTTGCATTAATGCTTGCATTACCCATTCTCGTCGAATTTGCTGGACTGGACTGTTCCGTTCCGTTCCGATCCATTCCGATCCCAGTTCTCAAGTGCACAATACATACGAGTACAACACACACTTGCTCTTCCAAATACTTAATTCAATAAACATGATAGACTTAATCAATATTGGCATATTAGCATAATAATACGAATACCTAAACGTTATTATAATTATAGCCAGGGATCGCAAATAAGAGTTGTGAGAAACTAAAAATATAAGTCAATCCAAAAATAAATAACAGATGTTCCATTTTTCAATGAAGTATCCTGCTAAAAACATAAATTCATATTTTAAGCTTTAGTCACAAAAATTATCTTGAATATTTGTCTTAAATCTAAATCAAAATTAAAAAATAAATTAATAAAGCTTAAATTTTAAAAGTAATAAATTTAAGATAAGATAAAAAGTTAATATCAAAAATACCAAAATAATACTACAATAGTATTTTATTATACAAATTTAACAATAACTTTATCAAATAATAAAATGGTGACTATTTTCCATCTGCTAAATTCTCAAATTCTATTTAACAATAAAGTTTAAAATCAAAGAAATTTAATATAAAAGTGATTCTAAAAATTTAAAAAAATATTGATATTGATATTTCATAATGTCTTATCTTGATCCATAAATAAGAGATATTTATTCATTTCATAGTATAAAATCAGAAAATTATATTTTTTATATCTTAAAAATTACAATCATTGCGATCCCTGATAGTAACGAATGTTACACAAACACGAATGAAACAAAACAAAGTTAATTGTTTGACGCCCAGGTTACAGTTAAACTTAATCAAATATATGTAGGTATTTTGTGTATATGCACACGTACACATATGTATATGTAAGATACATAGTTACGAATCAAGTTTGTTGTCGGCTAACTCGGAAAACAGTCGACAAGCCATCGGGCAGCGATCGGCAATTAGAGAAAAACCAGTCTCTCCATCTCTCCATCTTCCCACCTCCCAAAGACATGATCTGAGCTGGGAGCTGGGAGCTGGGAGATGGGAGCTTGCAGCTTGCAGCTTGTAGCTGGAACCGGGGCTGAAGCTGGAGCTGAAGCAGGAGGTAAGCTGTCTGCGTGGCAAATGCACCTGTCGCACTGAATGCTTGTGCACGGCTTACGGTGCCTGTGCCTTTGCCAGTGGCGAGTGGCAAGTGGCAAGTTGCAAGTTGCAACTCTAAAGAGAGCTGGCGGGACCTGTTCAGGTGCCAGGGTTCAAAATTTTCCCAATTGCCCTGTATTTTTCTATATAATAAAATAAACATTTAAGACCAAAAGCACTTACAGCAAAATTATAGATATTTAATATTGTTTATTTATTTATTTTTTAACTTGATCTTGGAAACATAAGTATCTACATATAGTAAAAACAATTATGTACAAAAACGTAATAGTGTTTTTTGTATCAAAATAAAATATGGGAGTCTCTTTAATTTGTCAGTTACTTGTCTAACGATATATGAGCTTAAATTTCATGATTATGAACGATAAAAAATATAGTAGATAAGTTCTGAACTCCAAAAATGTTTAGTATCTGTTATTTTAAATGCTGCTTATGCTAAAACAATTTCCTGTATTTATATTTAATACGGAGATAATGGATAGATAACAGTATATAGATTCCATAGTGTTATACGTAATTTTGTATATGGGACTCACCTTTGCTTCTTCAGCTGTATTTAAATAGTTATTCCATGTATGTTTGTGTTGTTGTTGTTGTCGTTTTATTTATGTTTTCTTTGTTGTTGTTTTTTTAAATATTGACTAGGTTTGCTTAATTTACTCTATAATTTTTCTAAACTTGAATATGGCACTTTAAGAAATATTTAATATGTATTTATGGGTCACATCTCACTTTTACGCAAGTACCAAATACGAGTAAGTAGTATGTCGAAAGATATGCATGTACTTATGTATAATCATATTTCTATCTTTCGATCTTCAGCAATGTGTAGAACGTCACATATGCTGATTTCCCTCTGTTTGTGTTCACAACAGAAATACATTTTAGTTTGTTGTGATGATAAGTGTTTAACCTTTCATTGCCAGTTCAAATTTAGTTTTGTAGACCGAGAATTAGAATCCGAGTGGAGAATAGAACAGAGGACCGCTCTTTATCTCTCTCTCTCTCTCTCTCTCTCTCTCTCTATGTCTGTCTCTCTCTCTCTCTCCGTCTCTCCGTCTCTCTCTGTCGCTCTCTTTCTGCTGCTTACAGTTGGAACGCTTTGAATTTTATATACTTGTCTTGAACAATTATTTCAGATAATAATAGTACTCGTACATTTGATTAATGCTCAAGCTATACCACATTGTTATTAATAGTCAAATTTCGCGAATTAACCGAACTATTTAAATACCGTAATAGACAATAATAGACAATATTTTCGATCTCGATTTCGATTTAATCCGATGCTCGGCAACTGCAATTGCAACTGCAACGACAACTGCAACAAACGGCGACGATAGTGACAACAACAATTGTAACGGCGACGCGACGACATAAAACACAACCTCCACCACCACCACCACAACGTGGCAATGTTCAATTGTCACTGAATTCAATTGGATTCCACTTCCACCTTGGACGGCTTCAACAGCTCCAAACGGACTGCAGTATTATTATGGGAGTGCATGAGGGATGCTCTTCGGCTCCAAAACGAATCTAAGAGATTCTGAGGAAGTCCATTCGGTTATTCGTTTCGTTTTGTTTCGATTCGGTTATCGTTTCGGTTTTTTCATGCTGACTCGTGCTGGGCATTCGGCATTCGGCATCGGCATTTAGTCGTATGCAGGCATCTCTTTAATATTTGCCTCTTCAACTAAAGAGAGCGACGCGTCGTCATAAGCGAACAGAGAGAACGAGCAAGAAAATGAGAGATAGAGAGACGGGTAGCGATTTCACAAGTCAACCAATGACGGCAGGGCATATGATTTTGATGACCAATCGTTGATTAATCGAAATCATAAGGCCTCGCCCATTTGTCACATACCGTATAACTCTTACGGCCATTTTTGGCCCTTTAAATGAGAGTAGACTAGAATATATTTATGCGAAAAAAAAAACTCTTTACTTTAATTATTTACATCTCTTAATACTCATATATTTTGTATAATATTTTACACAGCATCTATGTAAATGTTTCGAATTGTTAATAATCTGGTTTACATTTTTGATTCGATACTAACTATGGTTCGGATCGATTTACGCATGTGTTTCACTTCAGGTCATTTTTTAAATTATACATGTATCTACAGCTGTATATATAAATAAATCTCATTGTCATGACTTTGTGAAGAAGGAGTTTAATCGATAAATGTAAAGGGCTTAGATACTTAAACAACATAGATTTTATAGCCCAAACGGCAAGAACTATACGACTGAAGTGTCTACAGCAGTTTTGCAATTGGGTCAAATTCATCTTTTTATACATTTACATATCATTGATGCACGGCATAATTCAAAATTTGTGTATTGTCTATTAAAATTTCATAATTCCTATTAAATTTAAACTTTAAGCTATTCGATAAATATATCACTTATAAAATAAATTAATGTTTTCTTTAAACTGTAAGCATATTTTATTTCAAGATAAACATAATCACAAAATTATATACGTGAGATTTTAAATTTCAGTACTGATTAAGTAACTTAAATTATGTATCATTTTAATAGAGTTGGTAACGCCTCCGTCATCCCATTACGCACATTTTATTTTTTTATTACTTCTATGCATTTGAATAAACAAATTTACTTATTTTAAATAATTATTATTGTATATATTCAGCAGGCGTTTTTTACGAGTGGTAAGTAAATTAAATTTTAATTTATTTATTTTCTTGTTTCTGATTACTACAATTATGGAGTTTACTTTTTAATTATCACACTAGTCATTACGTTAAAAAAATAGTTATCAAGTAATGATAATTATAACTTTTCACATTTGTAATTTCTTGTTTCTTATTAATTAAAGCAATTTATTTATATATATTTTTTATTTATTTATTAGTTCCATCGAGATTTATTATGTAATTGAAATTAAAGTTGATATTTTATTACTTGTTGCCTTATACTTCCATTATAAATAATATGTATATATTAAACATAATTCAATTCAATACTTTCTTTGCAATAACAAAAATATTGGCATGAAACGAAAGTTTAAAAAATCCAAAATATCGTATCGTAGGTGTCATTATAAGTACATATTGAGGAAAATTTGGTTACAGAAATTGCTCCTAAGAATGAGAACAGAACAAGCTTAACAACTTTATTTGGTGCAAGTATATGATGGGGTCAAAAAATAATCTAAGTGCAGAGTATAGTCATTGTGTAAGCTTCTATTGAAACCTATTCTCATGGGTACAGAATAGAAATGAGAACAGTATTGAAAATATTTGGTGTAAATCCTTAGCATTGTAAAAGCTATTACTTAAATCTGTACTCTTCGGTACGCGATAGGAATAGGAATAGTTTTGGGAATGTGACTGGTGCAAATCTGTGATAAGGGTGAAATACTCGCTAATTGCAGGAAAGTCCCTCAGTATGCTTTTATTGAAACCTGTATTCATTGGTACAAAATACTTATAGAAACAGTATTTTCAATAAGATTGGTGCAAGTCTTTGATAAGGGTCAAATACTTGCTTGGTGCCCAGTAGTCACTCTTTAAGTTTTTACTGAAACCTGTACCTATGGGTACAGAATTGGAGAAAAACAGTATTTTGTATATGATTGGTGCAAGTCTATGATAAGGGTCAAAAATTTAGTGTACAGTCGTCATTAAAAGCTTTCATTAAAAGCTGTTCTCAGGATATTTCATTATTCACAGAATTGTAATAGGAACAGTGTTAAAAATGTCTTTGGTGTTTGTCAATGATGAGGTTTAAAGATTTAAAATGTCAAACTTTTATAGCCTTTATTAAATCCTATACTCCTGGGTTCAAGAGTTGGTTTAGTTCTTTACTAAATACAGTACGGTGGTCAAAAAATTGTAAGCCAATGTTGGTAACAAAACTGAGTTTTAACCAGGTACCGTAAATAATGAATACTTTTTATTTTTGAAAAAAAAAAATCACCCACTTACAATGGACCAAGAAAAAAATGGTTCACACCAAATATTTGTTTTTGTGCGATCTTTGCATTTCCGTCATGACTTTAAAATTTCCGATTTTGTAAGTTTTTCTTTAATGATAATCATAAGCTTGGAGTAATTTCATAAAACTTAGACCATAATTATAATTTTTATTAAAAAAAATAAAACTCAAAAATAACGTTTATTAACGATATTTATTTTTTTCGCTCAAAATAAAATCATCTTACCTCAAAATCAATTAGACTCTAACGCAAAATGTTTATCGGATTTGCTCGACCTGTTCTAGTTTCCGAAAGTATTTGTGAATGTGAATGGGAAATTTATTAGAGCTGCCCTTGTATATGAAGAAATTAGTTAATATTTTGATACATATTTTAAACAACAATTTGAGTATTTTAAGAATTGCATTAAATAAAGAAATTAATTCCTTTTTTTAATGCAAGTTTGAACAAAACTGTGTTTTATTTAATGCAAACCAAACAGATTTGTTTTGTAAACAAACACTGTATAGCTATTGCCAACTCTGCAAAAGGATATTTCTCAACACAGAAAATATGCTACATTATTAAAAGAACTTACGTAGCTCAGTAACACTAGTTTACAGACATTTTGTGAATTAAATCTCTCAATCAAACTAACAGAATCTGCATCTGGGATGGTCCTATACATCCTGAAGGAGATTTGTAGAAAATTTACGAATCTTCAGTTTGAGTGCTTGCTGGATGAAATCGGTTGTATAGAACTGGAAATATTCTTAAAAATGTCGGAACAACTTCGAAAATTTTAAAAAATTTAATATTTTGAAATCGCTTCCATGAAAAGAATTTTAAGTTAGATTTTCGTGTTAAAGAGGCCAATGTCCATGAAATCACACTTCGATTTAATTCACAAAAATTTTTTTTCATTTTGTAAACTAGTGTAATCAATGACAAACCTTGCGAAAAAATGTTTGATATAAGAGTCTGATAACGTCTGATTTGCTGAGAATATTTTCAGCACTGTTCTAAAAATCACAATATCACTTATAATATACATATAAGTGAAACCGAAACAGGCATGTATATTTTTTGACAGATTTATGTTGTCTAAATTAACATTAAAAAGTGGTGGTTTCAATATTTTTTTAAATTAATAACAAAGAAACGAAAATCAAAACTTCATATATTAACTAGTACGAAACTGTATTAAAATATTCTTAATATTTTATATACTTATACTTTGCAACCTTTTGGAAAACTTCGAGCTCTCTTGACTTTGTCAAGTCTAAACCCATTTTAATGAGCAACGTCTATTAATTCATAATTTGACCTGTATATTAATTTATCATTTAAATTTTCTTATTTAAAGACAATTTAAACTTTTTTTATGAAATAAGTAATAAACCAGCATATTTCTTTATGGGAACAAAATTTGGCAACGTCAAATAGATGAGTCTCTATCTACTATTATGCCTTTTCAAAATGCAATCGGTAGATATTTATTTTTGGATGTGTATCTCCCATAACAATATTTATAACTTTATTTTTATATTTATTATTATTAAAACGAACATATTAAATTGTACATACAATATTCTCTTTGACTGGAAGTTGAATGATATGTAACATCATCATCCATATTCAATACTAGGTGGGCTGGTCTTAATATAAATAGTATCCACATCCATATCCATCATATTATTACCAGGGACCGAAAATAACACTAATGGAGCCGAAATTTAACTAAAAATCACTTGTTTGTAAAAATGCTACAGTGGTAAAAGTTACACAAAAATGCATTATTGCATTATTGAAATCCGCGATAAACCATCAAATTGCAATTTTAAAATATTAATCACATTTAATTTTTAATTATAATATTTAAATTTACGGATTAACAATTATTATAGAATAAGAGTAATTTATTATAAATTTAATAAATTATAGTTTTATATAGCTTATATTTAAAAACATTTTCTATGATTAATAACATATCCTTAAAAACCAATGCCCCATGTGAAAGAAGAACTATAAAAAAACACTACAAACCCATTTGAATTTAACTTTTATTTATGATGCTTAAAATAACTCTTATCCGATTACACTTATTCCACTGTGTAGTGAAATATATGTGTTAATCCGTAGTTTTTCATATTAAAACTGAGACTTATGTTTTTAAGCAAAATATTAAGAATTTGAAAATCCAATGATTGCGGTCCCTGATAAAGATAAGTAATTACAATTATTATGTGTATGAAAATCCCACACTAGTTCGATTATAATTTATTAGGTAACAATTCTTTAGGCGGGGGCGTGGTCATTGATTTCGACTGGGCTCTGGATGCTTCGATGCTAGCTCGACGCGCTGCGGCGGCCATGTACGATCCGTAGTATCGGCTTAAAATGTGCGGATCGACATGATTGAGTTCAACGTAGGATTTTGGCAGGGACATTGTCATGGCCAGAGGCACGGCAGTGGCAGTGGCAGTGGCAGTGTGCCACCAGATGTGCCACCTGCCACTTGCGCTGACCCCGATGTAACAATGGGGCATTCCTCTAATGAATTGGAATCGTGCTGGCTACTGCTGGCTACGGAGCTACCACCCAAGACGGGTGATATTGAGGCGGAGGCGGAAAAATGTTGATGCTCCCGATCTTCGACATCCGCATCAAAGGACAATCGCCTGGTGTCACTAAGATACGAATTGTTGTCATCGGGCGAGAGCATTTCTGCATCTGCAATATTATTCACTTCTATATCATTATCTCTGTCGCTGTCTCTGTCTCTGTCACTGTCTCTGTTTCTGCCTCTGTCTCTATCTCTGTCTCTGTCTCTGTCTCTGCCTCTATCGGCATCGCAATCACCATCAACATCGATATCGCCTTCGCCTTCGGCTTCGCCTTCGCCTTCGGTGTCAGCATCAAGCTGATGCGTCGCTTTAATGCTTGGACTCGATTGCTCCACAACCAATTCGTGATGAATCGTTTGCTGCTTTTGCACTTGGACCTTTGTGATGACCGTATGTTGAGTCTTCTCCTCATCCTCCACTATGTCGACAATCTGCACGTCGGGAGCGAGTAGCGAGGCAACATCAAACTGACGTTTCCGCGTCTGCGAATACAGATTGGCAATTGTCGTCGTGGTCGTTGAATTGATGTACGCAATATGCTGATGTTGATGTTGATGATGATGATGCGAATGTGGATGCGAATGTGGATGCAAATGAGGGTGCGAGTGCTGTGCCTGCTGATAGATGGGATCCAGTGCTTGCAAGTGATGTGACTCCGGATGTTGCTGTAGATGAATCTGTTGCCTCTGTTGCAGAGCCGTCGCAGTCGCCGTCGCAGTCGCCGTCGCTGTCGCCGTCGCTGTCGCTGTCGCCGTCGTCGTGTACTGCGGCAGATTGTTGGCTGCACTGCGTCCAAAGAACTGACCAATATAGTGCTGATGATACGGATAGTTCAAAGCGGCCAGCTGCAAAGATGCCTGTGCCGTACCCAGCGGCGGTGGAGTGGTTAAGTCCAGTGGCGGCGGACTTGGCGAATCTGTGCTGGCATCGTCCACGGATAGTCCCATGTGTTTGCGCACCTTGCGCTGAGCTTTTCGCCGGCGAAAGTCGCCCTTGCGAAAGTCATCCATGTTGGCCGGGTGTATGGCCCAGTAATGTCCTTTACCATTCGCACTTCGCCCAGATTTAATAAAACAATCGTTCAGTGATAGATTATGGCGTATCGAATTTCTCCAGCCGGGGCCACGAGTCCGAAAATACGGATAGTTGTCCAATATATACTGGTAAATGTCCGAGAGCACTAGTTTAATCTCCGTGGAGCTTAGAATGGCCATTGCAATCAAGCCAATGTAACTGTGCTGCGGCTTCGGCTCCTCCGGCTGGAAGATGCGCTGCGACTGTGGAAACAGCGAGATCGTTGAAAGCGTTGCCAATCGACTACCGCCAATTCCACCTGAACCTGAGCCTGCACCTGCACAGTGCAAGGGGCCGTAGGGATGGAGCCAAGGTGCCATCACCGATGACCCCGTTAACGATCCCGATCCCGTCCCTGCGCCATATTGGGGGCACCTTAAACGCTCGATGTTAAGTGCATAATTGTAAAGCTGTAAGCGATATTGTTCCAGTGCAGTCGACGTCGTTTGCGGATGCGCATGTCTTAGACCAGAGACCGAAGACGAAGCCGAGGCTGAGACTGATCCTGATCCTGATCCTGATCCTGGGGCCGGGACATGTTCAGCGATAGGGGTTGCCGTTGAGGTAGCACCGAGGGCATACACACCAGTCAGAAAATGTGGCTTCGGTGACGATCCGCATCGGCCGGCATGAGACTGAGTCTCGTTGTATTGCTGACCGCACGATGACGCCTGCGATAGAGCCAAATCCGTGTTTGCCATCTTCCTCTACTTCGTCTTCTTCTTCTTCTTCTTCGTCTTCGCTTTCTTCTCTTTGTCCTTCTTCTTCTTCGTTTAATTTACAATATCCTCCATAAATATACCATTGTCCAACTTCAAAACACTTACTATCGTATACAAAAATGTTCTGGAAAGAAAGTTCAAATTTATGAGAAAAACAAATAAAACATGGATCGTTCAGAAGATTACAAATATCAACCCTATCGTGTATGTAGAGTATATATTTTTCCTTTTCGTTAAAGAAGATAATTCAAGAAGTATTCAAAGTGTTCCTCACATTCACACCTAATTTCCCCAAACGGAATTAACTATACATATTCTTATGATTTAAGGCCCAATTTGAAGGGCCTGTTGCATTTCTAAAGGCTAAAAAAATTTAAAAAATTCTAAACAATATTTAAAATTTTAATTTTGTTGTAAAAATCATACTGAAACTCTAAATATGAATTACAAAAAAACACACAAAAAATATACGAATTCTGAAAGTAACAAATTTTTTAATTATTTTTCATTATTTAATTATTTTTCATTCAGATAATGAATGTCTTGAAGTTAACATTTTTTTTATACAAATATTGATTTGATTTGAAAATTTGACGATTTTGAAAAATTCATTTTTTTCGGAAATTTTACATAGTTACCCCTTTACATTTTTCGAAAATTTTCCAAAATTTAAAATTTTAAATTTATGCTTTAAATCGACTCCAGGTGATAAAATTAGGGTAAAAAAGTACTTTTGCGCTAATTTTCGGTTAGTTTCTTTAAGATTTATACCAAAAACTGCAATATGTTCTCTTATATTTTGTATTTATATGGGATTCTTTTAATTTGAATGGATTTGTCAAATCTTGATAGATTTTGATAAGGGATGTTTTTTTGACCATTTTATTATACAAATATTGATTTGGTTTGAAAATTTGACGATTTTGAAAAATTCATTTTTTTGGGAAATTTTACATAGTTACCCCTTTACATTTTTCGAAAATTTTCGAAAATTTAAAATTTTAAATTTATGCTTTAAATCGAATTCAGGTGATAAAATTAGGGTAAAAAAGTACTTTTGCGCTAATTTTCGGTTAGTTTCTTTAAGATTTATACCAAAAACTGCAATATGTTCTCTTATATTTTGTATTTATATGGGATTCTTTTAATTTGAATGGATTTGTCAAATCTTGATAGATTTTGATAAGGGATGTTTTTTTGACCATTTTATTATACAAATATTGATTTGGTTTGAAAATTTGACGATTTTGAAAAATTCATTTTTTTGGGAAATTTTACATAGTTACCCCTTTACATTTTTCGAAAATTTTCGAAAATTTAAAATTTTAAATTTATGCTTTAAATCGAATCCAGGTGATAAAATTAGGGTAAAAAAGTACTTTTGCGCTAATTTTCGGTTAGTTTCTTTAAGATTTATACCAAAAACTGCAATATGTTCTCTTATATTTTGTATTTATATGGGATTCTTTTAATTTGAATGGATTTGTCAAATCTTGATAGATTTTGATAAGGGATGTTTTTTTGACCATTTTATTATACAAATATTGATTTGGTTTGAAAATTTGACGATTTTGAAAAATTCATTTTTTTGGGAAATTTTACATAGTTACCCCTTTACATTTTTCGAAAATTTTCGAAAATTTAAAATTTTAAATTTATGCTTTAAATCGAATCCAGGTGATAAAATTAGGGTAAAAAAGTACTTTTGCGCTAATTTTCGGTTAGTTTCTTTAAGATTTATACCAAAAACTGCAATATGTTCTCTTATATTTTGTATTTATATGGGATTCTTTTAATTTGAATGGATTTGTCAAATCTTTATCGATTTTGATAAGGGATGTTTTTTTGACCATTTTATTATACAAATATTGATTTGGTTTGAAAATTTGACGATTTTGAAAAATTCATTCATTAAAATTACGGTAAAAAAGTACTTTTGCGCTAATTTTCGGTTAGTTTCTTTAAGATTTATACCAAAAACTGCAATATGTTCTCTTATATTTTGTATTTATATGGGATTCTTTTAATTTGAATGGATTTGTCAAATCTTGATAGATTTTGATAAGGGATGTTTTTTTGACCATTTTATTATACAAATATTGATTTGGTTTGAAAATTTGACGATTTTGAAAAATTCATTTTTTTCGGAAATTTTACATAGTTACCCCTTTACATTTTTCGAAAATTTTCCAAAATTTAAAATTTTAAATTTATGCTTTAAATCGACTCCAGGTGATAAAATTAGGGTAAAAAAGTACTTTTGCGCTAATTTTCGGTTAGTTTCTTTAAGATTTATACCAAAAACTGCAATATGTTCTCTTATATTTTGTATTTATATGGGATTCTTTTAATTTGAATGGATTTGTCAAATCTTGATAGATTTTGATAAGGGATGTTTTTTTGACCATTTTATTATACAAATATTGATTTGGTTTGAAAATTTGACGATTTTGAAAAATTCATTTTTTTGGGAAATTTTACATAGTTACCCCTTTACATTTTTCGAAAATTTTCCAAAATTTAAAATTTTAAATTTATGCTTTAAATCGACTCCAGGTGATAAAATTAGGGTAAAAAAGTACTTTTGCGCTAATTTTCGGTTAGTTTCTTTAAGATTTATACCAAAAACTGCAATATGTTCTCTTATTTTTTGTATTTATATGGGATTCTTTTAATTTGAATGGATTTGTCAAATCTTGATAGATTTTGATAAGGGATGTTTTTTTGACCATTTTATTATACAAATATTTATTTGGTTTGAAAATTTGACGATTTTGAAAAATTCATTCATTAAAATTACGGTAAAAAAGTACTTTTGCGCTAATTTTCGGTTAGTTTCTTTAAGATTTATACCAAAAACTGCAATATGTTCTCTTATATTTTGTATTTATATGGGATTCTTTTAATTTGAATGGATTTGTCAAATCTTGATAGATTTTGATAAGGGATGTTTTTTTGACCATTTTATTATACAAATATTGATTTGGTTTGAAAATTTGACGATTTTGAAAAATTCATTTTTTTCGGAAATTTTACATAGTTACCCCTTTACATTTTTCGAAAATTTTCCAAAATTTAAAATTTTAAATTTATGCTTTAAATCGACTCCAGGTGATAAAATTAGGGTAAAAAAGTACTTTTGCGCTAATTTTCGGTTAGTTTCTTTAAGATTTATACCAAAAACTGCAATATGTTCTCTTATATTTTGTATTTATATGGGATTCTTTTAATTTGAATGGATTTGTCAAATCTTGATAGATTTTGATAAGGGATGTTTTTTTGACCATTTTATTATACAAATATTGATTTGGTTTGAAAATTTGACGATTTTGAAAAATTCATTTTTTTGGGAAATTTTACATAGTTACCCCTTTACATTTTTCGAAAATTTTCGAAAATTTAAAATTTTAAATTTATGCTTTAAATCGACTCCAGGTGATAAAATTAGGGTAAAAAAGTACTTTTGCGCTAATTTTCGGTTAGTTTCTTTAAGATTTATACCAAAAACTGCAATATGTTCTCTTATTTTTTGTATTTATATGGGATTCTTTTAATTTGAATGGATTTGTCAAATCTTGATAGATTTTGATAAGGGATGTTTTTTTGACCATTTTATTATACAAATATTGATTTGGTTTGAAAATTTGACGATTTTGAAAAATTCATTCATTAAAATTAGGGTAAAAAAGTATTTTTGCGCTAATTTTCGGTTAGTTTCTTTAAGATTTATACCAAAAACTGCAAAATGTTCTCTTATTTTTTGTATTTATATGGGATTCTTTTAATTTGAATGGATTTGTCAAATCTTGATAGATTTTGATAAGGGATGTTTTTTTGACCATTTTATTATACAAATATTGATTTGGTTGAAAATTGGACGATTTTGAAAAATTCATTTTTTTGACAAAAATCAACAAATAATTGCTCATCTGTATTTCAAATATTAAAATCGATACTATTCTTGAAATATAATCTAAACTATTAGGAAACGCTAAAGTCGGGCGTGCTCAATCTTAATTTGTTCTGGATAAAAATAAAATAAAATTTGTCATGTTAAGGGCGCAATGCAACACGCCTATTTACTATCCCAGCAAGAAATGTGTACTTAAAATGTATAAAACTTATGAGAGCGACGGCATTAGAATTAGCAAGAGGAAGAAGAAATGCGAAGGCGAATAGACAAATGTGTTTGGCATGATTGAACAATTTTTCAACTGACTCAGCATGTTTCTTAGCCGAAGCTTTCAGTATGTTAGAAGAGAAAATTAAACAGAACGGATTATTGGATCGTCGGGACTAATATACTTATTAGGTGCACCAGAACTGAGGTTTTTTGCCTTAAAATTGCACTTGTAATTGATTCATTTTAAAATTTTTCCACTTCGATTGAGGTATAAATAATCGATCGAGCATAGCAAGTTGAGAGTCTCTAGCTCTTGCAGTTTCTGAGATCGACGCATTCATATAGACGGACGGAGAGAAAGAGGCAAGCAGACAGACAAGGCTAATGGGGAAAAAGATCCCTCCTTATGACAGACAGACAGACAAGGCTGATAGCGCAAAAGATGCCTCCTTATGCCTGATTCGTAAATTGGCACAAAACCATTATATCTCAAGTTCTTTCTTTCAAAAGTAATTTTTGAAAAAGTTTTTTCTACGACAGTCGTATTTATTATTGTACATATTAGTCCGATTTAAATAAAATTTAGCCATAGGGATCGACATATCTGGGAAAACAAGAAGGCCCTTTCCAAAGCGTAGCCCATTAGAGGCTAGGCGGAACGAGGGGTGCGAGTGGTGCGAGGGGGTGCGGGCGGAGGCGTGGTGTGGGGTCTGTTGATATCTTGCAAACGTCGAGAGCCCAATGATCGTACCGTGTATTGATCTTCGGTATTTATGTTAATGAGAGCTCCACTTGATGTCACTTGCGAAGAGCTGGCCGTGTTTCTCGTCTTCAGGCTTGAAATAATAAAAACAAACTTCAGACCTCGAGAGTATACCCGTCAGTTTAAGGAGTTCGTAAGCTTGAACATTCATGTATGTATGTATATATGCGTGTGCATATACATACTCGTACATACATACAAACAGGCAAACCTCAATGTAGAGTATTTATGTATATGAGAGCGCCCATATAAAGTTCAAATAAGAAAGCACATAAATGCATAAATGAATTTAGGTGTGGTAAACAAATATCAACCTGAGAGACGTTAAGAGCTGGAGAATCCGAATTTGATGTGGAAGTTCCTGAATACCATACCATAGTAGGTGTCTTTATCTAGACAGGATTGAATTACATTTTACAAACTAAGCTTTTTCCTCTTCCAATCTCTTCTTGAGTAAAGTCTCTGTTAATCACCGATCGTTTTGAAATTTTTAGAAAGAATGAAAGAATATGTTGTTAATACCGGCGTTTAGAGCTAAATCTGAAAAAATTGGTTTAAAAATAAACATCATCTACATTTCAGTTAAAAGAACTGAGAGCATTCGAGTTGCCAGACATCTACTTTAATTAAATTTGTAGTTATTAAAGGTAATTTCATTGAATATCATTTATAACCTGATATTATTTATATATTATATTTGTAGTCTTTTTCCTATGCGTTGTCTGTTAACTAATCTTTAACAAAATTTCCTGTAGATATATTTAAGTAGTAAGCAGACTTACATTTCTTCTAGCTCGTATCATTTCTGAAATCGGTTTGTACAAACGGACATGGCGGACATTTTATCGAATCGATTTTTACTGATCAAGAATTTATATACTTTATAGGGTCTGCCACGCCTCCTTCTGCCTGTTTTAAACACTTGTACAAAACTTGTAATACCCTCAGTACAGGGTATGAAAATATTGTAAATTTTTATCACATTTAAAGTTATTTCAATAGCATCACTTTCAAATGAGTTTTGAAAATTGATATTAATCCCGATCAACTTCAAAGCTTGTTATGTTAATGTTATGGCAGACTAAATTTAAAAACTGACACTTTAAATTCTCTATCTGTTACACAAAATTACATATCCTGATAATTTGATTTATGGGGTTGTATCCTAGGTCGATTGCACATCCTTAGATCCAGAAAAAAATTGCATAGTAAATGAAAAATATTCTTATCGACAATAACTGAAATTCTGATTTGTTCCTTTATACGAGAACATTTTATTCAAAGTCTTTCACTTTCCCTCTGCAATTTAACTATGCTGTTTTCGTAGTATTTTTTTTTCCAAATGTATGTATTACATTGTTTCATAACTTGCACATTGAATTGAAAACGAGTTTGAGTTTTATGTGGGTACGCGTATTTTGTATTTTGTATCTCATACCTTAGCGGTATCACGGCTTTAATAAATCATCACTTGCACGGATCGATTATGAATTCCGAAATTACATTGATATTGACGCAAACGTGTCCATCGATTAATCGAATGATTAGATAGCGATTGTCAGCTATACAGGCAGAATATATGTACATAAAACCATCAAGCATTGGAGCTTGAAATCGTGCGTGTGGTCGGTACTGAGCTCGAACTGGGTCTGGGTGAGTAAGCGAAAATGCCTTTTGCTGTGCAATGCAAAATGGATGAGACTGGCCTGGCATGGAATGGAATGGCCTGACCTGGTCTGGCAGCTGCCAGCTGCCAGCTGACGGCTACAGTCTCGTGTCTCACTCTCACTCACTCACTCACTCACCCGCCCGCCCGCTCTCTCGCTCACACAGACGCTCACTGAGTATCTAGACGTAACGGTGAAGTCGACGCCACGCCTTCAAATTGTGTGTGTGCTGCGTTATGATTGGTGCTCGAGTTGTAAGGGCTGGTTTCTTGCAATTTCACGTTCGACTGGACTAACCAATGGAATGTGTTTAAATGCCTTCTGTGGAATAAGTAAGGGACGTTAGAGCCCTTGTTGGTGTTGCCTTATTTATTCCCTTTCTTTCCCTTCTTGTTTTCCCTTTCTATCGATATAGCTGTCATGCTTACTCCTCAACAAAGCAAGGAATACTAACTTATTAAGGAACAGGTTCCAAGACTTGAAATAATGTATTTTTTTTTGTGTTTTTAATTTCACTGAATTAAGTATAAAAGCTACTCCTGAAAATCAAATTGTTTCTGCCAATATTTATGAACGGATTAGTTTCGATAGGCTGTAAACTTGTCTTTTTCTTTAAAAAAAAAAAGTACTGCAAATCAACTTGAACGCGTTGAGATAAATTAACTACTTACAAATTGGTTATGATAAAATATTTTTATTATTATGTAAGAAATATTTAGATACATTGTAATTTTAGCTAAATACAATTATTTGTTTTGCGTGTTAGTTTCTATCATTAAACATCGACGATAGAGTATATTCTGATTAAATATTAAGAATCGACAATTGCAATTGGAAATCATAAGGAGAAAATAACAAAAGCATACAAAACTTATCCGAGTTTGTTACCTTGTAAGTTTGTGCAATTGCACATCACACGCACGGGGGTTTAAATAATGTCCGTCAACTTCGAAAATATTACTAAAGATTCTAGCTATGATGCGTTGATATCGATTTATTTTCGTTATTTAAATACTAATATAAGCCAATATATATTATTTCCAAATTATTCAATGCCAATAGAAAAATTTTGATTACTTTTTATTTTCGACTATGATTAAAAAAGTTTCATTATCACTACTTTTTCAATGCTAGAACAATGTCAATTTCATACTACTACTTCACTACTCCTTTCAATTCTAGTGATACATATATTTATATACATATATATATATATCCAAACTTATTTATCTAAATATATATATACTAGGGGGCCCGGAAAAAAGCAAGATCTGGCGGAGAAAATCTAATTTTGGCAGGAAGAGCTAATCTGTAAGTTTAGTTACAATATATCATACAACAACAAAGAGTTTCAAACTAAATGTTAATTTGCATCAGCATATTCCTATGGCAGCTGTATAATATAGTAGTCCGATTTTTAGCAAATTTGGTCGGAATGTAACACACAAGCTCAAATATACAATCTGTGATTTTGATTGAGATATCTTAATTTAAAAAAAAATTGCATACTAAGCAATTTTGTATACTTTGACCCCGAACTTGACCCACTTACAGGTCGAATTTCGCAAAACGACGTTTTATTGCGCGATAAAATTGTCTTTGCTATTTTTCTTTATAGGTTTAACCATTTGGCCCACACAATGATTCCCAGTCAATCAGTACAAAGAGTTTTATTTATATGCATAGATAAATGTGTTTCATTTTCAGATTCGATTGATTCATGTTAATCAACATTCTTACTTACATACTATATTTAATAATTTTGTATCTGTTTTAGCTAAAAGTGTATTTCAAACAGAGAAAATCTAGCTAACAAGATAGTTTTCAAACTTATACTCGGAAATAAATAAGTAGGAAGGCTACAGTTGAGAGAACCCGCGGTGAGTGAACTTGGACTTCATTAGTAATCTGATATTCTTCATTTGGCCCGAGTTTATCAAGTGATGGAATTGTTTAGGTTGCATCGGCTTTTTCGACTCGACTGTAGATGCTGATCGAGAATATATGCACTTTATACGGTCGGAGATGCCTCCTTCTTTTCGCCTGTTATAAGCTCTTAACTTCCCTTAAGTACCGGGCTAAAAAGGAAAATAAATAAATATTTCATATTGAACTAAATTTGAGTCATATGAAATTACTTAAAACTAGAGTTAAGCTAGGCTGATGTAATTGTATAAACTAAAAAATTTCATACGAGCTATGAAGGGTGCAATCAAGTTTGGTCAGGGGAGGAAGGGGTTATTATTTTAATCCAAGGGGAAAATTAAAAAATGATGCCATAAAAGAGGCTAGCACAAGTCAAAAAAATTACAATCAATACAATTCTACAATGAGTTGAAAAAAAAATGATCAATTTTCGAACATAATTGAATTAAACAAAAAGGAAAGTGTACAATTTTTCAGTGCTCAAACAGTCTTATTTTGAAATCTGTAATATTTGAAAGCCTATTTCCAGAGGTGAGCCTGTACCTTTGAACATTACTTGAGAATCTCACAGCCGATCTTAAAAAGCATTACACTCTCTGAATTGTTTACACATTTATTTTTGAAATAAGAAAATTTTGATTATTTGTACGGTATTCGGTAAGTAAGTGCACCCTTTAAGTACACATATTCTTGATCAGCATCAACAGGTGACTCGATATACGCTTTTTTTTAGCTAATTAACGTTTTTATAATAGTTTGCAGTAATGTTAATTTCGTCGGAGCTTGAAACGTACAAAATTTATACCTGAATAGTTATTTAAACGTTGATGTACTAAACGAGCAGCAAATATAACATCATAAATTAAATACAAGCTAAGTAAATGGAAAATTGTTAAAGTGCTAAGGGACGGAATGGAAAAATGGTACATACATAATACCTACAGTTTCGAAATATAAGAATTGTACATTCCATATTGCCAATCTGAAAAGTTAATGCAAAATAACACGATTTGCCTGAAAAAAGTTGCAAACCTTAAAGGTTGATTTAGATTCTTAATTTTGAATTTAACTTTTTTATCTATTCAGTTAAAATTTAAATGCACAATATAGTTTCTGAATTTTTCTTTAATTTTTTATATTGCTTTATTTTAATTTGATTTTCATTCTAATTTTGGTCAACTTTACTTAACACAGCTGTCCTTAAATTATGTATGTATAGACATTTCTCAATGGTTCCTATGGTATCCTATAGTTGGAAACTCGACTGTAAAGAAAGTTATGTACATTGATAGTTTGAACTCTTGATAGATATAAAAAAAAAAACAAAGAAAACAAAATTTAATGTCTTGAATATATTTTAAGGTTGCGGATTTCTTTAGCCAAAGTAAACCAATTTTAAGAAAATTCAAATCCTGTCGACTTTTGTGAAACAAAGGCGAAAAGAAGAACTTTTTCTATGCATATAGTAAAAATATTTGCCAAGTAGTAGTCCAATGACCGATTGCGGACAATGTGATTAAGATTCAGATTTTCGGATTGATCCGTTTGGCTTGAGCGATGGCTATTGTCTTCCTTAAGCCGTCGAACATTTTCGCATAAAGGATCATTTTGGAAAGCCATTTCACACATTTCACAAATCATTATTATTATTTGTTTTCGACTGTTAGTGCTGAAAGTGTATTTTTCTTTTGAAATCCTTAAGTGTTCTTAAACAAAAGGATCTTTGATTTACCTTACAATACTTCTGAGGAACTCATATCCAATAGAAGCCACTTAAACATCATTGTTTCATTTTAGGGTAAGTTCATTCATAAAATATGTATCTCAATAATAAACGAAAAGTAAATAGTTGCTAAATACTCGTTGTAATAAACAAGCAAATGCTCTTTAGTTAAGTAAAAGTAATGTTTATTATAATTTTTATAATTTCAATAGTCAAAATGTAAATGTGAATGTATAATTCAGAGATATTTGAAATTAAAAATGAAGTTTTAATTATTGATTCATAACTTTTTTATTTAGACAAAAAATAAATATTTTTTTTAATTCAAATTAAACTTTGGAGCTTATATTGTTAATAGGACACCCCATCTGAAATTTCTACATCTGAGATTTTCCCACACATGCAGATCATTTTCGATCTAAAATTGTTCGATTTTATTAGACTGACTCTACCAATTTCTGACCGCAATAACTGACACCTGCGTTCTTTTCAACCACTGCCAACACCGCATATCCTGACCCGGATCTTATAGATTCGCCTCTTCACACATTTTAACTCAAGATTTGAATTAAGAGCCCAAAATTGATTGAAGTTGCTGATAAGTATATTGTTCAAGGATTGTGTTGCACTAAAATTCGAGAAGTCATCATCCTAAAGGCGTTCCTATTGATAATCTATTGTAAGTGAGTGTATGCATCGATCAGCAATTGAGTGAGAGAGAGAGAGAGAGAGAGAGAGAGTGAAAGAAAGAGGGAGAGAGGGAGGGAGAGAAAGAGAAAGAGAGGTGTCAGCCTCTTCACCTTAGTCCACAATCGACGCTCAATCGACTGAGCATATCAATAAAAGGTCCACATTCAATGAGTAATACGACAACACGAGTATTTATATCTATAATTCTGATCCTCACCCACATCCACATTCTCAAGTGTCTGGCCCAGTCGTTGGTTTCTCTCATTGGCAGAGCCTTCTTCGGTATACTTTTATTACACCCTATCGAATATAATTAAAATACATAACTACACAAACTCTTGTTCTTTTATTGCTAGAGAAAGAGAGAGAGAGAGAGAGAGAGAAATTCAGACTTTACAGTTATTTTATGTTATTGTGTATAAATACATTTAAATACAATGTTGCATCGGATAGTCATGGAACGGGTAGGCGGGATTAAACGCGTATTGAACATGGAGTCATGCTGAAATTAAGAAATCACCGCAGATACCGGCAAACATAATCATTGCTTCTGTTGAGGTGAATTGCCTTTAAAGCATACTTAAAGCTCTTCATTAACGTGCAGCTTAGCAGCCTTCAGTGGGCTTCTTATTCCCAATGGGTTTTATTATTTCTATAAAGGGATTACTCGGATGTTGTGCTCGAACAAGTAACTGACAAAGGTATACAACCATAAGACAGTATTAGTATTGGCTTCATTTGGCTACCTAAAACGAAACTCAGAGAAGTATAATATAGATAAACGAATTCTAAGAATATTATAAGGGACACAAATCTAGCAAACTTGTAATTAGGAAATTAAAATTAGAAAAATGTAATTCAAACCATTTAATTAGGGCAAAAAATTAGATGGCACAAATTAGGTCTTTCTGGAAAAGAATATAATATAATAATTAATAGAATATAATATAATTTTCGGCAACATTCTTACTTACTGCAAGTGAATTTAAATTAAAAAATTACGTTTTTTTTATAATCAATAAATATTATTATCTTTTAGCACTTATATTATTTTGAATTATTGGAAGATTCAAAATTGTATCTGTAAATAAATAGAATAGAAGATGCGCGCAGAATCAAGCTAATATTGTTATTAATCCTAATAATATTGAAACAAAGCAGATTTTCTAATTTGTATATTTCACAGGGCTTGCTTCCATATTGATCCATCTCCATTTCAAAGAAACTTTAATTTCATTCTGAGATATAGTATCTTGGTTTTTGAAGTTGTGTCAAAAATACATATTCGAAATTCGCATAAGTTAACAGATAAACAATTAGAGTCCAACCTATGCGCAAATTGTGTGTATTCTATAAATAAATGTATACATACATATGTACATACATATGTAATACTCGTAATAACAATGGCGATGACATCCATATCCATTCAATGAGACACACTCTAATCATTTTATTTATTGCATTCGTGTCCCCTTTCTCTATGAAGCGTTGATACGCCTTATTGTTGGCGTATCCTTGCTTGCATGCATCCTTCTGTTACTCTTGAAATAACAAATTTTGTGGTTGCTTCCTGTTGTGTGCTGTGTGCGTGCGCCATGGGATTAGCTGTCCCATTCCCAGTCCCAGTCCCCAGTTCAGAGTCCCCGTACTCTTCGTTATGTTTAAATACCGTTTAACAATTTCCCGTCGGCAGGTTTTGTACTTTTTTTCATATTCAGCTTTGGTCAAAGCAAATGAGCAAGAAAAGCTATGGGCTATCAACCCTTAGTAATTCGCCCACTTGTACTGTATTTGTATTTCTTGGTCTGACTTAAGCTCGTTATGAAAATCAATTCCTTTGAGACTGGTGATTTTCAAACAATTTGCGCGCATTACGCCTATACACACACATACTTAGAAACACGTACATACATATACCCATATGTATATGTATATGTTTATGTATATGCACAGCGAGTAAATTTGAGTTGAAAAATTAAGAGCATTAAAACTTTAAATTATTTTTTGGTCTCTTGTTTGGTATCCATTTCAGTAACTATATTTTCAAACTTTTTTTCCATTTACTTCTTTGAACTTTTATTTTTTTATGTTTACTTGTAATTTGTAGTTGCAACAGTAAATATAAGCCCAATTATTAATTGAATCGGTAGGCTGAGTACAATGTTTGCTTTCAAGTGCGAAAAATTAGGACTACTGTGGAGAAGTCTGCACAACAATGCCTGGAAACTACCACCAGCAAGAGAGCCAAATTCAGAAGCAGCAATACACCCTATAAATTCGAGAGGCGAGAATAACCAGCTCAATCAGATAATTTGCAGGTATCTGGTTACATCTGATGCTGTTACAACATCTGTCGTCGCAGCGAAGCGTCAATTTTAAGCATATATAACTCAATTAGAGAATTCAATTTATTTACAATAAAAACGTTTTCTCTCTGCCAATGATACCATTTACTCCAGCCAACTACGAATATATTTCAGTTGCAAATTCAAAACTTAAGCATAGGTCTTACACGTCTATCACATTATTTTTTATTAATTCTTAAAATTCTTGCGTATCATCGTGTCAAAGGCATAAGCGGGGAGAGGGGAACTCATATCTAAAATATGTTTAACTTTCTGAATCACATAAGATCAGATCATCTATTGCTGGAAAGGTGTTAAGTATGACTTCCAACTTGTGTTCAGTTTATGAAAATATACATAAAATACAGAAAATTCAGGCAAATTTTCGGAGGCATCAAAATCGGTTGCCATAAGTTCAATTTAAATCAGATCAATTAAACAGTAACCGAAACCGTAACAGTTCAACGGGATTAACCGATTGAAATTGGTTTATTATACCTAAACAGAAAAAAACCAAATTATTCAAACCGAAATAACCGTTTAGTAACCAATTCATACATAACGGTTAATTTCGGGTCAATCAATCATTAAGTTAAATTATTTGGAATAAACAAAAGTAGAGGAGTCTATTAACTTTTTAAAAACGAATTTTGGATTTTTATATTTCATTTGAATAAAAAATCTCATTGAATAGCAAAATCTGTTTTGAAATCAAATAATATTGGTTATATATTTACTAATAGGTAATTCAAAAATATACTAATCTTCTGTATTCCTATCCTGCTCGTATTCCGTATTCCGTAATTTTAAACAAAATCTTATATATAAATATTATTTTTGCAATTTTGAAAAATAAATTAAGAAGCAAGAATTATTTTGTGCCCTGTGCGAGCTACATATGTATGTATGTACATATATACATAACATATAGATATAGGTAGTTGTTTTTTCAAAATATTTTTGGAAAAATACTAGAAATGAACATGTTATTCCGCAGTTCATTTTAGCTCTACGGTAAGATATACACATATATATTTTAATGTACACATGTAGAAATTCAAGTATATAAGTACATACATTTGTATGTAAAGAGCATATGGTTACATGTACATTGCAGAGTGCAAAATCATCAGATCTGCACACATACTTGTTGGTGATTTACTATTTAAAGTTAATGCTGTGTTGTATTATTTGACAGTCGAGTGGAAAAGGACAAAAGTTGTTAATTTGTTTATTGGATTGAGTAATGTATACAATTCGAGTGTTCAAATGCACTCAACAAAGACCAAATTATAATGGCAGCAACACAACAAAGGCGCCAACAGTCACCAAAACAATGAGACGGCCATTGTTCATTTTCTATCCCCCTCCCTCCCGTTCCTTCCCCGCTGCTTTAAATATTCGCCAGGGGCTAGGTGTTTTACCACCCGATGTAAACTTTGCTAACCATTCAGCTGTAAACGCAACTGCACGCTGTGTTCGTATTCGGAATTTCCCACTCACACTTGCTTGATAAATATTGTATCAATTGTTCAAATTCCAAATTTATAAAATTTAAAAAAAAGCGTTTAAAACAGGACGCTATAAATAAACAAAATGCTTTCTAATTTTTGTACAAATCATGTATTTTGTATTGAAGTTGCTAGTTTAACTTAATACGAATTACAAAAACTAGAAAAAATTTAGTTTATTTATATAAGAAAAGCGTAAAAACAAAAATAATTTATTTGATCTTTAGAATCGACGGCATTTAAAAAGAACTTCTGAAACTTAACCAAAATATAGCAAGGTAATCAATATAAATTGAACGATTTTTGATTTTAAGACTTTCCTTCCCCTAACGTTCGCATATGTACATATATAACTATTTTTTCAATTACAATTTTCTTATTCTAATTTTCTAGATTTTTTAATTTATTTACATATTTTATATTTGGGATTCACATTTCGTTTAAAATTTATTTATTCAATAGGTATACAATACCAATGTAGAAAGACATTTTATTTTATTAGTATTATTTTAATTGATTTATTTTTGCTGTAAATGTGTTGATCCATTGTGTTAAACTATTTACATATATATGTACATTTAGTTTTAACTTTCGACACTTTTCGTCAAAACAGTTGCTTGACATTCTGTATATTTATATAATAAATGCCTAGACAAAAAATGAGGTACCAGCAAATTGCCAACAGGGTCGCAGTAATTCCCATTGCATCATCTTCCTTCACCTTCACACACATAAAGGTTATGCTGCTTATTGACAAGACTATATACATACATATGTATGTATCTGTGTACGAGTACGAGTTGTCGCACAATATCTATATATGCATGTAAACACTTACATAAATACGTTTACAAAACACGATACATATGGTCGTAAAGCGCAAACGCGTACGAAAATTATGAGAAATTGAAAAAAGGACCAAATTGTCGCCTCTGTTCCAGCACAGCAGCTACGCGTCCAACATTTTTGAAGTTTCTTACCGACGGCGTTCATAACGAAAAATCAATCCGTCAGTTTTATAAAAATGCTTGAAAAACTTTCGAATTTTACAATCATAGTGAATTTTCGAAATGAATTTTCCGATATCTTAATAAATGTTTATATAGATAGATCTTGAAAAAAAAATTGATAATGAATTACCCGACGGGTTTATCAGAGCGCATCTGCTCTACCTAAAAGAAAGCCCTACAGCTAGAGTTCTACGTCAAAGAGTGCTTTAAATTTATATTAAACAATTCAATCGATCTTAAAATTCGACCATTTGCACAAATTTCAATTTAGATTATGTGTTCAAATTCGATCTCTCATAACTATATCAAACTCAACCGATAGTTATCCTCTGACTCTTATTCCTAACTTTTATTTTCAAATAAAAAAATAAATCTAATTATATATATTTGAACATTCTAAAGCACCCTATTAGTGTGTTAAATATATAGTAAACTATTTAAGCGCTTTTCAAATTCATTCACTTGAATAATTACCATTTTAGCTCATATAATAATTTTAACGATTAACAGTAGCTTATGGAATCGGTCATGCCTACATTTCTGTCTGTTTCTATGTGATATGAAAATGTTGTTTAGAGATTATTAGCAATTAAGATTTATGAAATACCCTGTGTCTAGGCACGTAGATCCTGTTCGATCCTGATAATGCCCTTGCAGAAATATCTCTAGAAAGAGCAGCAATTGTCATACTCATCCTTAATTACCAACCAATCGTATCTATGACAGCTACATATATGATAAAGTAGATGGTTGTAAGCCAAATTTGAATAATAATTAACCAATAATTCTATTTGCTTGCTGGGAACACACAGTGCTTGTCACAAAATGGTTAATATCTTCACTACTTATGGGTCAACCGTGTTGAAAGTTGGTAATTAGTTTCTGGGCATGATCCACACCTGTCGGTATAAAAAACTTAACACCCAAAATTTAAGGTGATATTAGTTTTTTTTTTAACTACGCCCCCGATAAAGCACTTGAAAAAAATTTGTAAAATAAACTGATCCTGCCTGACATTATAGGGAGCCTAAATTCCAAATTTGGTCCTAGCTCTTACCATCTCCAAGATCCTTTCGTTCCCTGAATTTGTTTTTCAAGAGTTATCAGTTTTTTTTAACTCTTTGCAAAGTTAAGCTTTCCTTTCAAAACGTATTGAAAAGCTAAAATTCACATATAATCAATAATTTAATCATTTTTAAATTGAGTTTCTTTGACAATCTTTGGTTGCAATTTGCAACAGCTGACTTTAACAACTGTTAATTTAACATTGGATAATGTTAACATTACTAGTGTGTAACATAATAGTTTGATGTACATGTTTATAGTGTGTTAAAAATTACTTAAAAAAAAAGACCGTCAAATTGATTGTTTTTACGGATAAATCACGAATAATTGCAGTCCTCGATAAAAAGGTTTGCTAATTTGCTAACTTGATTTTATATAAAAATATTAATTTATTTATAAAATAAAATATATAAAATAAATTTTATACATAAAATATTTATTTAAAATATTAATTTTTTAAGAAAAAAAAGAGCGACAAATAAAATGGTCCATCCCTAAAACATTATTTTTTCCAAATATGTTTAGAACTCTTGGTGTACATCGGTCAAGGGTATATCGACATGGCTGTGATACTGTTCAAGAATATATATACTTTATGGGGTCAGTAGTTTTTCCGACGTGAGTTCTCCAAAGTCAGTTTCATGCGCCATAAAAGGTAAGTCGGAACTTAAATTCTTAGCTCTACCATAAAATGAATCTTTAAAATCGAATTCCACAATCTTAATAATTTGATATCCTTTACTATCAGCAGATAACTAATATAAAATCAAGAAAAAATTACAAAATAAATGAGAAATAATACAGGTGACTTGCGAACCGAGATTTTCACTCTTAGATCATTTATTTTAGTTTATTCGCCAGAACCCAAAAAGAAAAATACTCTTTAGGGTACACATATATGCGCGTTTATTTATAACAGATTTATTGCCACATCCAATTGTAACCTGTTCATTTTAAATCAATTCATTTTCAAATTAAACTTCAAATTCATTCCTATTTCTCTTAACTGCCGATGAAGTATTATTAACTTTTGCGGCTAAGATGATTTTATAGGTTACGGACCATCGACATAATCGCGACTTCCAACATTAATGCGTCCCTCGGCAGCGGTTACCGAAAAGCCAAGAATACGAGCGTCCATTTTAGTCATCTTGTTTTTCTTGATTTTCTTCTGTTTGTTCTAAACGATGAGAATTATCAAGATACAGAATAAAATTGATCAAACACGATTCGTTTCATATATTGCTTACCTTATTTTCGCCATTATCATTACTTGACGGTGTTATAGCCGGTGCCGGCTTACACATATCATCATTATGTGCGTTCTGAGCACGCTGCAAGCTTTTATATTTGCTACGTCGCTCCAAAAACTGCTTGACAAAGTCACTCGAATCTTTACCTTCACCTGAAATTAGGGTGCAATAAAAACAGGAACGAAAGAAAATGGTTGTTTAATAATTCATAGAAAATTGCCATTTATTGAATTACTGTATTTCGTTCAAAATTCAATATTTTTACTAAACATTTAAGAATATCTATTCAATTGATTTTCATTTTAAATCAGATTTATTCAAAAATTAAATGAAAATTTGTTAATTTATTTATTTTTTGTTGTTTAATGACTCATAGAAAATTGTCATTTATTGATTTACTACATTTCTTTAAGAATTCAATAATTTTAATAAACATTTAATAAAATCTATTCAATTTATTCTCATTTTAAATTAGATTTATTCTAAAATTTAATGAATATGTATTAATTTATTTTTTTTTCTTTTTTATTTTAAATCGAGAAAGAATAAAACAATTGCTTTATATATATTTTTGAATACTAGTTAAGGTAATCGGACAAGGGACTAATCAATAATCTAGGAAATAAAATGTTTTGCCTCTGCTAAGAGGACACACAAATTAAATGCGAAACGTTACATACCCAAATATATGCGAACATAGTCCTTTACTTCATAGGGTGCTTCGAGGTCTTGCAAAAAGGCAACAAACGTAGGTACTGAAATACAAATACAAATTAGGAATCAAAAATTAGTAAATGTAATTAGGAAATTAAAATTTGTTCTCTTATATTATTGAAATAGATCTTTGATATCTGCAAGTTTGTTCGCTTACCATCGACTTTGGCTGACATATTATCCAAGCTCTTCATGCACCAAGTGGTAAACTCGTTTTCATATTCACTGATTTTGCTGTGCGAAGAAGAAGAAACGTCGCTGCTTTTGACTTGACTGGACTTTTTGTTGTCATCAGTTGCAGAGGATGTTGCCTTGCTGGATGCTGTTGTTGATTTATTTGTAACGAGCTTAGTTTTATCTTGTTGTTGACTATTGACAGTTGTCGTTTTAGCATTCTTTGATAGTGCAACATTCTGCATAGCTGGCAATGTTTGGCTCTTGCGTAAATTGCGAGGCGACGGCAAAATAGTTGATTGAATGGTCTTGGCCTGCTGCAATTGATTTGATTGCTGCTTGTTTGCTGTGGCGAGCACAGAAGCTGCAGTTGTTGTTGTAGTGCCCAAATTAACAAACTTGGAGGGTGCTGGAGGAGTGGGCGTTGGGTCATCCCACAAGCCAGCACTAGCTACAACAGAGCTTGGGTTGGTAACAACAGATGCACCAGTCCATGCCTTATTGGCATTGCCCCAGATATTGGACAAGGCGCCCGACACACTCAAACTGGCTGCCACGGTCACCTGCTGCTGCTGGTGTTGGTGTTGTTCGTGCTCCCGACGACGCTGCTGCTCAATCAGCTCGTTGGCCAAGCGCTTGGCCTCCTCGGCCTGGATGTCAACCAGACTCATAACTGGTGCTGGTGCTGGAGAAGCCTGCCACTTAAGAAGCGCATCATTCGCCTCGGCTGCTGCGGCGGCATTGGCCCGCATTTGTTTATCCAACTGCTCCTGTTGACGCTGTTGATCTGCACGCCGTTCGCGTCTCTCAGCCTTCTGAATCTCGGCCAGACCTGGAGCGACAGCGTTCACACTCGGCGATTGCAGCGACCACGGTGCGATTGAAGTGGCATGAGAACGTCCTGAAGTTTGTTGTTCCATCTTAATGCCACTAGGCTTATTGCCGCCTGACCCAGTTGTAAATGTAGCTGACGAGTATAGAAAACAAGTTCATGAGTGTGTTAAAATCAGTCAGTGACGATTGCGTATATTCACTTTCCCAAATCAATACAGTAACGAAATATATTGGACTAATTACACTAGGTAGCAGCCTGATTCTAACATGAACCAAAGCCATTTTTTTTATACATATGAAAAAAAAAACAAGTTCTTTCTACAGATCATTTATCAATAATGCCGCAACCTTTTCTGAAAGCTATTAAATGTATCTGATATATTCACAGATCTAAATTAAGCCAATATATTGATAGCTATAAATCTTTGACATATGAAAATTCTGACTTTTAGGTATTTTTACGAAAAAACTTAAAAAAAAAATGGGAAAAAAAATTTGTAAATCAAAAATTTAAAAGCACTTAATATATTTCAATTATTGTTTATTGTCAACTATGAAAAGATGGCACACCTATTAAGTTCAGTTTGAAAAGTAAGTAAAAATTTCAACAATCTAAACAAATCATAATTTTGAATTAAGTAAGATTTAAAAGGTTTAGTATTAAAAAATTTTAAATTAATTAAAATTGTGTGAGTATTTAAATTTTCCACGAGTGCAAGGCATGAAAGACTTGCTTTGATCTAAAAAGTAGTGCGGAGTATACACATTACGTCAAGTAATTGCTTATACAAAGAACAAAGTTTAATGTTTGTTTTTTATTAAAACAATTTTTTTTTAATTTGGTTCTTAGAGAAAGCAATTACTTCAAGAGTAGGTTTTCTTTATATACATAGCCTATAGGCTATATAGGCGTTTCTAAGAACAAGTTCAAAATAAAATAATTAGATCTAATGGGTTAAACTACTTTTAGTCAACACAGTTGGTTAACTGACTGTATATACTTTATAATGTGTAAGATGCAAAGAAATCTAACATGGAACGGGAAAGTATATATAATATATATATGTCGTTTCCTACCTGCTGCACTAGCTATAGCTGTTGCTGTTGCTGTAGCCTGCTGATTGCCTAGCAAGGCCTTACGACGTTGCGCTTGTATTTGTTGCTGCCGCTCCTTTTCCTCTTGATGCTGTCGATTCCTTTCTTCTTCAGCAATCAGCGCACGACGCTTCTCCTCCTCTAGCTGTTGTCGCTTACGCTCTTCCTTGAGGCGTTTCTTTTCCTCGGCCTGTTCACGGCGACGATCCTCTTCGTTAATTTTGAGTTCAGTTTGCTTGCCTTGTTGCTGTTTCTGAACAGATTGTTGTTGTTGTTTGTTAACCTGTTTGAAAGCTGATTGGTTCATAGTCTGTTGACTATGTCGAGGTGTTTGCTGATCCTTGTTAACCTCTGTTGTTAGTTGCTGAGCTGCAGCCAACGTTTGTTGGTCCTGCATTAACTCTTCATCTGATTTGCGCTGATTGTCGTTACTTGTGTCGAAGTCCAAATGTATTGTCGAGTTGGTTGTTGTGTTCTCTTGAAGCTTCTGTTGCTGCAGTTGTTGCTGCTGCTGTTGTTGCTGTTGCTGCAGCAACAATTGTTGGTTTTGCTCCTCTTCTAATGAGGCAACATCCCATAAAGTGACCTTGGCACTGGCCGGCCACGCTTGATTTACCTGCTGTTGTTGTTGCTGCTGTTGTTGTTGTTGCTGCTGCTGTTGTTGTGGTTGTTGTTGCTGCAGATTCTGTGGCCACATGGGCATCATTTGGGCCGCCAGCAATTGGGACTCGTGTGTCATGAAATCAACAGCCGAATTTGGCTTCACCAGCTGACTATTTGCTGTTGACGGACCACGCAACAACATCCTTAAATTATATTCATTCAACAGATCTATATTCGTACTGGGTAACTCATTTAATTTGCTCGGCTCTGGATCAGTTGCAATATTTTGTATCTCTTGACATTGCTGCTCTTGTGTCTGTTGTTGATGCATCAATTGTGCATTTAAAATAAAATTATTGGCATCCACAAATATGCCTGCTGGCCGTTCAGAAAAAATCTGTTGCTGTTGCTGCTGCTGTTGTTGATCTTTCTTGGCCTGTTGAGCAATTGCATCGTACAGCTGGCTGCCGGCAATTGGATTTAAAGCGGCCAAAGAATTGCTCAATCCACTGAAACTGCTCAGATATTCTGGAAGCACCAACATCTGCACTTTGCTGCGCACAATCGCTTCACGCTGTGCAGCATCCAAACGTTGGAAACAATCATTTTTAGATAGCTCCGTCAGAATTTGATATTCTTGATGCTGTAAGTATTGATCCTGTAGCATTTGAAAGCGCATTGTAAGCATGTGAGACGTGTCCATTGTATGTGCGCCCATGTGTGCAGGTCCAGGACCATGTCCAGGTCCGTGTCCATGTCCATGTGCGTGTACGTGACCATGGGCGAGTCCATGTCCTTTAACGGCAGCACTCAACGAATCTGCAGCTGCTGTAACGCTAGCTTTTAATTGGTCATCTCGATGTTGTTGTTGCTGCTGCTGCTGATCATTTAATGCAAATGGCAAATTCATGGGAGCTGGCTTTCGCGTCGTTAGATTGATCTGTAGATTGTCCAAATCCATTGGCGTCGGCAACAGATGACTGTGCGTAAACGGCATATTTCCATGACAGAGCTTTATCAGCTCGCCCAGCGGCCTGAAGCGACTGTCGGCGAATCGGCGTACAAATAGATTCTCATTAAAGTAGCCAGCTCGATACCATTCCGTCATTTCGATGGCACTGAATGGTCCCTGAACATTCGACTGTGGATCGCGATAGAACCACAAATCATTTGGATTCGCATTAATCATGTGCGATGGCAGCACCGATAAATGCTGTGATTGCTGTTGCAGATGTTGTTGCTGATGTTGTTGCTGTTGCTGTAGAGTCAGCAACTGTTCGTTAAATGGCATTGGTTTATGCGACAATTCATCTAGCATAACTTTCGCTGCTGTCTCCGGGTGTTGTAGATTTTGATGTGGATGCTGCAGCTGTCCAGCATATCTGTTTGTCGCTGTTGTTGTCACATTTGCTGTGGGATCATCCCCTAGTACTTTACTAGAATCTCCAGCATCATCGTCCATAATCAGCTTCTCCATTTCATTGGCCACTTGTTGAAAGCGCTCTGATATATCACCATGAACAACAGCCACAGATTTGTGCGTAGGTGTTGTTTCCGATTCATTTATTGTGCTTGCTTCTTCCTGCTGTTCCCGCCGGTCATTCAAGTTGTTATTGTTTGGAATTTCACTTGGCTTTGCATCTTTCTCTAAGCTCTCCTCCGGCACATCGCTCGCATCCAATGTCGCAACTTGGCTGTAACTGCTATTGTTTGAATTTGCTTTATCCATTGCTGCTTTTGTGCCATCAGTTCCATCAATGGAGAGGGACTGCTCACAATCCTCCTTTTCCTTTTTACCGACATTTGTTTTGTAAATCTCCGACTCGACGCTGTCGCCGTGAAAAGCGCCACTCGAGTCGAAAGTGCCGCCCATTTCTGATGGATTTTCCATTGCCCATTCGGGTAAATTATCATCGCCATCGGCATTGCTTCTCATACCGCCTCCAATCCACTTGGAACTCATCACTTGACGATTTGGATTTGATATTGATCCAGGCATTTTAGCGCGCTCTGTGCTGACAGTTCCAATGACTGAAATGGAACGCTGTACGCCAGCCGCTGTTGTCGAGCTATCCAGATTACCCGCCTGCATGGGCATGGTCTCCTCGTCACGCCAACTGGTTGAGCGTCCTAAAAAACATACAAATCATAGTCAAGGGTTAATAAGCCTGGTTAAAGCAGACGGAATTTCTCTTAAGGTTTACCCCAACGATGGTTGGCCCCACTGCGCCATCCGGCTGCTTCTATGCCAGCTAGATTACCAGTTGTAGTTGGACCATCCCCAGAGCCATCTTCATTGCGATTTCGGCGCCAGTTCTCCATGTTACGATTATGGCTGGAGAACTCCTTGCGTGGACTAGAACTTGGTGTACCATTCCAGTCCACAGGCACACCGCTGCCGCCCGCAGGTATGCCGACGGCTGCCGAGTCTCCAATGCCATTACGCTCACTCCAATTACGCTCCGGCTGCAGAAACAGAAACAGAAACAGAACCAAGAATTAATCTTAATCAACCTGAGATTGCGATGAGTATCGAGATTTATTCGACTTTAAATATTTTAAGACAACTAAAGGCCGTCAACAAAAAATGGAAATCAAAATTTTAAATTAGCCATAGAACATGAAATGATGTCGATATTTGAATTATAACTAAAACAAAAAATTATTTAAAATTGTATCCTGAAACTGGTAAACAAGATTGTAGATTAACCATTACAAATTATATGATTACGATATTTAAGTTATAAATGAAATTATCTCAGTACATAAAAAACAAAGTATAAGCATGATATAGCTTCTTAAGAATCTTTTTTTTTTTATCAATTTAAAAGCAATATTGTCGACTATGTTTAGACTTTATATACAAAAAAAAAACCAATACCCATTTCTAACCTGATTTAAGTTCTTAGGTTACACAAGAAACAGAACAACAGAATCGTACCTTTATCGGCGTCGCTGACAAACTCTCATCGTATAAAGGACTTGGCCTCTGGTATATCGGATGATAAACCGATTTACCACGCATCCGGCCTCGATCGACAGTTCCACCTCTGGCTGAGCCACGCGAGGATATGCCAAAACCACCAGTTGAACGCTGGAGCCAAGCTGGGCGAGACTGTCAAAGAAGTGAATATGAAATATTAAATCATAAGTGATATACATATATATTCGAAAAACATACGCTACTCCCAATCGGACTCTGGGTTGTCATCTCTTCCTCAGAGCTTGGTGTTAGAGCCAATGGAAATTGAACTTTGTCCACAAAGAGCTTCTTAAATGAGGGCAGAATCTGCGGTAACAAACAATTCCGGTCGAATAACGATAACATCTCTTCTCGGCCGTATCGATATTCTGGAAACAAATTGCGAGAAGCTGCCGCATGTTGTTGCTGTTGTTGTTGGCTATGATGACTAGCCAACAAATTGCCTGCCCCGCCTCCACCACCGCCTCCAACTACAGTGTGTATGGAGAGTGAACTGTTTAATCCGCCGGCAGTAACGCCTCCGACTGACGGCTCCGCTGACATATTGCGTAACCATTCTGGTCCAAATTTCATCGAGTCTGTCATTTTCAGCAACTCTCGAGTATGTTTCCTTAACTGCTTTTGCTAAAATCGGGCAATAAATAAGAATTTTTACCATTAACAGCCGACAGTTAACACGTTTATCAATGTCTACTAGAGTTGTCGTTTCGTTCCGAATAAGTTTAAATGAACGGAACATTAAAATGACCGATTGAACTTATTCACCAATTTGAACTACAAATCCCAACTGTCTGCTAGGCTAAAATATTAAGAAAAAAAATTGTATTTTCATCCAACTTTCACTGATATATTCACGCATAGCAATGTGTATATTTATGCATATTGTATGTGTGCGTAGTGCAACAAAATTGGCACAATAACGAACGACAATGGAACCAGTGTTGTCATTTAAGCTATTGAGTCGCTACACTTAAAAAATATTTTGTCAACTTTTTTTTCACAAAAATTTAGCACTTTAAGGTACAGAGTGTATTAAAATAGGTAAGGTGTTTATTTAAATTGAAACCTTACATACTTGTAACTTTATAGGTATGTATCTAAAATAAGTAGAAAGGGTAGCTACAACTACAAATTACTCAATAGTATTTTTTGTTTTTAATAATTCAGAATCAGACAAATACATTCAGGCCCGATTTGTTCAATGTCTAAATAAGGCGTTTGATAACTATTGAAAATAAAATTTAAGGTAAAATGTACAGAAACTAATGTCAAAATTTAAACTATATGTTAAATAAAACTTATATGTACATGGAAATACCGGCCCGCAGTTTAGGAACATTTTGTATAATAAGCATTTTGTAAAATATAGTTTTCTTGCACTTTTAATATCTTTTTAGCTATTTCTTTATCATGTTAGCTACTTTAGCTCTTGTAATTATGACAACACTGAATGGAGCAAGAACAAGGGGACATAACCTATAAAAGCCGTCACTAATTTGAAACGCGACACACACACACACATTTTGTAATGCACATATTTTGCACCTTTCGCCAATAAATTATTACCGTTTAATATAAAAAATGTTGCTACAGCCAAGTATATTGATTTATCAATATTATTGTTTAACAAAAAACGACTTTATATTTGGTAATTGGCGTTGCACTCAGTAAAAGTACGTACATATGTATGTTCATATGACTTTATATATGAATACTGACCAAATATAGTACTTTTTACTTCATTTTATGACATTTTTACGCAGTTATTTATTTTCAACAAGTTGGCAGCACATTCAACGAACGACTATGCTGCTGTTGGCACCACATGCAACTAACGCATACACACACACACACTCACACATTAACATTTGCCACAATTAAGACTGGGTAAATTACTTTTCTGTTTTTTTTTATGATAGTACCAATTAATTGAAATCCAATAGTAATATTTATTCAAACTTAGAAGTAAACGAACAAATGATTATTTCCGTTCTCTTACAGTATTTGAACAACTATTAGTAGTGTTGGCACTCACATATAATATTTGTATGTGATCAAGTGATGATGTGTTTTATATATTTCCTCGAAAAGGGTGGCAGCCTTGGCTCCCAAAATAAGGTGGCAGCCTTTAAGCAACAGAAATAGCTCGATTATTAAACTCTTTAAAAATATGAAATTTTTTTGGTTTTTTGCGTAATTTTGAGAATTTAACACTAATTTTTGCTATATTATAGTCGTTTATTTTAACATTTTATTTAGAATTCATATACCAGCTTCACCACGCGAAGGTGAGGGAGCACCAAATATTCTTTATTTTATCTAAATTTTAGTTTATTTGCATTAATTAAATTGTACTTTATTTAACAACAAATAAAAATGTGAATTTAAATTGTGCACGCAATCCCTTTAGTGCTAGAGACCATTAATATCAATATTAAACGATTACAGCACAGCATATTTGATGTAACGGGCTTTAATACTTTTACTTATCGACCGACCGCCACACTCTGTCGACCTTTCGGATCTAAAAAACCACTAGTTATGGCCGTGCTGTGCTATGGGTAGGCAACCTCTGTCGCTAGTGCTGCCACATATTGGTAGCAGGAAATCTGCTTCTTTTTTTGAGGCTGATGGCTGCCACCGTGTTTTGAAAGCCAAAGTTGCCACCGTGTTTTGCCAAGACTGCCACAAGGATTGGCTTGTGGGCCAATCAGCGTCGACCAGAACTTCTCAAACTTAAGATAGCGTAGGGATCTAGGAATCTTAAGAGATTATTGGAAGGTGTGTGCTCAGGGATATACTGCTACCAATTATTACGGGAGTGTCTAATGAAAAATTAAGCCAAATACACAGCTCATTCGACAGAGTGACCATGCACGTTTTAGGTATATGGTCACAAGTCTTACGTACATGGTTACACTGGCTTAGTTATGACCCACACACACGAAATAACTAGCAAACTCCTGACATAAATTTTTCGCGGTGCTGGAGACAGGACTTAACCAAAATAAATGATCTTTATATGAGAAAGTTTGAGTCTGTGGACTTTAAACTAGCACAACTTTATCAAAGCTCAGCCGATTTCCACGAGAAATGTCTTATTTTCAACAATATTAACCCTTCTTTAACTTTGCATTTAAATTTTATGCTTTTGAGACAATTTTTTTTTTTTTAAAATTGTCGATTTTTACATAGTTACCCCTTTACATTTTTTGAAAATTTTCAAAAATTTTAAATCATGAATTTAGTCTTTTAATCGACTTCAGGTGATAAAATTAGGGTAAAAAAGTACTTTTGAACTAAATTTCGCTTTGTTTCTTTAAGATTTATGATAAATAAATGATCTTTATATGAGAAAGTTTGAGTCTGTGGACTTTAAACTAGCACAACTTTATCAAAGCTCAGCCGATTTCCACGAGAAATGTCTTATTTTCAACAATATTAACCCTTCTTTATCTTTGCATTTAAATTTTATGCTTTTGAGACAATTTTTTTTTTTTTAAAATTGTCGATTTTTACATAGTTACCCCTTTACATTTTTTGAAAATTTTCAAAAATTTTAAATCATGAATTTAGTCTTTTAATCGACTTCAGGTGATAAAATTAGGGTAAAAAAGTACTTTTGAACTAAATTTCGCTTTGTTTCTTTAAGATTTAAGCCAAAAATGTCAAAATTTTATCCTTTTAAGATCCCTGATTTTTAGTACTCGATATATGTATACTTTGAACTATCATAGATTTACTAAGGGTATAGAAATTAAATACTTGATACAAATCGAAAATAATAATTAAACAAAACAAGAAAATTTTCTGCTATGTAGGATTTACCTGCTAAAAAGATTTACCTTACTTCTGGTAAAGCCGGGTATCCAGCACTGCGGAAAATAAAAATCACTGTCAAACTTCATATAAAAAATACTGCGCCAGGAATTTTTATTTTAAGTTTTCGTTTTGTTGAGTATCCAGCAACGTAAACGAAATTCACAAATTATATCGAAAACTGGCCTATCGATTGCGTTTGTGGACTGAGGGAACAGCTGATTCACAGCTCAGGGATATACGGATACCAATTATTACGGGAGTGTCTAATGAAAAATTAAGCCAAATACACAGCTCATTCGACAGAGTGACCATGCACGTTTTAGTAGTATATATAAATTAATGGTTAATTTTTTCATCATGATTTCTTTGCTAACTGTACTTAGCATAACATGATCTTAATTTTGGTATAAGTATCAGATAGAAAAATTCGGTTGCAGGACAACATGAACGAAAAATTTAAAAAAAATAGTGGTAGATTAGATTTTCTTGACATATCTAATCTGACGCAATAGACCACCAAAACGACCATTTAAAGGGTTTGTATGTTCCCAAAACTTGTAGCCTGAACTATTTCAAGCAACTTTTCCGAAGAAATTTTACCAAAAAAATCAATACCCTACAAGTTAGAGACCGAAGAAAAATGCCCTATTTCCTTAAAAACGCCAAAACTTCCGCAAAAAATGTTGTATGAAACCATGATTGTGATTTAAAAAAGTAATGATGCAGTTCGATTCGTAGGACCCGAAATAGGGGGAAACCGTTGAGTTTGGTCATGTCTTTTTTTCGACTTGCACAGTGTTATTATTAGTTCAGTTCATTCCTGTTTTAATCTGGAAATATTTATATTTTTAATTTACGCCAATTTGATTTGTCAATATACAATTTCACACTTACACACATAGTACTAATGCCACTCCCCCCGTCTGACCCACAAGACCTCTTCTGATTAGGAAGCAAGGCCCTTTGAAACCCACATTTCACACATTTAAAGTATTTATTTATTATATTATTTATATACCAATGCAGTCCCGGACCAGCAATATAAAGAGGACGATTGAATCATTTTCTTCGACTGTCCGATCAACTAGGGATACTAGTTTGTCATTTCCTAACAAAAGTGCATACTTTTGTTAACCCATTTCAGTCTTTCTGCCCATTTTTAATGAACATTTATTCATTGTCAAAAAAATGATTTACATTGCATTTTTAGGTAAAATAAAATTGAACACAATTTAAACTGTGAAATACTTTTAATTTTAGCAAATATCCTGTCAACATTCCGTTCGTATGAATGCTTAGATCTTATAGAGTTAGAGCAACCGAAATTGTCCACGTATGAAGATTGTTTGTTTTAGAGATTTTCGGCGCCACCCTCCGCCCCTGGCGTCATTCATAATTTCTTGTAGGTGCTATGTATATTCCATAATAAGCTATATTTATTAAATAATTCTTAAAAAATAATTATTCACACGGACTTATGCATATGAATTATATTTAACAAATTTATGGAAATGGAAATTATATTTATACATTTACTTATTTACAAAATTAGTAATGTGCGCAAATGACAAATGTAAATTGTATTCGAAATATACAGTTCAATGTGGAGAGCATCCTGTTTTTTGTTTTTTTTTTCAGGAAGCAAAATTAGGTTTCATGTTTTAAAGGTTTGAAGATCGATACACATAAATACATACATGCATATGTATGTATATGTAATTACGTATATACACTCATTAATGTTCATTTTAGTGAATATGTGTGTGTGTATATATGTGTGTTCATAGTTTTGTAAATGTTGTTTTAAGTATTTATAATGGGGTTATCAACTTCTTAAACAGGAGCGACAAATAATATCATAGTATTTGTTTTTGTATTAGTTGTATTGTATATGTATTGTTATATATGTATTTGGTAATTAGGTATAATGCTGTTCATTATATAAAGTTGTATTTTTCAAATATTACTAATAAAACTGGTAACCACATAACTTTTGCTTCAAAGTCTGCCTTTTGATATACATATGTATAATGTATGTATGTATGAATGGAATTTGTGTGTGTGTGTGTGTGTGTGTGTGTGTGTAGACTCAAATATCTAAGTACCCATTGTCGGCTCTTGTCGTATTTCTGATTTAAGCTTAACAAATTCCTTGGCCACTTCATCATTATTGCGCTGTGACAATATTCTTAATATCGTCCAACCAGTTTCATCCATTTCAATGCGTCGTTGCAAGGGCAACCAACATGCGACCGATCCCTGCAAATATTCCAATCGATATGTTATTAAAGAAGATTCAGTGAGGGTAATTCGAGGATGCAACCTTTTCGGATATATCCTTTAGAGGTATTACTGCAACTCCCACAAGACGATCGTCACGGGCAAAACAATAGTCCTTAACACAAATGTGAAGCTCGAAAAAATCCAACTGCTCTTCATTACCAATGACGCTATAATGTGTATGTTTCAATATGAATATAATAAGGCATCGTCGAGACTTTACGTTAGGATACAAGTTACTTACAAGCTGAAAGATTCGTTGTATTTTGGAGACCAGTTGTTTGACTTTGATTTCGTCGCGAACTTTCTCTTTTTATCCTGAAGGTGGGGTCCAATCAGATTTATCTCCACAAATGGTCTAAACATACCAGACGGTATTTGCCATTTCAAATCATTGGCGGCCACAACTGTGACAGATTTAAGAAATTGTATTAATTAGAGCATTTATTGAATTTGGACTTTCTTATAATAACATAAAAGGGTGTCCTATATAATTGTCAGAATCGTACCATTTACCGTGTGATTCTAATAAATTACTATTCGGCACGCCGAAGATTTTATTCCCTTGCTGTGCATTAAATATTCTACTGAGTATTCCTATGTTATGATATTGCAGGCCATTTGAACCAAATTTGGCCAAGACACATAATACTAAATCAAATTTACAATCTGCGAGTTTGGTTGAGGTATCTCTAGGGACATCAAAAATGTTCATACCAAATCAGACAGCTGTACGATGCAGAGGACCAATTTGAAACAAAAGGAAATTTACAATTTCCGAGTTTGATTAAGATATCTTAAACCCTATTAACAATCTTTTCTTTCTAATTTTTTTTTCTTCCAAATTTTAGTAATCTTAGAATATTTTGTCGAAATTCCTTAGAGGAAGTATTTAAAAATTTGATTCGATTGATTTACCTTTAACGTTGACTTTGTGCTCTCCGGTGCCAGGATGCGAAAATAAGTCAATTTGCACAGAGATTTCACCAACACTTTCATCTGCATTTTCAGGATCAACTACAACATTTAAAAGCAGGAAAATTCAATGTATGGTTATAAGTATTTCAGTATGAGGGTAACGGTAACACACCTTCATGAACCTGGCTTGATATGAATGTTTTGATTAACGTGTCGGTCATTTGAGTATACAAGCTAAGTGCGTAGCGTAAACTCTGCAGCTCGGAAGACTTTTCAAGAAAGGTCTTTTTAAGTCCATTGCCACCGGCATGGAAGTACTGTTTTATTGTATCTAAGGCAACATCAAGAACGGCACATTGTTTTGGGGACAGATTCTTTTCAACTTCTTTTGATATATCCATAACACCACTAAGGGCACTTTTAACGTCTGGCTTTCCAGCCATATGCGATTTGAACAAACGGCCCATGTCTTCTATTTTTGCATTTGATGCCAAATTTTTAGCATTGTCAGTCAGATGCTTAAACATCATCTAAATGGGAATTGAGAATATAAGACTATATATTAGTATACAGTGCATAAAACGTTTAAAAATAAACTCGCAGTGTAAACTCCTCTTTATATGCATTGCTAGAACGTATTCTTGTCTTCTATTTAACATTTGGAACTCACAGTTTTGTCAGTCATTGGTGGCAAGACAATAGTTTTTTCCAAAATTCGCATAACAATTTTCCAAAGTTCTTTTAGTAAACGCTTGAGTACAGTCTTTTCACAGGACTGGGCATACAAAGTTAACGATCCATCGAGTAAATCCATTAGAGGCCTGAGCACATCGTCCGCTTCAACGGCAACGGCATTGCGTTGGGCCGCCTGATTTCCGGCCGTAAGGTTGCCGCTACCTCCCTTGATGTTTAGCAACATGTCACCAAGCTCTCGCACCGACTGTGTTATGCGCGGCTCCAAGCTGCAAAATATTTAAATGTTCAATGTTAGTCGGTGTTTCGAATAAAACTTCTGATTTTAATCAAATCAAACCTGACGAAAATTATCTGGATGAATGACAAATCTTAGATATTCTACTTTAAATTTGAACTCTTAATTTTGATCTAATTGAAAAATGATGATGTATTAATTAATCAATTACAACATGATGATAACAAAATAATATTCTTCATTGTATTTAAAAAAATTTCTTGTTTTAACATTTTTTTTTAGAAATAAAGTTGTTGAGCATTTCTAGATCAGATATGCTTGCAGTGCTAATTATATATGATCCAAATAAAAAAAATTATGAAATAATAATAAAATATTAATATTTATTTAAAAATAATATTTACAGGTTTATTTTCAATTTTTATTATAATAAATTTCTTATAATTAATTAATTTTTTTAATTTTTGGTCGTTTTCAAAATTTAAAATAGGCTTTTATTTTCAACATTGATAACTAATTTTAAGAATAATAGTTATAAGAATAATAAATATATATTATTGATTAATTTGTATTTAAAGAACATAGAATAATTCTTATTTCTCTGTTTTCAATGCTGAAAATAAAAACTTATTTTAAATTTTGAAAACGACCAATAATTAAAAAAATAAATTAATTATAAGAAATTATTTATAATAAAAATTGTAAATAAACCTGTAAATATTATTTTTAAATAAATATTAATATTTTATTATTATTTCATATTTTTTTTATTTAGATCAAAATATATTAGCTATCTTTTATTTTCTGAGAAAAGTTGTCAAATAATTTGTATTTAAGAAAAATGTACTCGTTACGGTGCCAGGAAAAATTAAAGGTGGGGAAGAGAACCTTACCTTATAGCGAACTGTGAAGCTAAGTCGTCCAGTGCAGAATTTAAGTTTTGTTGAAGCTCTTTAAGAATATTGGCGGCGTCCTCCTCTAGCTTGTCCCCTCCCATTGACTCGAACATTTTCTCCAATTGAACTCTAAGCTGCTGAATATTGTTCATTAAAATGCAGGCCTGTTGTCAAATTAAACAAGTTTAAAAGAATCAATTACACATATTCATTAATACATATATTTATATATAGTGAGTTCAAACGAAATGCTTATCTAAAGGGTTTTGGTATCCAGAAAAACCCTTTTGTAAGTAGATGATGATTGTACTCACAATTCGTTCGTCTCTCATGTGCTCTGGAAACTCCATTTTCACAATATCGGCATAGGCAATTAGCACTTTTACGATTGTTTTAGCAAAACGCCTCATGTAACGTTTCCATATTTCTGGATCTGGACACTCGAGCTTGCTAACAACATCGAAACATTGCGTCAATTGTGTAAAAACGTCGACTACCGAATTTGAGAACAAAGCATGTTCACTGCTTTTTTGGAACTGATTTTGATGGAGTCACAATGGAATTTCATAATTCGAGAGATTAATGGGGAAAAGAAGAGAATTTAATATACAAATGTAATGTGATCAATAGACTCGATTTTCGAATTTCATATTCACTGCAATGATTTTCTTTGTGTGCTGAGATAATCTTACCCCATCCTTTTTGTCACGATTGAATGCCCCATGCAGGTACTCCAATGAGACATCATCATTCTCATTTAGCCATTGCATTACGAATGGTTCAAACCAGGCTGGATACTCAGGTACTGCTCCTTTATATGGTGGCACCTCCTTAACATAATTGCTATATAGCCATTTAACACGAAAATGCAAATTCATGTACGCTGAAGACTTGCAGAGCCGATGCTGTTCGTGTTCTTCGAGAGCGTATTTCATGTCTACAGCGAATAGGCCCCACATGGTAGCAGCCGATAACTGCAGGCAAGACAAGATTGAAAGATTTTAATTCTCGGTTCCGAAAAAAATATATGCATAAATTTAATGCTTTTCTTCTGTCAAACAATCATTAATACATAAATCATAATTCAATAATATTCATAAGATATATTCTCTACAAAAGAACAGTTTTGTATAAAAGCAATTGAATTTCTTTAAAAAATCAAGGCACATTTAAGACAATTGAGAAAATAATACAATTTTTTTTGGTATTAAACTAAAGTGCTCGAATCAAACCCAAAAGTTCAACGGATCTTGAAAACGGTCTGTTAGCCGAATATAATGCTTAAGCCAACGAACCGAACTCTCCAAAACTTTGGAGGTTTGCATATATACATATATAAATCGCTACATATATTAAATATTGTATCAGGATGTATAAGACAATAAAAAATTAATCTGCGGCAGCTGTGTAATATAGTAGACCGATTTCAACCAAATTTAGCCAAGACGTAGAAAACCATCCCAGATGCATATTACGTAAGATTGGTTGAGATATCTCAATAAACAAAAAAGTTTTTAATACTAAAGCTGGATTTTTGACTGATTGTTCCTAAAGTAGCTATATAATATAGTGGACCGATTTCAACCAAACTTGGTCAGAATTTAGAGGACCATCCCATATGAATATTCGTTAAGATTGGATTAGATATCTATTAAATGATATTTTGAATTAAGATATTTCTAAAAGTGGGCTTGTACGAAATCTTGATCTTGTACAAACTTGATCTGCTTGTAATAAAGACGAACCTTCATACCAAGTTTGGAGTTTCTAGCTCTTATAGTCTCTGAGATCCAGGCGCTCTTACAGATGGATGGACAGAAGGACGTGGCTCAATCGACTAGGCTGTTTTTGCTGATCAAGAATATATATACTTTATGGGGTCTGCCACGTCTCCTTCTGACTGTTACTACATTTTCTTGGGTCAAAGTTAATAGACCTCTGTACTTTTTTTAAAATAATAAATATGATAAATACAAGAATTGTTTTACCTGTCCAATATTCAGCTCTTGCGGGAATTGATTTAGTACAGTTCCATAACTATTTTTGTCTTCGTCGATAACAGAGACTATCAGCGCAATAAGCTTATGCCAGAAGTCCACACTGTCTAGTTTTGGTCCGTGGTCATCGGTATCACGTTTCGCCTCGTTTGGATCCACCTAGAAAAAAACAATGTATAGTTAAAAACAAATACATGCTAACATTAAAAGTTTTGAACTTGACTTTTAGAATTCTGTTTGTGCCAATTTTGTTAAAAGTGTGTTAAAGTTATGTTTTTATAAAAAGATTGATTAACTTGAATATTTTATCATTCTTAATAGTTTCAAACAAACCTGAAACTCCCTGTTATAAAGCTCGTAACAGTTTTCAAAAAGGAATTGATAGGTGGATCTAAGACAAGCTTTTACGCAATCCTTGACAACCGTGCTTGCCCTTGGGGGACTGGACAGCTCCTGCACCTATAAGAGATATGAAATAAAAAATACAATTGATTTTAAACAAATGAGATACGAGATACGATCACATTGGCACTGCTTACTTTTTTTATACCGAAAAATAATTATAGTTTAGAGAATTTATTTGAGATGCCTTCATTTTATTTTAAATGTTTGCTCTCTATTTTCTATATGGCAACCAACTTACCTTCATGCGAAAGAATGTTATACTGGTTAAGAGGTCAACTGTAGATTTAAGGTCCATAAGTTTCTCCTGGCTGGAAGCTGGGAAATTATTTCTATACATTGACAGATCGATTCTGAGTGAGTTATGCAGTTGATCAAGCAGCTTGACAAACTTTTCCTTCTGCAAAGTCGAAAATTAAAAATAATAATAGAATAATCGGACAATAATATTACAAAATAAAAATAGAATAATACCCATGCAACAAACATAAAATATACATTTTTCAATCATCACTAAATAAATATTCAAGATCGGATAATACGTACTCCAAAATTGCTTGCTGCAAAGCGGTCGCTGGCCGAAACAGCTGAAGAGGCCGTTGTATGGGCATAATATGCATTTATGTTCGCTAATAGAGTGCTCATCACAGCTGGGACTCCGGGACACAAATACTTGGCGGACAGGCAATGAAAATGTGTCATTGCTTGATATATGTTTTCGATTCCGTAGCGCATTGAGAATTCATCAACTATTTCTTCAGGGATTTCGTCAAAATACAGCTTCCATGCGTCGTCGCCTTTTTGTATGGGCAACTTGACCTGTGAATATATCTTTTATATTAATGCCATCAAAATGACAATTTGGGTTTTAAATATATGAGTAAAATACTGGATATTATAGAAGTCACAAAAAATGTACAGTGCTATTCTCTTCCAGTGTCAAATATAAACAAAAGTATTAAATGTATTTTAGCAGTTTATAAATATATTTTATGTGTGCCATCAGCTTTCATTCTCAATTTGTATTTTTATAGTTGCAAATTAGAGTTGGGCTCTAATTCTTAAATTAAAATAAAAAGTTAAAATTTTTTTTCAATAAATTTTTTTTTTTTTGTTTAGATCAAATCTAATGCTGAAATTTAATTCTTATAATCAATTTTGAATTTAAAATGTTTTCTACGTAATCTTTTGACTTTCAACCAGTTATTAAATAGTATAAATAAAAAAATAATTATTTATTATCCAGCATAAAGATGCATTGATCGGATGCTACAACTAATAAGTAGGAAATAACTTACCATGCCGCAATTCTCTTCACATAAGTAATGAAACAGGTTTTCGTGGAGGCAGGTGTACTGTACGTGATAAGGCGCTACTTTCTCCTCACCCTTGATTTCAACGGAAATATGCAGTCGTATAGCACCAGATACGGCTGATTTATCAGTACGCTTCTCCAAGTTATACCAAACGTCCATTTCGCCCGACAGCGTTCGAACTTCTATAATTGTCTGGCCAAGGAAATCATCAGACTCGCGTGTTAGTTTTTGACGCAATTTCGACTTTAGATCGTTATCCTCATCCCATACTCGAACTTTGATACGATCTGAAGAGTTGTGACATTCGCTGCACAATCCATTAATAATTAATGTATGTATATACTTATATATCACGTATACGAATATCGGAAGGGTTGCTTACAACACTATTATTTACATTTCTGATCACCCTACATAGATATGTATGTATGTTTGTACTTTCATTTAAAATTTACGAGTAAGTACGGCCATATGTTAATATTAATATTTTCAAGCATGCTATGTTTTATTGAACTGAAAGCAATATGCAGTGTGTTTGTTAAGCTAATATGTATATAATAAATTAGTTTTCAAAAATATAAATTTTTAAAACGACATTTAAATCATTTATGCGTTACAGTATACTTCACAATATTTCCTGTTTCAATGGAAAATAGTATTTCAGTATTACGTTTATAAATGTATTTATGAAAATCTGCCGAGTGACACCCTCTTTAATTGTTTAATAAGTTCAAATATGTTTCATTGTTCTCCATCCACACAATAAAAGCCCCCGACTATGAGATAACATATATAACGCGTATATATGTACAGGGTAGGCCATTTAAAGTTGACCCAGTTGTTTCTGAAGAAAAACATAAAAAAAAATAAAAACAATTTTTTCATTTGTAAAATCTTTTTTTTTTTGGTCCAAGGAGATTTGATCCAGCTACTATCTAAAAATGATATCGCGTAAATTGGCACCTTTATCTTTGACAGTCAAATGCACCCTTTTATCGTATATTTCCAGGACTTTTCCCAATGTTTCGCACGATGGCGGCTATTTCAAGTCGAATGTTGACTTTCAGTTGAGCTAAGGTCTTTGGCGTTTTACCGTATACCTAGGATTTCAAAAATCACCACCAATAAAAGTCTGGTGGCGTCAAATCTGGTGATCCCGGTGGCCAGTCAAAATCACTACTTTTCGATCTCAACCGCCCGTGGAACAATCGTTGCAATAAATTGATTGTTTCCTTAGCTTAGAAGTTATCCATGTAATTTTCACGAATGCGAGCGATGACTAATTCCTGAGAGCGACAGTAACTCGATCTCGTTGGAGTCTCCTCAATACTGGCTCGATCTGCTTTAATTTTAAATATTTCCATTGGAACGCCTTGTTGGTTGTCTGGATGTTTGACTGGCATTACTAACATTACCGGTGCTCACAAATTTTGCTGATATAGACTTATTTGCGTTCTAAGCTGGAGCACTTCTCATTTTATTTTTTTACAAAAGCGCGTTGAGATACGAAAATTAAGAAGTTATTTTGAATGTAAAGCTGAACAATTTCGGAGTGTTCTTTTGGAGAGTACTGTTTCATGGTATAAATTGTCTTCGAACGACGCCTTCAGCGGTATTGACATATGGGCAAATCCGCGTGTCACTCGTAAGTTTCGTATGCTTTCTTAGATTAAAGTATACAAATTATTTTTGCTTTTAAAAGATATACCGTCAACTTTTGTATAGTGTTTAGAGGGATTTAAATGTATTTTAGAATGGCATAAAATATAATTTCGTTACAGTTACTTTTTACTAAATAATTGGTCATAATGCGTTGTAGCGCTTGCTACACAAAATATTAGTTTATTTAAAAAATTCTAAGTCATATATAATTTTCGGCGAATTATAGCATAATAAAGCTCACAAAATTCAATATCTAAAAGAATGAGAATAAGAGAATGCAGAAAAAACTTATTTGGACTCCAAAAAAGTTTTTTAGCAAAACGCCGTGAGCCCATGTGTCGTACGAAATTTTGTTCCATAATATTTGTATGTTGTTTCCGTCTCTGTTTTTTAAATTATATATCGAAGGAAGCAGAAAAACTTCTTTGAAATTAAACATTCAATATATTTCTATGTATTAAAATGGTTCATGTTACAATCTTACTATCTTACTTCGTGTAATCGTTAGAATACAAGCGGTCCATTTTGAAAGAATACTTTTAAGAAAATGAGCAAAAATTTACAGAAAGTAATTTTTTCCTCAAATGTAGAATCGGCTCATTCTAGCAAAATTCTTGTAGCGTATATTGCTTGAATAAAAAACTTGAATGTATTTTGATCAATTTGAAGTTTTAGGCCGCGGTGGACTGTGTCTGGGATTTGCCCATATGTAGATCAGACAGCGCAGTCAAAAGTTATAACGTTGCCAAATGGGACCAATTGAAATGGCCTACCCTGTATGTTGTAACTAAATAGTTTAATTGAGCATGCTTAACTGCAAATTTTGTATTGCTCTGATCGATAAATTGCAAAACTAACCGAAATTAGATGATTTACCATGCAGGCAATATTATTTGACGCTCTTAGCGAATCATTTGAGCCAGTAATTATTTTTTAAACAATTAGCCAAGTCCATTCATGTTCATTTTTACATAGATCTTTCAAATACAATGGCAGGGTGACTAAGATAGTTAAAAATGTGGAAACCTCAGAACAATTAATGTTGAATTTTCCACAGTACTTTCCTCTTATGACTTTTATTTTCCTTGGGCGTCTTGATTAAAGTTAAAATATTATGGAATGTGCTTTTAATTATTTTAAGAGTTCTGCACTTAAAGTCGAAGGATATCTGATAGGTTTTGTAAAATCATCTGCTCGGCAAATTTCAGGAAAATGTCAAACGGGCTTTTCCCTAATTTTGGAACTCGATAAAATGGATAAGTAATGAAAGTAATTATGATTAAACGTCATTTCATTAGCAGTACTATATTCAATGTTAATGAAATGCGATTTCAAACTAGTACATTTTTTATTTTTTAATCATCGAGAATTTTAACGATAATCACAATGTTATAAACGAATTTAATTTAAGGGATCGGAGACAGCTGTCTTCTTTGCACAAAGCTACATATTTATGTTACCATACAGCTGAAGTAAGTTCATACATGTTACCCGTTTCGAATTTGTATATATACATACATACATACACATACATATGTATCGAACGTACACATATGTACTTAGACAGACAGACACATACATATGTACATAACAAGGACATTTAGAAATCGGATGGTCTTAGGGTCAGAGTGAAATTTATTTTACATAATTATAGAAAGGAGTAATAAGCACAGAGTGAAAAAGAAACAGAGAGAGCGAAAGAGAGTTAGAGGCAGAGGCAGAGACAGAGACAGAGACAGAGACAGATAGAGAAAGAGAGTGCGTGTTATAAGATAGTGAGTACTATTCGTGTGAGAGTTTAAAGTGTACACGTCGACTGTAGGATAGTGTACGTATTTACATAAATATGTATGCCATATAATATGTACGAGTTACATACATACATACATACAGACACAGAGATTATTCACAAATTGAACACTATATGTACACAAAGATAGAAAATGATGTAGAAGAAGGAAACGTTGAAAAATACTCACAAGTGAAACTTCTCGTTCCACACAGGGTTAAGCTCCTGAGGCATTGTGCGCGTTCGTTTTTTCACCTTGCTAACCTGCACCGTCACATATGGATCACTCGTACCGCTTTTATCCTTCGCTATCAGGCCTTGAGCACAAATCACTGCACATTTTGATCCGATCGGTTGATATATTTTTGGTATTTCATTCGTTTCAACACAAAAACCCCCATCCCCAAGAAATTCCCGTGTGTTAGTAATATATATAAATATAGTAAATCCGATTGATTGTTGTGATTCCATTGTATATAGTGTATTGTATTGTATATAGAGTATAATGTAGAATAGGTGCAGATTGTTGGGTGTGCGTTCGATATCATTTTATCAAAAGACAAAAAATATTTAGTAGAAGAAAAATAATATATGTAAAGTAGAAAATTTTTGGCAGTGTATTTTGTTTTTTATTTTTTTAAGTAAAGCATTATCATTGAAACATTGAAAAAATTGGAAAAACGAGAAAAAAACAACAAACAATTGGTTTGTGCATGTGTGAGTAATAGTAATTTTTGTTTTATTATTAAATGTATTTAATTTTAGTGTGTTGGTTAGGGGAGTGAATTGTTTTGTTTTTTGTTTTTTGTTTGTTTAGGTTTGAAACGAAGATAACCATTACGAGATTTGTATGTGCATTCATTTTCAAATACCATTCCAATTATATTCGATTTAGATTTAGATTCATTGTTGTTCAGTTTTGTTTGTCAAGGGAGAAAGAAGAAGAGAAAAAATCGGAAGTTTTTTGTTTTATTAAATGGTCTTTTGTTTTTGAAACAGCTCCAAATAAAAAGTGATCAAGCAGTCACAGTTACTAGTACTGTTACTACTCGTAAGGTGGTACTGCCAAAAATCACTTTTACTACTTGAAATTCATATAAATTGCAACGGCACAAATATCGTGTGAAATTTGTTATTGTATTTACAGAAAAAACACATTTACGAATTAAGAGTAAAGTGGACAGCAAACAAATGAAAACACAATTAAAACAAAAACATGACAAATATTAATAAGGTCAGAAACGTGGTTCGCATTATCATTTTGCAAGTAAAAATATTTACCCACTTACAAGAAACAATTAGAAGAAACAATTAGAAGAAACAATTAGATTATACTTAGAGTACTTGTGCAAAGAATTAATCCAATAATAAAAAGTAATTATGTACATCTAACAGAGAATTGAAAAGACATATCCTCGGAGCTCCGAAGTGCCTAGCCGTCACAAAAGGATTTGATCTGTACAGTCGAAAGAAATGTATATTTATAATTTATTTTTCATGCATAATTTGATTAATATTTGATATATGTGTGTACATATGTAAGTCCATGAAGTAATTAGCTGAATTGGATAATTGCAATTTTGAAGTGCAGATACATATTTGCAAACGGCTTTTATATTAAATAAGTAGATAGCTAACAGGGTTAACCAGAATTGGGCTAGCTTGTACATAGTAGTTTAGTGCTTTTTAGTGTTTTTGGAGGTGTTGGTTGTAGGTGGCATAAGCAAATAACTTGTTGAAACTAAATATATCTGACAAAGTAAATTCAATTCGTAGTCTGCTTCGCATATGTTGACCAAGTTTTAAAAACTTCTCTCCACTATAATGTATAGCTCACATACATGTAACCTAACCTATTATGACTTTATTATTATAAACATACATCAAAATTACGGTTAAACTTATAACCTAACTTAAATTTTGATCAATACACAACCCAGCACTTTTCAAACTCCAATATTTTAATAATTATGAAAACAACTTCCAATGTGAATAGTGCGAGGGGCCTTTTTGACCTTACTAGTTTGATACTTAAAAATAAAAATCTATTCCGAAAGTAGTTAAATAATAATAATTAAAATGTGAATCGGACAACTACTATATCATATAGCTCTCGGAGGATTAATCACTCCAAAATTGAGTTTCTGCACTTAAACGTCTTTATTAAAATATATACAAACCTACAATTTAATTTGAATAGTATCTATTTTGTATTTTGGAAACAACTATTATATGCAACTAATATACTGAAGACTTTCAATCCATACTAATAATAAAATGGACGATCACTGACTGTCCCTAATATAATAATAATAAATTTGACGAATAAATTTCAAAAGGAGTTTCAGTGTCAATATAAGCTAAAGAATTATTAAAGATAGTTTGAGAGAGGGGGTAATGGGGAATCTACATAGGTGAATAATTGCAACTTTAAAGATTCGGTGGGCTTTAATTGAAAAGCTCTCGTTCGAATATTACTCGTAGATCCATAGAGCAAACACACATAAAAAATATTTGAATGACTGGCAGGCATACAGATGTATAAATATACAGGTATTGCAATAGTCATGATGCCACACAAGTAAGTATTTCATCGTAGACAAATAATTATGTCGTTAGTCATTTAGCAAATTTGAACGTTATGTTATATTCGAGACACGGGACACAAGTATAAGATATTTATTCTCGCTCCGTAATGTGCTCAAAGCTGACATGTCAAGTACAATGTATAATTCAACAATATATACTTCATATTTAGTTTCCTAAGGAAACATAGGTATGAGCATCCTACATACATAGTTCTTTTGAAAGAAATCAAAGCATGTATTTGTACATCAAGACCAAATAAATGTCAATTTTGAAATGTTTGGCAGAAATAAAAAAAATTGTTATTGAAATGTAATGAATATTTATAAAAATTGATCTTAGCTGTAAGTGAAAGATGTGGTTCTATTTGAACCGAACAGCATCGGGTGCAGTCTTGATATACATAAGTATGTAAATAGATAGTACTTAGTTATGTACTATAGTTTATATCTCTATTTAAAGGTGTAGGCAGATAATACTTAAGTATTAAAATTCACAGTCAATTAAGTGTTTGCATTTGTCAATTATCTTGAATTTGTCTTTTTATTTATAATTACGTAACTATGTAAGAAACATCTGAAAGGGATGCATAGAAACCATTTGTATAAAAATGAAATTGTTTATTATGATAATTCCGTGTTAGTTAGTGTTAGACTGAAATTGTTAAAAGTTACAAGGGAATTGGTGATTTTTATAGTGTTTGATGCAAACGAGTGTCAGAGTTCTTCTAAGTATGTTGTGATCGTAAAAGCGAAATATTAAGTAAACTTTTAAAAAGTATTAAATAATTGAAATTTATATTTTTAAAAATTATGTACAGGATTATTTATTTTTTTATATTTATGTTGTTCAAATAAAACCTTTATTTTGGCCTAAAAAAAAAAGCTCATTCAATACACTGAAATAAATTAGGTAAAGTATTTACATCATTTTGCTGGTTAGCAAGATATTGTTGGAATTATTATTTTTCATTGATTTAATTACTAATTTTGGCTCATAGAACTTTAGGCAATTGAGAAGGGAAATTTATTATTTGCATTGAATTTTATTCTGAATTTAATTGAAATTTAACTTATTTTTGGATATATACATATATATCTGAATAATTGGGGAGGTAATATAATAAGTGATGGTACTTTTCAACACTTTAACATTGAAGTAAAAAAATATTCAAGATAATAGAAAAAGAAAACGGAAAATAAAATATAAAAATATCGTTTGTATATACTGGTATATATAATAAAAATAAAAACAGTAAATAGCTATTAGTCAATGGCATTGCCGGTGTGTACCTGTAATTGTAAGTTTGCATGACCATTTAGATGTTCCCTCAACAGTTGCGTGCTCAGCCTGTTCTAATGAATCTATGTGTGTATCTGGATCCACACCGAATGTCATCCTTGAATGAATTGAATTGATTTTCAGATTTGATATGATAAGCACTAGTTATGAACATTTCAATTTTCACTCAATAGCTTAACAATACATTTTTTTTTTACAATTCTTCTTCATCGTCACTTTTAGTCGGAATTTGGCTGGTTAGGCTTGGTGGTGTGCATATTAAGAATCCATTAATTGGCTAATGCATGATTCTCTTTAGAACAAGGGATTTTACAGCATTGTCGTGACACTAAATTTGATGTGCATACGAGTATTTGAATTTGAGATACAACAACGTAATAAAATATGCGTCGAGTCCATCGAAGTTACCAAAGATCATCTGATAATAATAATTATTGACCTACATTATAATACAGTTAACTGTCTTAATTGAACCTAGGTATTAAGACTCTCCTCCTACTCATCTTGGGCTTTATCGAACATACTATTCATCTGCGAAATATTTCAACAAGTGTACAGTTAAAATATAAAGTTAAATTTATTACCAAAACTGTGTATCCACATTTGCAAGAAAAATGTTTTGAGAATCGATTTAAATCACTTTTAAATTTGAGTTCTGTGCAGATATGAATAGTACTTATTTGCTGGAAACAAGTGATGATTGCATTTTTTTTACGTATAAATAAAATATACAAAATATACATTTACGTATATAATGTAATTCATTTATTGCCTCGAATTAATTGTTAGAATGTAATTGAATACTATTCATTTGTATAAGTATTTGTCTTATTGTTGAGATTTCAGTCTTTTCATTAATGTTGTGTTGATTTTCATTTTTTTTTTGTTATGCATGTGCTTTGTATATATTAGTATTGTATTTTGTATGTTTTAGTTTATGTACAAATTATTCATACATGCATACATAAGTTCTACAACAACAGACATAGCCAGACATTCCCACACACTCACACACATATAAATATATACTTAATTATATATATGTAAATATATATTTATATATATTATACGTTATACATAGATTAGTTTGATTTGATTAGATATTATACACCATATGCGATTCAAATATTAATTTTAAATACATACATCCATAGTATACATTCATGTACATTTATCATAAGTAAGGTATAATTTAAATAGAAAATCACGACATATCCATATTCAGTTTAGCGGTATAGATGTGCAAATTACTTAGTATGGTGCAAACCTGTGATTGCTATTTTCGCCGACCATTTACTGGTGCCATCCAGAACGCTTTGCTTCACAGCCTTCATATGGCCGGTATGGCTTTTTTCTTCAATGCTGAATACGGCTCTAGTTTCATATACGAGTATGGTATTGGATACAGTAGAGTATTAGCGTAAGAGTTGAATTTATGATTCTAATTTTTTAATATACAGCAGAGGTGGGCACCTAATGTCTCACAGAGTTCACCGAGCTCTTACCCTTTTTTTCCCCAAATTGGTGCCAGGATGTCGGCTTTTATAATCACAACAAATGCTCGCCAGGAATCGAGGTACACTGATAGAAAAGATTTTAGTTCTGTTCGAAGGCGGCTTTTGAAATCGAAATTTGAATAATTGAGATGTCTTTGGACTTTTGTTTCCAAGTTTCTTACAGTGTTCATTTCTGACTCCAGAACTTATGTTTTGTGCAGATGTTGTTGTAGATCTCACTTGCTAAATTTCGGCACCCACCTCTGGCATACAGTATGAGTCTTTATAAAAATATATATATACATATATGCATGTATACGAATCGATTTATGGATAACTAATCAACGTAGTTTCTCTGCTTACAATTGTTTCATCATAATACCTACAATAATATAATCACCTTAGAAGGATGATAATATCTAACGAAATGAATTTATATAATTGATGATCAAATATTAAATTGCCTTCGAGTCGAATTAAAGGCGACAATGAGTATATATTGACCGCACCAGCCAAAAAGGGACTGTGTGAGTATAAACACACTACCTGATCAGTTCGAATATTTCCGGCTTTTCACGTTCGCGATGTTTCATCCGTTCCTTCATGGCAGTAATTATCGAATTGGCCTTATCTTCGGCTCCGTGTTTAGAACTCTTCTCAGCGGCCCCTGAGTAAAAAAGAAATGAATTAGTTATGGTCTCTAGGGAACACCTTCCGATAGTACTTACGCTGCAGACAGTCTGCGTTTAATAGATCTTTGCACTTCTCGTGACATTTGACACCGCATTCTGTGCAGCGAACTCCCTGTCGAGCAATGCCCCAAAGTAAGCCCTCGCACTCATAGCAGTAGGTCGGTGATGTGGCCGTCCAGAGAACAAAGTTATGCGGGGTCGTCGATGATATTGGGTATATTAATGCCTGCAGGGCCTTCTTATATACGTGCATTTTCTATGGAACACAAATTATAATTAGAAATGTAATGGTATTATAAAGACGATCCGCCAAACCATATGGAGTGCTTCTACAAATGGAAATTTATAATAATAATAATAATAATAATAATAATAATAATAATAATAATAATAATAATAATAATAATAATAATAATAATAATAATAATAATAATAATAATAATAATAATAATAATAATAATAATAATAATAATAATAATAATAATAATAATAATAATAATAATAATAATAATAATAATAATAATAATAATAATAATAATAATAATAATAATAATAATAATAATAATAATAATAATAATAATAATAATAATAATAATAATAATAATAATAATAATAATAATAATAATAATAATAATAATAATAATAATAATAATAATAATAATAATAATAATAATAATAATAATAATAATAATAATAATAATAATAATAATAATAATAATAATAATAATAATAATAATAATAATAATAATAATAATAATAATAATAATAATAATAATAATAATAATAATCATAATAATAATAATAATAATAATAATAATAATAATAATAATAATAACAATAATAATAATACTAATAATAATAATAACAATAATAATAATATTAATAATAATAATAATAATAAAAATAATGCTTCTTCTTACCAGTTCTTCATCGTTGAGGGTGGCTCGGGGTACTGCGGATGTCAGACCGGCATTCCGTTTTGTGGCTGCCATCGTCTAGATGCACAAACACAATTCAATAATTTAAGGCGATATTGCAAATGTTTATTTATATATATTGTGAATAAGTATGTTGTTAATTGGCATTCGAAACAATTTGAAGCAACTCAATAAGAGTTTTATTTCAATTGAATCTAAATTGTATAAAAAAATATTGAGTAGAACGAGAAAAAGCAGCAGCAAGCAAAATAGATCAACGCAAATGCAAACAAATCCATCATTACGTATTTTATTTCACTATAAGTAAATAAAATACTTAGGCAAAAAGTGCACCAAAATGTATTCGGTATCTGTATAAATATTTATACATTTGTATATCTATCTACTCGCTGAATATATTATTTCATTTTAACTTGTATCTAATGTATCAAAATAATTTCTAAAGTCTCTACCAGATTATTTTAAAAGTTTTGTCCATGCACAACGAGTTTCCAAAACCCCCATAGATGTTGCCCACTAATAAAAGGTTAATAGATCTAGTCCTTGCTAAGATCGTTTTTTTATATGATGGAAAGCATTTAAAATAAAAACATACTTGTCATTACTTTTCTTTTATTGTATATCAGTGTAGACATATAGATAAATGTAATTCAAACCTCTACTGATGTAAGCCAAAAATTTTTTTTAAAATTAATTCACATTCCTAATTTTTGTCTGTGCAGATGTCCAAATAAATATATGTCCTCTCATTCAACGTGATTTATGTCATTTTCTAACTACCAATATTAAAAAAAATTGTTAAGTAATGGTGGTTCGGTGGCTCTTTAATGAGAGTCGCCAACCTGCCATAAATATAACTTTTCAGTTAAAATAACTGGGGTTCAATTCCCACACAATATATCCGCTAAAGCTAAAATAAAACCACACAATTTAATGATTGTCTCTCTAGGCACAGATTTTAAATCTAATAAAAAGAAAAAAGAGAGAGAAAAAGTACTTGAATAACTGCTGCAGTTTGGAATAACGAAACATTTTTCCTACTGCCAACAAAAGAAAGTAAGATTGTCAATTGACAACCCCTAGATTAATATTTTATATGTATGCCTAAATGAAATATTACGCTTGCATTCAGTATTTACGATAATGGTTTGTGGAGTGCATACTACAAATGTTTGAGTAAAATAATGAAAATCGTAGCACAATACGAATACTAATTGGTTTTTAAAAAGTTTTGTATATTTTTACATAGATGTGCAACGCTTGCGTGAATATATAAAATAACAAACGGAAAAATTACTTGAAAAAATCTATATTTGTTTTGTACCTTGAGCACCTGTGATCCATTAAATCATTTTCGATGATACGAAAAAAATAAATTATTTTAACATCGTAAAAAAAATGTTGTTGAATTGAATGCATATATTTGTATATATGTACGTATTATATTGATTAGATCTGTGTGTGTTTGTATGTGATACCACAATTACTTAAAGATGTCTAAAACTATATAAAAATGTTAACGGACTTTAACAAGAAAACTTACCAATTCAGAGACAAGGGGAATAGATTTACGTCTTGGTCGAATATCCGGCATACTGTCAATGTTGCTATAGAACGGATTGTCGCCTGGATGTCCATTGGATCGCAAACCAACATCACCTGTGCCAGTGCCATTCTGAAAAAATTGTTATATTATATTATGATAAGAGTAACAGTACAAAATCTAAAGACTGTGAAACATAAAGCAAGAAAGGATCTGTATTAGGCACAATTTAATTGCAGCTCGATTTGGTCCTTTATTTTTATTTATTTTTTAAGTAATTGCACGATTTTGATTAAATCATGTATAAAATATCGTTGATTTTGATCAAATGTCAACAAAATCAGTAAATTACATGTATATTTAATAGTGCAAATAGTTGATATTTTTGATTGTCAACAAAATCTTTAGATTTATAGATTTATTTTAATTAGTAATGCAAATAGTTGTTCTTTTTCAATATATTTATAAGGGTTAAGAAATAGCAAAACACAATTTCCCACAGTTTGCCAGCAATTGAACTTTGAAGGAAACAGCGAAATTTGAAAGGGTAAAAAGCTTACAATTGACCCATAATTATTCACCAAGGAGCATCAAGAAATTACCTTGTCTTTATCTTTAGCCAACTCATCTTCTTTAACCTTATCCAGATTGTTTTTCTCTTCGATTTTACGCTCTTTCAAAGTTTTAAGCAATTTCCATTTACTGCTTCCTAAGTTGCCCACTTGGGCGCCTTCAATACTTGTCGAATCGTGACTGATTAATTTCAAGGGAGGTCGAGGGGAGCTACTATTAACATTTGGATGAGATGTGGAATCGTCAATTGTATTGTTAGGGTCAGCTTTTTGATCTGATTGATTTGTCAAATGCAATTCAGATCGACCATTATCCGATGATTTGTTTTGTACATTTGATGTCAAATTTTCTGGAATATCCATTACGGAATCTGTGATTCCGTTTCCATCCAACTCCAGATCCAAATCCAAATCGACGTCGTCACTTAGTTCTGCTGGAGTATCGGGTCCAGAAGTCGCACTTGACGACTCCTCCCGATCCTGACCGATATTTACTTCTGTTGCTGGTTGTTGGACTATCAAGTTCTTGAGTCCGCTACTCGATTTCCGCTTCTGTTTATACTCATCTTCAGATGTGTTTGAAGAACTTGAGCCCAGTTGCAAGTCGTTTGTTAGATTGTCAAGATTATTTGCCTTAGCACGATCTTTCCTTTTCTTTTTAAATCGTTTGGATTGCTTATCGTTGATTGCTGTTTGACCCTGTTGTTGCTGTTGCTGTTGCTGTTGCTCATCTTGCATATCGTTTTCCGTACTTTCTTTAGTTTCCTGATCTGAACTTGGTAAATGGAACTCACTATTAACATCCTGCCAAGCGCTGTGCATATCGGAGACTTTGGCAAATTTATCAGTTGCTCGTTGCTGCTGCTGTTGTTGTGGCTTTTCTCTTTCCATACAACTGTCGAGCTGATATGAAGATGAATTTCGAGTTTCAGTATCAGGCTCGAGACTAACTACACACTTGAGCTCCGTCAGCACTTGTGACATTTTAGCCCTTACGTTTTCATCCGGCTCACAGTCGATTTGCGAGACTTCTGCGAAATGCTCCGACATTGCTGGTGGATAGTAAAGACTGTCACAGTCCGCACCACTTGTTGCCAACTGACCAATCTGTGAGAAAAGCACAGCGTTATCAGCATACTCTCCGAAATTGTTGACATCAGCTGCCTCTGGCTCTTGCATTCCTGCCAGAGACAAGGCCTGTGACTGGGCCTGTAACTGGGACTGTAACTGGGCCTCTTGCTCCAGCTCCTCGAGTTGTCGCAGCTCATAGCAAAAGTATTCGTCATCCGTGTCAATGCTGTCCTCGGTGCTCTGGCGACGTGACGATGACAGTGTACGGCCAGAATGTTGACTACGATTGTCGTCGTCGTCGACACGGCAACCATAAGCGAGACTACTTGGAATGTCTAATGATTGCTGTTGTGCTCCACGGTTCAGTTTAGACGCAATTGTAGTACTTGTTGTTGAAGTCTTTTCTATGTGCGTCATTGCCACCAAAAGAGATGGTATTAGTGTTGTAGTTATTGTTGTTATTGTTGTCGAAGGGCCTGTAAGCGATGCATTGACCGATATAGGACAGTTCTCGTCATCGTCGTCGTCATCCACGAAAACCGGTTCGCTTTTGGGCAAAGAACTCGGGTGGAAACAAGCGAAGGAGGAGGAGGAGTTGGAGGACGCGTCATGTGTCCTAAATATTGTTTGTGTGGTGGGTTGAGCCTCGTTAGCCTCCACTAAAATCTCTGGTACCAAATCCGAATTCTTGATGACCTCAGTTTCAATTTCAGTTTCAGTTGCTGTTTTTGCTGAAGCTTTTGCATTAGTTTCAACTGAAAGTGCTGGCGATGTTGTAGTCGCTGAATCCTGGGACCTTTTCAAGTCCCCGACGACGGCAAAAAGATTTAGTTCTTGGCTTGCAGTATTCCAGCCAAGACGAGCATCGTTTTCATAATAATCAACATCATCGACTTGATTTTCATCATTTTTATCATGGTAACTGTTATTACCATTTTTATCCGAGTCTGTTATGTCTATTATACGTTGTGCTTGTTGCTGTTGAGCCAGACTGACTTCAAACTCACTGGTCGCCGAGTCATCATTTTCCGATGAGGTCAAGTTATGCATATCCATATCAATCTCCGGATCCGAATTGCTCGAGCCAAAGCTGTGACGCTTATAAGTCTTGGCCTTTTGCACAAAACTGTTCATTTTGTTCGAAAACGAACGTTTCTTATTATGTTTTCCACCTCGCTGTGGATCAGATGAACCTTGTTCTGAACTATGAGTTCCTGACCCTGCACCTGTTGCTCGTTGTATGATCCGCATTGGCAATTTTTGAATGCGCTTCGACAGTTGTGAATTACTCGGATCACGCCTATGATCGTGTCTAGGGTATGAGTCAGTCGCCTCTGTTTGTCCATCTCCATCTGCGCCGGGTAAACTCTGAGAGCGATTGTATCTTATGGATCGCTTTAGTTTCAAGTTGTCCGGTAGCAAGTTACTAAGTTTATTCCATACCTTTGGCGATTTAGCCGTGGATAACTGCTGTTGTTGTTGTTGTCGTTCTTGTCGTTGTTGAGTTAGATTTTCGTGCTCCCGAATGATCAGTGCATGATCATTGACAAATCCTTTGGCAGATCCCGATGATCGGCCATAATGTACCTGTGCTTGAGTCGATTGCGTTTGTAATGTCAATGGTGTTTCAGATACAGATATGCCAATTGGAATGCTATATGATTGTGGATGATGCTGGATTGGCATGTCGTTGAACGGTCTTCCCGTATTCAAGTTGTGAACGCGATCACTGGATTGCTCAAAGCCTAAATAATCCAAGTTGTTGCTGCTGTTGTAGTCGGAAATGCCATTCGACGACGGATAGAACACGAGTCGATCAGTCAAGTAAGGCTTTCGTACATGATCAATATCTGTTTCCTGGTAACCTGAAACCCTTTGAGCCCCCGAGTACGCTTGATCTCTTGCCTCGTAGTTCTGAATAGTCCTTTCGGTTTGGCTTAACTTTTTTAACAATGATCTTTGACTTTGATTTTGCATTTCATTCTTTAAAAGATCTGGCATACGACTCGTTCCGCTGGCCGCCTTTGTGGACTGCATGTTCATGTTCATGTTCATATTCATATTCATATTCATATTGATGTTTTTGTGCCCGTAAGAGAATCGTAAATCGTTTCGAAGCTTCTGCGATAAAGTCTCGTTCTCGTTGAAGTTGTCAGGTTGTTCGGTTCGTTGTTGATGCTGATCCCATTCGAGCATTTCATCTACAGTACAATTTGTATCATTTTCATTTGGACTTGTATCAAATATGGATTTATTTTCATATGCTGAGCAAATCGGTATATTTTTTGATAGCTCTTGTATATAATTAAGGTTCTCCTCTGAGAATATGTATTCGTTGGTAGTCTTCGATATATCCTCGTTAGTTTTAGCAACGATACCATCGTCCACTTGATTTTCCGCCTTGTTACCCGACCGCAAGTCTATCATCATCTGAATCATTTCCAGGGTTAGATCCTTGTATTTATTATGCGACATGGCAGAATTGCCATTGTGGGTGTTTACAGTCGCTGTTGGCACCGGTGAATTTGGTGACCAGCCGCTCATTGAGGACAATCCCGAGTCGGATTTCGCTTGACGGGGCGAGAAATTTGATGGTTGTTGCTGATGCTGTTGCTGATTTCTTCGCAATTCGTCTGACTGCGTTTCAACTAAAAAGGGATTAACAGATACATCCTCCCCACTAATGTCTAAAATGTCGTGGAAAACATTGTCATTGGGAGCTGGAGGTGGTGGACTTGTTCCGCTCGGGCCCAATAGTATTTCATCCAGGTTGGAGGTGATTTTGTGTTTCTCTGGATTTTGTAAATGGAGTAGGAACAACATACTATTGTGGCGTTCCAAACTTTTCTTTAAAGATCGTATGTACTCATCTTGATTGTAAATATTTGTCGAGCTCGATATATTTTCGGCGGAATTGAATGATATCGGATGTTTCGGGCTATTAAGCGGTGTGAAATCTGTGTTTATATTTAATAACATATTGTCAACTTGCATTCCACGACTGTTTGTTATTTGCTCGATATTCTTTTTACGATGTATTTCGATTTCTTGAGTCTCGAGTAGTTTCAGTTGCTCATCCAGATCAGAGTTATTTCGTAGCAAGTGGGCACTATAATCATTTCGATTTGTGGATTCTGTTAAATTATGAGACTCCACTAATAATGTATTACTGCTGCCAGGTACTTGAGTTGCAGTTGCATCTGTAGTTGTAGTTGTAGTTGTCGAAATAGCTGTTTTTTGAGCAGATTGATCAGATGATGATTTGGATTTGGACTTCTTTTTGTACTCTTCGAAGGAATTCCCAACAAGTTTCTTCAGAGTATCGATATTTTTATCGAATTTCTTCATAACCAGATCGAACTTTTCGTCAACTTCCAAAATGCGAAGACGTTGTAGCTCTTCAGCCATGGTAACGGGATTTAACAACAATAGGGTCAGATTCTTATCAACTTGATTGAGCTTCTCAAAGAACATCTGCTCCGAGCGAATTGTCTGGCGGAGCTTTAGAATTTGAGAAGCCGATAATGATTGTAGGTCGCTAATTTTATTAATTTCTCTTATCATAACATCGGTCATGCTATCTAAGATAGCAATACTCTTTCCATCATAGATATAAGCTCGATCTTCTGAAGATGAGGAATGTGGAATATCCCGATCGGAATTAGTTTGAGTTTGTGATGCTAGGAAACAGATATCTCGATCTATAGAAAAACGTGGATTCGGATTCGTCTTCGTATTCGTATTCGTATTCAGGTCTTGCTCTAGGGAATTGTACAAATTACAATAATCAGCATTCGTACTCGCACTCGATGTACTCTTAATCGATGCTTGGGCAAGTATGCTCTTCAAATTATTTATCATATCCATTTCATTCTTATAATGATTCTTCTTGCGATGCCTTCGTGACTCTTTGGTTTTGTAAAAGCTCTCTGTATTGGAAACAGAATTAATTGCTGTTATTGATTTGCTCGAGGAGGACGAGGTTGTTGTCAACTCTGATTGTCGATTTCTCAGGTCCGATGCTTCTTGAATCTCCTCCTCGTTGCCCTCGTGTATCATCATCAGAGAAGATGTTAGGCGGCCCCCGCTCAAGGGTAAGGCCATGATATGCTCGTGAGTAATCTCCGATTGTTGCAGAAGTCGGTCCATGTCTGATATCTCTGTACTTAAATTATTTTCTCGATATGCTTCGTTTAAGTTCTTGTAAAAGTTTTCATTCATTTCACCACAGTCCTGTCTTGTCTCGGTTTCCGACTCGAATTCGAATTCGAGTTCGAATTCAGACCCGGCTTCTGGCTTATGTTTTTGTTTGTGATTGTGATTTTTTTTATTCTTGATATTTGTTCCTCCGGTGTCTTCAATTGGCACCACTTCATTCCCGCCTTGGCCCGTTTTAACGGCTGCTAACCGAAAAAACTGAACATCGTCAATGAGGTCATCGAGCTCATTGAGATTAGTGGAGACTTTCGAGGCATCGCCAGTTTGCGATTGCTCGATTTCTTGTGATAGAATATTTGTAGAGGCTGAAGCTGAAGCGGAACCAGAAACTGAAGCTGAAACGGAGGCCACTTGTTCAAGAACCCGCTGTCCATTAAGGAACTCCTTCAATAGCTCAACGCGTGCATTGTTCGCCAATATCTGCTGTTGTTCGTACATCATTAAATCCGAGTTTGAGTACAGCTTTTTACCTGATGTTTTCGCAGCTGAACTTTCGCATGCATATGAAAGCCAAGGGCCAAGTTCCGCACGCTCATCATCATCGACGCCAACTTGCTCTGAACTATTGACATCGTTATCGTTATCGTATAGTAAGAAAATCTCATCGTGTTCATTTCCATTGGCATTGCGACGACTTGGACCAGCAAAGTCAGTAGGATCCACACTGAATAGATCGCCTGGATAGGTATGGCTATAAGATCCATTTTGACCCTCCATGACCAACTCCAAGTTGTTCAATTCATTTTCTGCATCCTGTCGACGATTCAAATCCGACAGAACTTGACGAAAATCCGCCTTGTGGGTCTCCGCTTCATTACTGGTAGGCATTGGTAGCAGTTGCTGATGCTGAGCTAAAAAGTTATCGAACGGCGATTCCAGTTCCAGTTCCAGTTCCAGATCCAGATTCAAATCGGTTTGTTGCTGGTGTTGTTGCTTCGCTGCCGCGATAAGTCCCATTAGATTGCCCACAACCGACTGTTGTTCCACCGATATATTCTCGAGTTTCTCCAGCCTTGTCCAGATCTTACCGTACTCGGTCGACAGCAAATCCAGTGCACGCCATGCGAACTTCAATTCCGTTTCGAGCAAACTAATGCGCGTCGCTATTTTATCCATATAGTCCGATATGATATAGTCCGAGTGCTGCTGTGAATTGTACAGTTGGCACAGCTGCTGTTCGCTTCTGATGGATGACATGCTGCCTCCATTGGCCAGATTCGACCTGGACATGGACATCGATAAGGTGTCACTGACTAAACTTAATTGCGATTTATTAGTGCCCTTCTGTGCATAGGACTTTGCCCCAGCCTGTAGATGATGATGATGCTGATGAGGATGATGATGCTGTTGCTGTTGCTGTTGCTGCAGCTGCTCCTGCTGATGATGATGATGATGATGATGTCTCCCGATACTCCGAGCTTGCATTTGGATTAAATTTGGATTTGGATTCTCCGTCAACAGTAGCGGCATCTCATGTAATTGTTGTTGTTGCTGTTGTTGCTGTTGTTGCTGTTGCTGCTGTTGCTGCTGTTGTTGTTGTTGCTTCAATTGCTGTTTTATTTTAAATTGACTCTGAAGTGCACTTTCGGCAACACTGTATGTTTGCTGTTGCTGTTGCTGTTGCTGTTGCTGTGTCTGTTGCTGTTGCGCAGCTTTCACAGGTTCTTGTTGCACTTCGCCATAAGAGTCGCCGGATGAAGCAGGCTTGAATATTAATGACATCTTGAAAACGCGATGATTCGTTGGTATTTTGATCTAAATACATATTACTCTTTAATTATATTCGTATACATATGTTAATATATACATACACAGTAGGAATTTCCACAAGAGACGTAACTTTTTTATCAATTTAATTATTTAATGTTGAAATTCACCACTTTGAATTAAATTCAAAAAAACAAAAACAATTGAACGCATTCAATTCCACTCTGTTCTTTGAAAAACGCTCTGGATCTATTAAAACAAATTATCACTGATCAAAAAGGGAAAGAAAAGGGTCTTTGAGAAGTATACTTGACGTCTTAAACGAGTATACTTATATTCTGCGGATACAGACATAAACGAATGTGGTTTATTCAAAGTACATTGAAGCTTTGAGATCTCTATAAGTATTTATTGTTTTATTCTAACGAACTGGCATTAATTGCAATTAAATCTGAATTTTATCTGCTTGTCAGTCAATTAGATTCGACTCGCCTAACATGTGCCACGATTCTTTACTATACGTGTTTATAAATGCATGTGTATGTATGTATGTATGTATGTACATCTAAATATACGATACATATGTATAAAATTGTGTATACGCATTCTGTTTCATTTGGTTTCACTCGCTCAAGTTAATTCTCATTGACTCATTTCTTATGCCTCGAAAATATCCATTTCATTTAGTTAATTATAGTTGAATTATTTTCGTGTTCGATCTCGAACTCTAAAATACATTTTTAATTTGAATTTATTTGGAAAACTACTACGCGAACTCTAACTCCATTAAGTAATACAGACGTTGAATTGATGTGAACCGAAAAACGCTGAAAAGTATACTACTTTTTGCTTTTCCCTGCTCCTATGTATTTGGGTCCTATTTATGTTTGTTCTCTTGAAAGTGCATCTGTATATATGTATGTGTGTGCGTGTGTGTGTATTAGAGAGATTCCCTCAGAACTTTTGATTAGTATTAAACAGGGACAGCGACAGAGAGAGAGAGAGAGAGAGAGAGTAGAGAAAGCTTTAGTATACAACATACATAAATTGGGACAGCGGGAGAGCGAGAGAAATAGTGAAATGTGTCCCGCAACTTGGGAATTTCCTCATTATTGCGCATGTCCAAAGGCAAAGACCAAATTGTTGCGCGGGAGTTAAGCTTTTAAAGCTCTACAAAAAGCTCTTAGAAGAAGGGGAAGCAGAGAGAAAGAGACGCAGAGAGAAACACATGTTGTGTCGTGGTCGTAAGCAATTAATCGTATACACAAACTAGAGATGAGCAAAACTGTGATTTTAGTGTCACGGTGACGATTTTAGCGTCACGGTGACTTACGCTTAGTTAACGAAATACAGTTTATTACCAAAATGGGTTATTCATATGTACATTAATGGAGAGTATGCTAGCTTTAAAGCACTACATAACTATTTTTTACAATTTGTTAAGTTTTTCAGCAACCACACAATTAATTTTAAATTTTAAATTTTAAACTGAAATTTAGTTCATATTTATTAATGAAGTTGAGAATGGTGGAGAAATCCAGGTTTCAGTAAAATACCACTAATTTCTGTTACTTAAAATATATTTTTTATTTTAGTTAAATAAAATAAATAATTTTTTTGCGATTTTTCCAACTACTTAAAAATTATTTGGGATACTCGCTATATACCCACATATTGTCGGGGGTCAGTCAGTTATTTATTATTTTGCTTCCTCTACTAATGTGAGGGTATATTGATTTACACGGGTGAATTAATTATATTTTTTGAGGGGATTCAATGCTTAAATAGTTGAAATTTGCATCTAAATATTTAGTAACATAGTTCCGTTGTTCCTGTGAATGTTGCTAATCGCCTTTCGTGATGCTTTCATCACTAGCTTTCATCAATGCCGTCTACCGTGATAATAAAAACTAATTGTTTATTACGATCGGCCCAGCCTATTTCTGTATCTCTAAATCTACGTGTAAAGTAAACTGCTAGTGACCTGCATCTGTCACCAGATTTATTATGTGTATTATTTCTTAAAAGATTTACGCCGTTAGATGAAACGTACATAAAGAATGACACTTTCGCACTGATGCTTAATAAGGTAGCTAAGCTTGCGGGTGCGATCTGACACTGACGGAGGAGCCGTTACATTTGCTGGGCTATCATCGTGTTCCACAATTTGACAGATCGTATTTTGAACCGATCGATGCCACAGCCGATCACCAAAAAACCCGTATATCACGTTCATAGCACTATCAATGTACGACTGTCGTGCTCGCTTACTAACTGGTGCGTTTAAAGCACATTTGTAAACCGAAATGAGTACATGTACACTTTGTGTGAGTATATAATTATCTAATTAATGACTATGTAAGTGTGTCAGCTTATCAATAAGCGTGCACTCTTCACTTGAACCGAAAAGCATATTACGAGTTACCTACAAAAGTGCTTCCAATTCCAGTATTCTACCGCGCAAATCAAAATATATTTTTAATTTTTTCAAAAATTAACGATTTCTGGCATATTTATCGAATGGCATTTAGTAGAAAGTCTTCAAACTTTTTTAATCATTGTTTGCCCTCTAAATTAATGCTGCATTTCAATTAACTTAAGCTAATTTTAGTTATTTCAAAAATGTCCAATTTTGTCATATTTTTCCCCTGGTATTTTTAGGAAAACTTAGAGCTCTTATAACCTTGATAAATCCTTTTCGATTTTAATTAGAAAATGGCTATTTTATAAATATTTGCCAGGGATTAAGACCGTTGCCATAACCGTAACAGTTAACCGGTATTAACAGATTAAAATTGGTAACCGCAACGGAGACCGTAACCGAAACAAAACTTTTTTATTATCCAGAATACAAAGACCGAAATTATTTTAACCGAAATAACCGTTAAAAAACCGATTCAAGCATAACAGTTAGTTTCGGTTTGGTCAGGCATTAAATTAATTATGTCGTTAAGGTGGAATCATCGTTTTACGCAAATAAATTGAGTTTTTATTTCTGCCCTAATTTAATCTATACAAATATTGATCTCAATAAAAAATTTTTATTTTTGAATATTCATTTTAAAATTTACAAATCTTTAAAATTTTTTAAAAATTTCTTATAAGCCGAAATCACACCGATATTTCAAAACCGAAACATACAAAAAACCGAAAACCGTTACGTTACCGATAACTGATAACCCAAATGTGAACATAACCGAAACCGTAACGGAAACCGATATTTTTTCGGTTCGATACCCTGATATTTGCAATTTTAATTTATGCTAAATCAAAATTTTCTTAACTTGGGACAATTTAAATATTGTCATAAATAAGTTTTCAACTCTCACAACTCTGTTAAATCTTACCAGATATTAATCAACAGTGTCATTAATATCCGCATCTTAATTTTCCTAATTAATGCCATTAGGATATGTTATGTTTTTTTTTTTGAAATTAATTTAAATGATTCGTACTCACATTTAGCTGCATGATGATCTTGTTGTAAGCCCAGTGCCAACGTTGCTTGGATGTAATTTCGGGTTTTCGCAATATTTGCATATGTCCGCTTACGACTTCCTCAGTCTCGCCGCGCACGAGTTGCTTCTTTTTCTGTGACTTGGTTCTGGTGGGCAAGAGGTCGGCCAGTTGGTCATCGTCGTCGTCTGGCTCCTTGTCCGGTGAGACTTGTGCTGCATCATCTAAATCGACGAGCATTGAATCGCCTTCTTCAATAATGATGCTGTCCTGTTTCTTGATTTGCTGGTGAGCTCCAGTCAATTTCGGAGAAACATTCGCAACCGGAATTGTGTGTAAGCCGACCTTGCCTGAATTTGGGTCTGCTAAACTTGTGCTGGCTGTGATGCTGGTGGTGCTGGTGGTCGTTGCCATGAGAATGGGAATGGACTTTCGGCCATCGATAACACCAGCACTACCGCTCGAGCTTTCGTCTAAGTAATTGCCACAGTCGTCTTCATCACTGGGATAGTTCTCGTCTAGGAAGTCATCGTCATCGTCATGTCGATCGTCAATGTAATCTAGTGATGGTTGCTTTTGGTTACCAATCATTTTAAGATGTTCTTGGTGTGGATATTGCTGCTGCTGTTGCTGATGTTGCTGCTGTTGCTGTTGCTGTTGCTGCTGCCTCTGTTGCTCGAGATATTTGTATTCATCCTCTTCGTTAAAGAAGTCCTCCCGATAATCATAACTCGTGCTAACATGCTCATAATAATCGTTCGCCCTGCGACTAGACGGTGTCGTCTGCTGTTGATCCAGATAGTAATCATCCTGCTCACTATCGATGCAATAATTCGGATCATGGCTAATTAACTTGTCCGATTGTCGCATTGTCATGAATTCATTAATGATGTCGTCCTCGTCGGATTCATCAACTTCAACGTCATCTTCATCATCAATGATTTCAGTTGGCTGCTGTTTAATCAGCAATCCTGATTTACCATTAATGGTGGGCAGTTTTTTGCCGGTGGATCCAACTGACGGCACCGTCGGTAGCATCTTTTGTCCAGTTGTCACTACAGCAACATCATGATTACCATCCGAATAATATATGTTGTCATTCCTGGTGACTATTGGCATTGTGATTGGCACATCATCGTATCTCAACTCGTGGGTATTACTATTCGCGTAATCATCACTAGCAGTTGGATACTGATTGGCAAGGTGTTCTTGGTTATTGATCAGTAAATGATTATAATCGTGATAAGCTACTCCTCCTCCTCCTCCTCCTCCTCCTACACCTCCTACACCTGCTCCATCTGTAGTTAGGGGTGCGTGTGAATTCATCATATTTTGGGGAGAGGAACTGCTGGGCTTAGTCGTTGGCACGGATGTCTTTTGGACCACAGCTGATGCCACTGAGGAGGCGCTCTGATTCACCGCCTGTGTCGCCGATTGAACAGCTGCGGCCGCCTTACCAAAAATGCTGCCAAACATTCCGCCACTAGCACCGCTAGATCCTCCGCCTCCGACTTTTTTGGCTGTTGTCTTGGTCGAAAGCAAGTTGCGGGATTTATCAATAGCGGGTTCCGTTACAAGTGCTTCACTTTGGCTCAAAGCAATCGTATCCACATTCGTCACATTTAAGCCAATATTCATATCATTATTTATTGTTGTCGTTGTCGTTGTCGTTGTCGTTGCCATCTTGTACGAATCATTGTAAATGTGGCCGTCACTTGATAACTGATATCCTGGATATTCACTGTAACCATATGCATCATCGAATCCTCTTAAATGATCATTGCTCATCATCGTTGTCATATCGTCGATACAATTGGTGTTGTAGTCAAAGTCGGATTTCTGGATGTGGTTAACTGGTGATTCACCAAGATACTCTAACGGAATTGTCGGTGTTACTGCTTCGTATTCATATTCGTATCCAACACAGCCTGAATCCTTTGAAGCGATGCCATTCAACGAGTTATCCGCTGTTGACATTGATGTGGTGATTGTTGTGCCTGTCGCAACTGTCACCCCATCTTCGTGGGCCGATCTGGAGCTGGAGCTGGAAAGTAACCCACCCACACTTGGTACTAGCTTGGAGGCCAATCCGAAGCCAAAACCCTTTTTGCTATTGCTAGTGTCCATTGTCGAGCTAACACCACTGAGTACGCCATCTAGGCCACCTTTGATTCCCTTGGAAAGACCACCCAGGACACTGGTCGCCGCAGATGTGACCTTTGCTTTCTGTGGAGTTGCAGGAGGAGGCGAAGGCGAAGGAAGGAAAAGCGGAAGTGCATCAGGAATCGTCTCACTAATTGATGGCTTATAATAACCACCCAATCCGGGACTGGACGACTGCATCAATTGAGTATCTCTGAATGTGTTTGTATTTGTATTTGATATCTGGATTCCATTATCGTTTGCCTTCAAACCTGTTGTTGGGCATGTTTCAGTCTCTATTTGGGCAATTGTTGATGTTAGAGCCGACAGATCAACATTGAAACTATCGTAGAAACTGTCATCGAAGGCTGAAGAAGCAGTTGGTTCAACAGTGCCATTACCTGATAAGTAATCTGTCACATTCTGATTCGGATTTTGAGTTGTTAACTCAATTATTCCCGTTCCCGTTCCCGTTCCAGTTCCTGTTGTTAACTCATTCGATTCGCTTTTAATTATTTCTAAAGAGGAATCGTGATTTTTGTGAGCTGTTAATGTCAACCACGGAGCGTTATCGTTAAATTGATCCTCATATTTATTCTGGTGAAGATTGTGTAACTCTGTGGTCTGGGAAGACGTTACATCTGTACTTGTTGTTGTTATTGTTGTTGTTGTTGCAATTGTATTAAAATTCGAACTCAATATTGGAATAGTTGAATCAATTTCAGAGATCTCTGGTGGACCACTGCTATAATTACTGCATATGTCAAGAATGGGCGGAAGTTCTGGAAGTTCAAACTTTTTCATATAATCAACGTAGGATTGTGTTGGTCCTGTTGGATTATCGGTAATTGACGTTGACGTTGACGTTGACATTGGAATATTAATTGAATCTACAGCTGAGGCTGAAACAATTGGTGTGAACACGTTGTCATTGTTACAGAGAACCGGAGTTGTGATTCTATCATGGGAAACACTTGTCGTCGATACATTTGGAGGTATCTTCTTATCGTCATCTACAGCCGCCATGGGCATGTTCAATAAATACGATAAAGTGGATGAAGAATCGCTTAACGGTGTCATGACTAGCTCAGATCTCGTCGCCGTTGGACTCTGTGGGGATGATGTTGATACGGCGGCAACAGAAGCAGTAACTCCTCTTGATAATGATGACGTTTCAATATTGATGGGGCTAGACGTCCAAGTGGTTATTGAATATGGCATATGGGATTCTAATGATGGCAGTGAGAATTTTAATGAGCCCAATGAATCATTCCTACCGCTAGCATATGAAACTTGTGTGTTGCTTATTGTGGTTGTGGTTGAGGTGGCTTCAATTGGGATGTTATCATTCAGATTATCGCTACAATATTTAATCGAATCTAGGGTATAAGGCTTTAGATATTCAGATATGTCAAATGATGATGATACTAGGCTTTCAGGCTCATTCAGTGCCGTTAAGACTGACGATTTATTTCCAATTCCCATTGAAGATAATTCAAGCGATCTTTTTATGGGGGAACTTGATGAATTCTCATTGCATTTCCTCTCCACATATTCTATTGAATCAAATACTAATGGAGCAGGAGCAGAAGGAGTTGAATCTACGTGGTGCAACGATGATGACTCGATCTCGCTTTGATCACGATTCACTTGATTTTTAGAAGAATATAACGAAAAGATTTGATCATCCTCATCCAAACGCGCACAATCCGTAAATACAGTTGGGGTTGGACTCATGATACGATCGCGATCGGAATATGTGCTTCTTGTCTTTTCCATTGGAGGTGAAATTGATGAAATTTTTGATGATACAACTGATGTTGATTTTTGCTCGTCGATGGCAATGATGTCGGCATTGAATGAACTTATAGGAACTGAATTGGCATTGGCATTCGTATTCGTATTCGCATTCGTATTCGCATTCGTATTCGCATTTTCAGTGACATGGGTCTTTGCCATAGGCAACTTTGGTAACTGCTTTGGGCGATAGTTTTTCTCAGACTGCGTCAAGCTTAAGGCATTGATATTGGTGAACGATTGCGATGGCGATTGTAATGATTGTAATGTTGCATTTGTCGTATACAATGATGATTTGTACTGTGGTGACGGTAGACGTTTTGGCAATTTCCTAGTTGTCGCTATTGTGGTCGTATTCAAATTCGTATTCATCGTTGTCCTTAGTGAGGAAACTGAAGAAACAGTTGCTGCTGCTGCTGCTGCTGCTGCTGCTGCTGAAGATGATGCTGATGCTGATGAGTTGCCAATATTTATTTCAGATGTTGAGACTGAGGCTGAGATTGGATAATTATTGATACGCTGCTGGGAGTGATGATGCTGCACTGTCTGCTGGACTGCCACTGCCACTGGGACTCTTGTTTCCCCCGATGCTATCACAGATGCTGTTGTCATTGCCATCATAAGGGATATTTTCCGCTGCTGCTGAAGCTTATGCTGAGCGTTGCTCATTGGCGGTGTATCACTGTACGTTGACAAATTATCCGAATGACCACCGTAGTCGTAGTCGTAGTCGTAGTCATAGTCGGAGGAGTAATCGGTATAGTCAAGCGGCAGCATGGAGGTATAGGGTCGAGTCATTTGGCAGAAGACTTCATAGTTGCTGGTCCCACTTCTAGATGGTAGATCGGGAGTTCCTAATCGATTTCCGGATGCATCTGTTGTTGTTGTAGCATCTTTAAATACATGTTGTTGTGAGGATCGAGGTCGTTGTTGTGATTGTGCTTGAGATTGGGGCAACATCCGCATTGGCGCCGCCGCTGGCAAACTAATGAAACTGCCAATGCGTTCGTCTATTAAACCAGCATTCGGTGCATATCCAGTCTGTCCCCCATTATTCATACTATCATATTGAGCATTGTGAACATTCTGGTAGGCAACCGCTTGCGGCAACATTCGATACTTTGATGACGCCGACGTAGTGGCAGGTGCGGCAGGTGCGGCAGGCAAGCGGGCACCAAAACGATTGTCTCTCCTTCTGCTCGCGTACGTACCTTCTCCATGATCTCTATCGAAATGTGTCACCGAAGGCAACACTTTGCCAGCTGTTGCTGCCGCTGCCGCTGCCGCTGTTGTTGTTGCTGTTGCTGTTGCTGTTGCTGTTGTTGTTGTATTTTGTTGCTGTGTCGAATCATATCCACATCCATATCCATACCCATATTCATATCCGTAATTATATTCATTTGGTGCAGATACAGATACATTCTGATCCCAATAGTCGCCACCAGCATTGGCATCTGTTGTGACCTCCGTGTTAGCTATATAATCATCAATATGAGAATAATTCTGATTATAGCATCCACTGTCCAGCATTTCGCATTGTGTCCTCCAATCCACATCCGCATCCGCATCCGCATCCGCATCCGCACCAGCGTACTCATTATTTGATGCCCTTGACACCACGACACCACCGAATTCCACATTTCCATAAGTATCCGCATCCGTATCCGCGATGTGCATCGACGAATCATCATAATTGTAAATGGTGCTGTTACTAATTGGTCGACTGTGGATTGTGGATAAGGCATCGCTCTCGTCCCGTCCATAGTGCTATGTGTTGTTAATTATTCATGAGACAAGATTAACAGATATCAAAATTCGAGTATCTCACTTACCGTCATATTTTAAAGGAGCCAAATTCGTGATGCTTTGCTCGCATTGAAATCTATCAGGATATGCTTCTGTTGTCCCCTTAAATCGAATTCATCAAGAAGGCTTCGCATCTTATCGCCCAATCCTTGGGATCAGAACATTTTCTCTGTAAGTCACATCATGTATCAGCATATTCAATAATATTAATTATTAAATTCACTATTATATTAATCATTAACAGAGCACCATACAATTAGAGGATTTTCGTATATTATCTTATCATCGTATGCATTTACTAATTGGTTTCTTATTTAATTAATGTCAACTTAGAACAGTTGACCAAAAGTACTTTAAAAAATTTAAATAAAATTAAGTAACTTAATATGATATTAAATTTATATGAATTAAATATAAATTTAAATTTAACTGAAAAGATAAAAAAATAAAAATAAAGGATACAAAATGATTAGTGCATCGTACACATGCTTTGCTCATTTGCCAGATTGTCTGTTTGTGTATTTGAGAAAACTTTTATGTTTTTTGTATTGTCTAAAGTATCCTGATACAATATCATTATAATTATTGTTTAGTTTGAGAATATTTGTTCTTTCTTAAAATATCTCAACGAAACTCGCAGATTGCATATTAAGTATTGTCTTGAACATCCTAAAAAAATTGGCATTATATTTAACTACTATTTTATAATGCAAGTTCACTAACAGAGCAAACGAATATTACACATAACATTTATACGTACATACAGATTCACTTGCACGTAAATATATATGTATATATGTGCGTGTGTCATTTTCACAGTCACATATGCACATGTACATCTGTATACATATACACTATTGGCTCAAAAAGAAAAATGTACTGAGCTGAAATATATTCTTAAAATGGATATAAATTTAACTTGAATATTGAATTGAAAAGACTAAAGTCAACTGTTTTTATAATGATTTGTCCGTTTATCCTATTCTACCACTTTCACTTTACATGTCGGCTGATCCATTGTTAAGTATGCCAATTTGTTGATATGTGTATTAAAGTTTCACATTATACGATTTGTTTATTTGGCAAACTTACAACTTTTTATTAAACTCGGTATGTGTGTAATTAATTTCAACATTTGTTAATTTGAATAACACGCATTAAACCATTTGAAAGTTAACAAATTCACAATTCGATTTCCACTTGCCCGCATCGAATGAAAAAAGGTTATTTTGTATTGTATAATTCCTGCTATGTGAGAATCAACCACAACAGAGCATGCGCAATCACTCTTTAAATCTATAACTGACAGTTACTAACAGAGTTGTTCATCGTAGTTCAATTAAACAATTAAGTAGTGCTGTGTCTTTTCGTTCTGAAAAAGTTCAAATGAACAAGTAATTAAGCTTAACGGATGAGTTTATTTAGTTAATCGCAGTTGGTCAGTTTTCATTTAATTTTCTTAAATATAATTATATCATTTTTACAGTGGTGAAGTTGGTATATTATTCTAAATACAATTTTTGAAAATCGACAAAACTTCATATGAAAATATTAAAAAATAACAGAGTTGATTATGGAAATCGAGTTTCGTCTGTGGCTTGATGGTTGCCACCGTGTTTTGGGAGCCAAGGCTGCCACCTTGTTTTGCCAAAGTTGGGCCAAGGCTGCCACACGTCAGCAGTGAGCAGCTCTTTTTTGTTCACTCAATTATGAGCAAGCCAACACTACTTCTGACCATCCCTAGTGTCGATGACAAACATTTTTGTGAGAAGTTGGGAGCAAAGTAAAAAATCCTTTACAAAATGATTATCACCGTAAAGAATCTACAACAGCAAACGTTCACTATTGAATTTGATCCGGAAAAAACGGTGAGCTTGATTAAATCTTACTTACTTAGATCCTGATGTGATCTTCTACCTATGTACGCATGCATAAAAAATTATATGTATATACGTAAATATACATATGTAAATACATACAAATGTGTACAATTTTAGGTCTTGGAGCTTAAAAAACGAATTTTCAACGAACGTGGGTCTGAATACATTGTGGAAAAGCAAAAATTGATTTATGCTGGTATGTACATTTCTATTTAATATACATATGTATATCTTTGCCTAATTGATACTTTTACAAAATACATATATCGAGCACTCAAATTAATCGAATATTAATTTTGTTGTATAGGCGTCATATTAACAGACGAGCGAACAATTAGTTCATACAAAGTCGATGAGAAGAAGTTTATTGTGGTAATGTTAACTCGCGACATTAGTGGAAGCAGCAGCTGCAGCACAAACACAGCGACAAACACAAACACCGTCGGACTGCAGCGGGATCTGTCGAAAGAGTCAACAGTCAAATCGTCGCCTGCTGATGAGACGCAGTCGGACAAGAAGCCGGTAACTAAGGCACATGAATCTTCAGCAGAAATGGATGCTGCAACAACTGACAAACGGACAAGTGAAGATAGAGTCGGTGTTGTTGTGAATACCGAAGCTTCTCGATTGGACACAGCCCCAACTACTGACTATTCCAGTATCGATTTGGTTGGTGAACTGGCAAATGCTTCATTACAAAATCGAGCCGAATCGAATTTACTTATGGGCGAGGAATACAATCGTACTGTAGCCTCAATGGTTGAAATGGGTTATGCTCGAGAGCAAGTTGAACGCGCAATGGCAGCCAGCTTCAATAATCCTGAACGCGCTGTGGAATATTTGATAACTGGCATTCCCCAGGAGAGCAATCTATTCAATGCAGGCGGCGACGATGAGGATCAATCAAGAGCATCGAATTTGCGTCCGGAGTCTTTAAGCGATCTTCAAACAGAATCGACATCTGGTAATTATTTATCCAATAAATATTGTAGGCAACCTTATAAGAATTTCGAATATTTTTGTAAGATTAACAAACCCAAGGAAAACCTTAGTGTAAAATTTAAAGACGAGAAACTAAGGATATACAAGGAAGCTTTATTTACAAGCATTTGGAGTTAAAAAATTTGTGAAAAATTTATTTCAATCACATAAGTAAAAGAAACTTCGATTTGTATATCCTTGATTGAAGTCTCTTTCCGTTGGTATTATATCATCCAGTTTTATTTATATATTGAGATTATAATATGATGGAGCAAAATCTGAAATGAATACATGTCGAATTCCTCATGTCGAAGTCTTCATAATTCGAACTTTTTCTTTGGACGAAGGTGATTCGAGTTAAGGAAGTTCGACTGTAGATATATATTTATAACCTAACCTAACCAAATGATTTCTTTTAAGAGTAGTTCTTTATATTGAACAAGTTATTAATCAGTAGATACTTAATAAAATATTTCGGATTTGTGTGTTCTTAATTTTATTTTCCTTATATTTATTTCCTAATTAAATCTTAGGGGCATCTATCCCTACATATCCTTCTATTATATATTTATATTTATTCAATAATTACATTATACTTCAGACCCATTCGAGTTTTTACGCAGTCAACCTCAATTCCTACAAATGCGCTCTCTGATTTATCAAAATCCGCATCTTTTACACGCTGTTTTGCAACAGGTACGATTTCAATTAAAATATTATGAATAAATGATTATTGAATAAATAATGCTCTTATTAACATTTCAGATTGGACAAACAAATCCAGCACTTTTGCAGCTTATCTCGGAAAATCAGGATGCTTTTTTGAATATGTTAAACCAACCTCTGGAAGGTGAAGTTGGAGACAATGGACAAAGAATTGGCCGTGCACAGTCACAGTCGAATTCAAGGCGGACCGATAACTTGGCATCATTAGGAATTCAGGACGTGTCTGCGACTGCGTCTGCCGAGGGTCAACGATCTGCTGCTGGAGCTGAGAATCAGCCTGTAAACCTTGGCTCGTCGGATGATGGTGCTAGTACAATTGGCGCGGATATAAATGTACCACAATCGGAAAATATGGCTACTATTCGCCTGACACCGCAAGATCAAGACGCCATAGAGAGGGTATGTGATTGAAAGCATTATTTGTAAACGAATAGCAGTTGTAATTGTCAAATTATTATCTTGCAGCTTAAAGCTCTTGGATTTTCCGAAGCCCTCGTCCTGCAAGCATATTTTGCATGTGAAAAAAATGAACAATTAGCTGCAAATTTCCTGCTTTCGTCTACTTTCGATGATTAGTTCAGTCAAATGCTGTCTTGTTGCACATATGTATGCCCATATAAAAAAAAATGTTGCAAATAAAATAAGAGGTTAATGATGAACCATAACTTAACTGTCTCGAAGCATTTATTTAATCAGCTGTTTGATTTAAGTCATGAAGTTATATTTTCAGGAATTTAATTAACTCGTGACACATACATATATGTATGTATCTTTATATGTTAAGTCATTGTGTAGGCCAGGCTGAAATTAGACGACGCTTGGCGAAATTCGACCTGTAAGTGGGTCAAAGTTTAGGGAATTGTCTATTATGAAAAACCTTTTTTGTTTTTTAAAATATCTCAACTAAACTCACATATTGTGCATTTGGGACTGCCTGTTACATCCTGACCGAAACTCACAGATTAGCTCTTGCCAAATCGCGACTATTCCGCAAAATTTAGCTTTAGTGGAATTAACGGATTATCCGCATTACCCACTTGAAAAGAAACTGGCAAATAAAATAAAGACTGTCTTTCATATTGCATCAACTATTGACAGAGACAGAGCAATAGAGGTTAGAAAACACGATAAATTGCCCGGTGTCAAGAGTACAGAATATTTCGGGTTGTCCGAATTGACAAATGTCGAAAAATCAAGATTGCAGGGTATTATGTTTTAGTGTTTGCCACAGAAGTTACCTGTCAATTCTGCAAGCGAGCCGAGGCTGTGGCGAGCAAGGTTATTCCTTCTTTGCAGCTCAACTCTTAACGTTTCAGTCTTTTAAAAAAAATAAATATATAAATCACTGTGAACAGCAGTCCACGCTAGTGACGAGCAATATGTACAGGAAGAATGGGAAATTTGTTACGACTGCCCGATCTGATCGAGTTATATCCCGATCGCAAGGTATGTTCATTTGCTAACTCAATTGTTTCGTGAGTGTAAGTGGAAGGGTGACTTAAAATGATTGCAGCTGATGGGGCCATTGGGTCCTTTTGCTTTAATAATTCCAAAATGCGCGACAAATGGTATCGACAATCCCAATCCGACAACTGACTCTAAAGATATTTGAGTTTGAAATTTTTAGTGGCCTGTCTGTATCAAATCGTTGTGATAGCCTTAGTGCAGATACGATCTACATATATATCGTTGAAATTACCGTAAAACTTTTTTTCTAATGTACTCATGTAAAATTGTTCAGCTAAAATAATGTTTTTTATTTCGTATATATTTTGCAGTCATTAAAATTTTGCGTTGCTTCATTTATGACATTTTTTTTTTCTAAGCTTTTACATTGTAAAGTGGTTTCTTTATATTTTATTAATTTCAAACTCACTGAAAATCATGCCCTAAACAGATAAACGTTGAGACTTCCAAAATTCATACCGCCGGAAACAGGACTATCGATTGATAGTAAAGGATTTTCAATATCTTGCAAAAAGAAAATGTTCTCATTTAACTCAGAGATCAATAGGGTGAAAAGCCTTAGCTTAACATTAGTATATCCCTGAGCTGTGAATCAGCTGTTCCCTCAGTCCACAAACGCAATCGATAGGCCAGTTTTCGATATAATTTGTGAATTTCGTTTACGTTTGCTGGATACTCAAAAAAACGAGAACGTAAAATAAAAATTCCTGGCGCAGTATTTTTTATATGAAGTTTGACAGTGATTTTTATTTTCCGCAGTGCTGGATACCCGGCTTTACCAGAAGTAAGGTAAATCTTTTTAGCAGGTAAATCCTACATAGCAGAAAATTTTCTTGTTTTGTTTAATTATTATTTTCGATTTGTATCAAGTATTTAATTTCTATACCCTTAGTAAATCTATGATAGTTCAAAGTATACATATATCGAGTACTAAAAATCAGGGATCTTAAAAGGATAAAATTTTGACATTTTTGTCTTAAATCTTAAAGAAACAAAGCGAAATTTAGTTCAAAAGTACTTTTTTACCCTAATTTTATCACCTGAAGTCGATTAAAAGACTAAATTCATGATTTCAAATTTTTGAAAATTTTCAAAAAATGTAAAGGGGTAACTATGTAAAAATCGACAATTTTTAAAAAAAAAAAATTGTCTCAAAAGCATAAAATTTAAATGCAAAGTTAAAGAAGGGTTAATATTGTTGAAAATAAGACATTTCTCGTGGAAATCGGCTGAGCTTTGATAAAGTTGTGCTAGTTTAAAGTCCACAGACTCAAACTTTCTCATATAAAGATCATTTATTTTGGTTAAGTCCTGTCTCCAGCACCGCGAAAAATTTATGTCAGGAGTTTGCTAGTTATTTCGTGTGTGTGGGTCATAACTAAGCCAGTGTAACCATGTACGTAAGACTTGTGACCATATACCTAAAACGTGCATGGTCACTCTGTCGAATGAGCTGTGTATTTGGCTTAATTTTTCATTAGACACTCCCGTAATAATTGGTAGCAGTATATCCCTGAGCTGTGAATCAGCTGTTCCCTCAGTCCACAAACGCAATCGATAGGCCAGTTTTCGATATAATTTGTGAATTTCGTTTACGTTTGCTGGATACTCAAAAAAACGAGAACGTAAAATAAAAATTCCTGGCGCAGTATTTTTTATATGAAGTTTGACAGTGATTTTTATTTTCCGCAGTGCTGGATACCCGGCTTTACCAGAAGTAAGGTAAATCTTTTTAGCAGGTAAATCCTACATAGCAGAAAATTTTCTTGTTTTGTTTAATTATTATTTTCGATTTGTATCAAGTATTTAATTTCTATACCCTTAGTAAATCTATGATAGTTCAAAGTATACATATATCGAGTACTAAAAATCAGGGATCTTGAAAGGATAAAATTTGGACATTTTTGGCTTAAATCTTAAAGAAACAAAGCGAAATTTAGTTCAAAAGTACTTTTTTACCCTAATTTTATCACCTGAAGTCGATTAAAAGACTAAATTCATGATTTAAAATTTTTGAAAATTTTCAAAAAATGTAAAGGGGTAACTATGTAAAAATCGACAATTTTTAAAAAAAAAAAAATTGTCTCAAAAGCATAAAATTTAAATGCAAAGTTAAAGAAGGGTTAATATTGTTGAAAATAAGACATTTCTCGTGGAAATCGGCTGAGCTTTGATAAAGTTGTGCTAGTTTAAAGTCCACAGACTCAAACTTTCTCATATAAAGATCATTTATTTTGGTTAAGTCCTGTCTCCAGCACCGCGAAAAATTTATGTCAGGAGTTTGCTAGTTATTTCGTGTGTGTGGGTCATAACTAAGCCAGTGTAACCATGTACGTAAGACTTGTGACCATATACCTAAAACGTGCATGGTCACTCTGTCGAATGAGCTGTGTATTTGGCTTAATTTTTCATTAGACACTCCCGTAATAATTGGTAGCAGTATATCCCTGAGCTGTGAATCAGCTGTTCCCTCAGTCCACAAACGCAATCGATAGGCCAGTTTTCGATATAATTTGTGAATTTCGTTTACGTTTGCTGGATACTCAAAAAAACGAGAACGTAAAATAAAAATTCCTGGCGCAGTATTTTTTATATGAAGTTTGACAGTGATTTTTATTTTCCGCAGTGCTGGATACCCGGCTTTACCAGAAGTAAGGTAAATCTTTTTAGCAGGTAAATCCTATATAGCAGAAAATTTTCTTGTTTTGTTTAATTATTATTTTCGATTTGTATCAAGTATTTAATTTCTATACCCTTAGTAAATCTATGATAGTTCAAAGTATACATATATCGAGTACTAAAAATCAGGGATCTTGAAAGGATAAAATTTTGACATTTTTGGCTTAAATCTTAAAGAAACAAAGCGAAATTTAGTTCAAAAGTACTTTTTTACCCTAATTTTATCACCTGAAGTCGATTAAAAGACTAAATTCATGATTTAAAATTTTTGAAAATTTTCAAAAAATGTAAAGGGGTAACTATGTAAAAATCGACAATTTTAAAAAAAAAAAAAATTGTCTCAAAAGCATAAAATTTAAATGCAAAGTTAAAGAAGGGTTAATATTGTTGAAAATAAGACATTTCTCGTGGAAATCGGCTGAGCTTTGATAAAGTTGTGCTAGTTTAAAGTCCACAGACTCAAACTTTCTCATATAAAGATCATTTATTTTGGTTAAGTCCTGTCTCCAGCACCGCGAAAAATTTATGTCAGGAGTTTGCTAGTTATTTCGTGTGTGTGGGTCATAACTAAGCCAGTGTAACCATGTACGTAAGACTTGTGACCATATACCTAAAACGTGCATGGTCACTCTGTCGAATGAGCTGTGTATTTGGCTTAATTTTTCATTAGACACTCCCGTAATAATTGGTAGCAGTATATCCCTGAGCTGTGAATCAGCTGTTCCCTCAGTCCACAAACGCAATCGATAGGCCAGTTTTCGATATAATTTGTGAATTTCGTTTACGTTGCTGGATACTCAACAAAACGAAAACGTAAAATAAAAATTCCTGGCGCAGTTTTTTTTATATGAAGTTTGACAGTGATTTTTATTTTCCGCAGTGCTGGATACCCGGCTTTACCAGAAGTAAGGTAAATCTTTTTAGCAGGTAAATCCTACATAGCAGAAAATTTTCTTGTTTTGTTTAATTATTATTTTCGATTTGTATCAAGTATTTAATTTCTATACCCTTAGTAAATCTATGATAGTTCAAAGTATACATATATCGAGTACTAAAAATCAGGGATCTTGAAAGGATAAAATTTTGACATTTTTGGCTTAAATCTTAAAGAAACAAAGCGAAATTTAGTTCAAAAGTACTTTTTTACCCTAATTTTATCACCTGAAGTCGATTAAAAGACTAAATTCATGATTTAAAATTTTTGAAAATTTTCAAAAAATGTAAAGGGGTAACTATGTAAAAATCGACAATTTTAAAAAAAAAAAAATTGTCTCAAAAGCATAAAATTTAAATGCAAAGTTAAAGAAGGGTTAATATTGTTGAAAATAAGACATTTCTCGTGGAAATCGGCTGAGCTTTGATAAAGTTGTGCTAGTTTAAAGTCCACAGACTCAAACTTTCTCATATAAAGATCATTTATTTTGGTTAAGTCCTGTCTCCAGCACCGCGAAAAATTTATGTCAGGAGTTTGCTAGTTATTTCGTGTGTGTGGGTCATAACTAAGCCAGTGTAACCATGTACGTAAGACTTGTGACCATATACCTAAAACGTGCATGGTCACTCTGTCGAATGAGCTGTGTATTTGGCTTAATTTTTCATTAGACACTCCCGTAATAATTGGTAGCAGTATATCCCTGAGCTGTGAATCAGCTGTTCCCTCAGTCCACAAACGCAATCGATAGGCCAGTTTTCGATATAATTTGTGAATTTCGTTTACGTTTGCTGGATACTCAACAAAACGAGAACGTAAAATAAAAATTCCTGGCGCAGTTTTTTTTATATGAAGTTTGACAGTGATTTTTATTTTCCGCAGTGCTGGATACCCGGCTTTACCAGAAGTAAGGTAAATCTTTTTAGCAGGTAAATCCTACATAGCAGAAAATTTTCTTGTTTTGTTTAATTATTATTTTCGATTTGTATCAAGTATTTAATTTCTATACCCTTAGTAAATCTATGATAGTTCAAAGTATACATATATCGAGTACTAAAAATCAGGGATCTTGAAAGGATAAAATTTTGACATTTTTGGCTTAAATCTTAAAGAAACAAAGCGAAATTTAGTTCAAAAGTACTTTTTTACCCTAATTTTATCACCTGAAGTCGATTAAAAGACTAAATTCATGATTTAAAATTTTTGAAAATTTTCAAAAAATGTAAAGGGGTAACTATGTAAAAATCGACAATTTTTAAAAAAAAAAAAATTGTCTCAAAAGCATAAAATTTAAATGCAAAGTTAAAGAAGGGTTAATATTGTTGAAAATAAGACATTTCTCGTGGAAATCGGCTGAGCTTTGATAAAGTTGTGCTAGTTTAAAGTCCACAGACTCCAACTTTCTCATATAAAGATCATTTATTTTGGTTAAGTCCTGTCTCCAGCACCGCGAAAAATGTATGTCAGGAGTTTGCTAGTTATTTCGTGTGTGTGGGTCATAACTAAGCCAGTGTAACCATGTACGTAAGACTTGTGACCATATACCTAAAACGTGCATGGTCACTCTGTCGAATGAGCTGTGAATTTGGCTTAATTTTTCATTAGACACTCCCGTAATAATTGGTAGCAGTATATCCCTGAGCTGTGAATCAGCTGTTCCCTCAGTCCACAAACGCAATCGATAGGCCAGTTTTCGATATAATTTGTGAATTTCGTTTACGTTGCTGGATACTCAACAAAACGAGAACGTAAAATAAAAATTCCTGGCGCAGTTTTTTTTATATGAAGTTTGACAGTGATTTTTATTTTCCGCTGTGCTGGATACCCGGCTTTACCAGAAGTAAGGTAAATCTTTTTAGCAGGTAAATCCTACATAGCAGAAAATTTTCTTGTTTTGTTTAATTATTATTTTCGATTTGTATCAAGTATTTAATTTCTATACCCTTAGTAAATCTATGATAGTTCAAAGTATACATATATCGAGTACTAAAAATCAGGGATCTTGAAAGGATAAAATTTTGACATTTTTGGCTTAAATCTTAAAGAAACAAAGCGAAATTTAGTTCAAAAGTACTTTTTTACCCTAATTTTATCACCTGAAGTCGATTAAAAGACTAAATTCATGATTTAAAATTTTTGAAAATTTTCAAAAAATGTAAAGGGGTAACTATGTAAAAATCGACAATTTTTAAAAAAAAAAAATTGTCTCAAAAGCATAAAATTTAAATGCAAAGTTAAAGAAGGGTTAATATTGTTGAAAATAAGACATTTCTCGTGGAAATCGGCTGAGCTTTGATAAAGTTGTGCTAGTTTAAAGTCCACAGACTCCAACTTTCTCATATAAAGATCATTTATTTTGGTTAAGTCCTGTCTCCAGCACCGCGAAAAATTTATGTCAGGAGTTTGCTAGTTATTTCGTGTGTGTGGGTCATAACTAAGCCAGTGTAACCATGTACGTAAGACTTGTGACCATATACCTAAAACGTGCATGGTCACTCTGTCGAATGAGCTGTGAATTTGGCTTAATTTTTCATTAGACACTCCCGTAATAATTGGTAGCAGTATATCCCTGAGCTGTGAATCAGCTGTTCCCTCAGTCCACAAACGCAATCGATAGGCCAGTTTTCGATATAATTTGTGAATTTCGTTTACGTTGCTGGATACTCAACAAAACGAGAACGTAAAATAAAAATTCCTGGCGCAGTTTTTTTTATATGAAGTTTGACAGTGATTTTTATTTTCCGCTGTGCTGGATACCCGGCTTTACCAGAAGTAAGGTAAATCTTTTTAGCAGGTAAATCCTACATAGCAGAAAATTTTCTTGTTTTGTTTAATTATTATTTTCGATTTGTATCAAGTATTTAATTTCTATACCCTTAGTAAATCTATGATAGTTCAAAGTATACATATATCGAGTACTAAAAATCAGGGATCTTGAAAGGATAAAATTTTGACATTTTTGGCTTAAATCTTAAAGAAACAAAGCGAAATTTAGTTCAAAAGTACTTTTTTACCCTAATTTTATCACCTGAAGTCGATTAAAAGACTAAATTCATGATTTAAAATTTTTGAAAATTTTCAAAAAATGTAAAGGGGTAACTATGTAAAAATCGACAATTTTTAAAAAAAAAAAATTGTCTCAAAAGCATAAAATTTAAATGCAAAGTTAAAGAAGGGTTAATATTGTTGAAAATAAGACATTTCTCGTGGAAATCGGCTGAGCTTTGATAAAGTTGTGCTAGTTTAAAGTCCACAGACTCCAACTTTCTCATATAAAGATCATTTATTTTGGTTAAGTCCTGTCTCCAGCACCGCGAAAAATTTATGTCAGGAGTTTGCTAGTTATTTCGTGTGTGTGGGTCATAACTAAGCCAGTGTAACCATGTACGTAAGACTTGTGACCATATACCTAAAACGTGCATGGTCACTCTGTCGAATGAGCTGTGAATTTGGCTTAATTTTTCATTAGACACTCCCGTAATAATTGGTAGCAGTATATCCCTGAGCTGTGAATCAGCTGTTCCCTCAGTCCACAAACGCAATCGATAGGCCAGTTTTCGATATAATTTGTGAATTTCGTTTACGTTGCTGGATACTCAACAAAACGAGAACGTAAAATAAAAATTCCTGGCGCAGTTTTTTTTATATGAAGTTTGACAGTGATTTTTATTTTCCGCTGTGCTGGATACCCGGCTTTACCAGAAGTAAGGTAAATCTTTTTAGCAGGTAAATCCTACATAGCAGAAAATTTTCTTGTTTTGTTTAATTATTATTTTCGATTTGTATCAAGTATTTAATTTCTATACCCTTAGTAAATCTATGATAGTTCAAAGTATACATATATCGAGTACTAAAAATCAGGGATCTTGAAAGGATAAAATTTTGACATTTTTGGCTTAAATCTTAAAGAAACAAAGCGAAATTTAGTTCAAAAGTACTTTTTTACCCTAATTTTATCACCTGAAGTCGATTAAAAGACTAAATTCATGATTTAAAATTTTTGAAAATTTTCAAAAAATGTAAAGGGGTAACTATGTAAAAATCGACAATTTTTAAAAAAAAAAAATTGTCTCAAAAGCATAAAATTTAAATGCAAAGTTAAAGAAGGGTTAATATTGTTGAAAATAAGACATTTCTCGTGGAAATCGGCTGAGCTTTGATAAAGTTGTGCTAGTTTAAAGTCCACAGACTCCAACTTTCTCATATAAAGATCATTTATTTTGGTTAAGTCCTGTCTCCAGCACCGCGAAAAATTTATGTCAGGAGTTTGCTAGTTATTTCGTGTGTGTGGGTCATAACTAAGCCAGTGTAACCATGTACGTAAGACTTGTGACCATATACCTAAAACGTGCATGGTCACTCTGTCGAATGAGCTGTGTATTTGGCTTAATTTTTCATTAGACACTCCCGTAATAATTGGTAGCAGTATATCCCTGAGCTGTGAATCAGCTGTTCCCTCAGTCCACAAACGCAATCGATAGGCCAGTTTTCGATATAATTTGTGAATTTCGTTTACGTTGCTGGATACTCAACAAAACGAGAACGTAAAATAAAAATTCCTGGCGCAGTTTTTTTTATATGAAGTTTGACAGTGATTTTTATTTTCCGCTGTGCTGGATACCCGGCTTTACCAGAAGTAAGGTAAATCTTTTTAGCAGGTAAATCCTACATAGCAGAAAATTTTCTTGTTTTGTTTAATTATTATTTTCGATTTGTATCAAGTATTTAATTTCTATACCCTTAGTAAATCTATGATAGTTCAAAGTATACATATATCGAGTACTAAAAATCAGGGATCTTGAAAGGATAAAATTTTGACATTTTTGGCTTAAATCTTAAAGAAACAAAGCGAAATTTAGTTCAAAAGTACTTTTTTACCCTAATTTTATCACCTGAAGTCGATTAAAAGACTAAATTCATGATTTAAAATTTTTGAAAATTTTCAAAAAATGTAAAGGGGTAACTATGTAAAAATCGACAATTTTTAAAAAAAAAAAATTGTCTCAAAAGCATAAAATTTAAATGCAAAGTTAAAGAAGGGTTAATATTGTTGAAAATAAGACATTTCTCGTGGAAATCGGCTGAGCTTTGATAAAGTTGTGCTAGTTTAAAGTCCACAGACTCCAACTTTCTCATATAAAGATCATTTATTTTGGTTAAGTCCTGTCTCCAGCACCGCGAAAAATTTATGTCAGGAGTTTGCTAGTTATTTCGTGTGTGTGGGTCATAACTAAGCCAGTGTAACCATGTACGTAAGACTTGTGACCATATACCTAAAACGTGCATGGTCACTCTGTCGAATGAGCTGTGAATTTGGCTTAATTTTTCATTAGACACTCCCGTAATAATTGGTAGCAGTATATCCCTGAGCTGTGAATCAGCTGTTCCCTCAGTCCACAAACGCAATCGATAGGCCAGTTTTCGATATAATTTGTGAATTTCGTTTACGTTGCTGGATACTCAACAAAACGAGAACGTAAAATAAAAATTCCTGGCGCAGTTTTTTTTATATGAAGTTTGACAGTGATTTTTATTTTCCGCTGTGCTGGATACCCGGCTTTACCAGAAGTAAGGTAAATCTTTTTAGCAGGTAAATCCTACATAGCAGAAAATTTTCTTGTTTTGTTTAATTATTATTTTCGATTTGTATCAAGTATTTAATTTCTATACCCTTAGTAAATCTATGATAGTTCAAAGTATACATATATCGAGTACTAAAAATCAGGGATCTTAAAAGGATAAAATTTTGACATTTTTGGCTTAAATCTTAAAGAAACAAAGCGAAATTTAGTTCAAAAGTACTTTTTTACCCTAATTTTATCACCTGAAGTCGATTAAAAGACTAAATTCATGATTTAAAATTTTTGAAAATTTTCAAAAAATGTAAAGGGGTAACTATGTAAAAATCGACAATTTTTAAAAAAAAAAAAATTGTCTCAAAAGCATAAAATTTAAATGCAAAGTTAAAGAAGGGTTAATATTGTTGAAAATAAGACATTTCTCGTGGAAATCGGCTGAGCTTTGATAAAGTTGTGCTAGTTTAAAGTCCACAGACTCCAACTTTCTCATATAAAGATCATTTATTTTGGTTAAGTCCTGTCTCCAGCACCGCGAAAAATTTATGTCAGGAGTTTGCTAGTTATTTCGTGTGTGTGGGTCATAACTAAGCCAGTGTAACCATGTACGTAAGACTTGTGACCATATACCTAAAACGTGCATGGTCACTCTGTCGAATGAGCTGTGAATTTGGCTTAATTTTTCATTAGACACTCCCGTAATAATTGGTAGCAGTATATCCCTGAGCTGTGAATCAGCTGTTCCCTCAGTCCACAAACGCAATCGATAGGCCAGTTTTCGATATAATTTGTGAATTTCGTTTACGTTGCTGGATACTCAACAAAACGAGAACGTAAAATAAAAATTCCTGGCGCAGTTTTTTTTATATGAAGTTTGACAGTGATTTTTATTTTCCGCTGTGCTGGATACCCGGCTTTACCAGAAGTAAGGTAAATCTTTTTAGCAGGTAAATCCTACATAGCAGAAAATTTTCTTGTTTTGTTTAATTATTATTTTCGATTTGTATCAAGTATTTAATTTCTATACCCTTAGTAAATCTATGATAGTTCAAAGTATACATATATCGAGTACTAAAAATCAGGGATCTTGAAAGGATAAAATTTTGACATTTTTGGCTTAAATCTTAAAGAAACAAAGCGAAATTTAGTTCAAAAGTACTTTTTTACCCTAATTTTATCACCTGAAGTCGATTAAAAGACTAAATTCATGATTTAAAATTTTTGAAAATTTTCAAAAAATGTAAAGGGGTAACTATGTAAAAATCGACAATTTTTAAAAAAAAAAATTGTCTCAAAAGCATAAAATTTAAATGCAAAGTTAAAGAAGGGTTAATATTGTTGAAAATAAGACATTTCTCGTGGAAATCGGCTGAGCTTTGATAAAGTTGTGCTAGTTTAAAGTCCACAGACTCCAACTTTCTCATATAAAGATCATTTATTTTGGTTAAGTCCTGTCTCCAGCACCGCGAAAAATTTATGTCAGGAGTTTGCTAGTTATTTCGTGTGTGTGGGTCATAACTAAGCCAGTGTAACCATGTACGTAAGACTTGTGACCATATACCTAAAACGTGCATGGTCACTCTGTCGAATGAGCTGTGAATTTGGCTTAATTTTTCATTAGACACTCCCGTAATAATTGGTAGCAGTATATCCCTGAGCTGTGAATCAGCTGTTCCCTCAGTCCACAAACGCAATCGATAGGCCAGTTTTCGATATAATTTGTGAATTTCGTTTACGTTGCTGGATACTCAACAAAACGAGAACGTAAAATAAAAATTCCTGGCGCAGTTTTTTTTATATGAAGTTTGACAGTGATTTTTATTTTCCGCTGTGCTGGATACCCGGCTTTACCAGAAGTAAGGTAAATCTTTTTAGCAGGTAAATCCTACATAGCAGAAAATTTTCTTGTTTTGTTTAATTATTATTTTCGATTTGTATCAAGTATTTAATTTCTATACCCTTAGTAAATCTATGATAGTTCAAAGTATACATATATCGAGTACTAAAAATCAGGGATCTTGAAAGGATAAAATTTTGACATTTTTGGCTTAAATCTTAAAGAAACAAAGCGAAATTTAGTTCAAAAGTACTTTTTTACCCTAATTTTATCACCTGAAGTCGATTAAAAGACTAAATTCATGATTTAAAATTTTTGAAAATTTTCAAAAAATGTAAAGGGGTAACTATGTAAAAATCGACAATTTTTAAAAAAAAAAAATTGTCTCAAAAGCATAAAATTTAAATGCAAAGTTAAAGAAGGGTTAATATTGTTGAAAATAAGACATTTCTCGTGGAAATCGGCTGAGCTTTGATAAAGTTGTGCTAGTTTAAAGTCCACAGACTCAAACTTTCTCATATAAAGATCATTTATTTTGGTTAAGTCCTGTCTCCAGCACCGCGAAAAATTTATGTCAGGAGTTTGCTAGTTATTTCGTGTGTGTGGGTCATAACTAAGCCAGTGTAACCATGTACGTAAGACTTGTGACCATATACCTAAAACGTGCATGGTCACTCTGTCGAATGAGCTGTGAATTTGGCTTAATTTTTCATTAGACACTCCCGTAATAATTGGTAGCAGTATATCCCTGAGCTGTGAATCAGCTGTTCCCTCAGTCCACAAACGCAATCGATAGGCCAGTTTTCGATATAATTTGTGAATTTCGTTTACGTTGCTGGATACTCAACAAAACGAGAACGTAAAATAAAAATTCCTGGCGCAGTTTTTTTTATATGAAGTTTGACAGTGATTTTTATTTTCCGCAGTGCTGGATACCCGGCTTTACCAGAAGTAAGGTAAATCTTTTTAGCAGGTAAATCCTACATAGCAGAAAATTTTCTTGTTTTGTTTAATTATTATTTTCGATTTGTATCAAGTATTTAATTTCTATACCCTTAGTAAATCTATGATAGTTCAAAGTATACATATATCGAGTACTAAAAATCAGGGATCTTGAAAGGATAAAATTTTGACATTTTTGGCTTAAATCTTAAAGAAACAAAGCGAAATTTAGTTCAAAAGTACTTTTTTACCCTAATTTTATCACCTGAAGTCGATTAAAAGACTAAATTCATGATTTAAAATTTTTGAAAATTTTCAAAAAATGTAAAGGGGTAACTATGTAAAAATCGACAATTTTAAAAAAAAAAAAATTGTCTCAAAAGCATAAAATTTAAATGCAAAGTTAAAGAAGGGTTAATATTGTTGAAAATAAGACATTTCTCGTGGAAATCGGCTGAGCTTTGATAAAGTTGTGCTAGTTTAAAGTCCACAGACTCCAACTTTCTCATATAAAGATCATTTATTTTGGTTAAGTCCTGTCTCCAGCACCGCGAAAAATTTATGTCAGGAGTTTGCTAGTTATTTCGTGTGTGTGGGTCATAACTAAGCCAGTGTAACCATGTACGTAAGACTTGTGACCATATACCTAAAACGTGCATGGTCACTCTGTCGAATGAGCTGTGAATTTGGCTTAATTTTTCATTAGACACTCCCGTAATAATTGGTAGCAGTATATCCCTGAGCTGTGAATCAGCTGTTCCCTCAGTCCACAAACGCAATCGATAGGCCAGTTTTCGATATAATTTGTGAATTTCGTTTACGTTGCTGGATACTCAACAAAACGAGAACGTAAAATAAAAATTCCTGGCGCAGTTTTTTTTATATGAAGTTTGACAGTGATTTTTATTTTCCGCAGTGCTGGATACCCGGCTTTACCAGAAGTAAGGTAAATCTTTTTAGCAGGTAAATCCTACATAGCAGAAAATTTTCTTGTTTTGTTTAATTATTATTTTCGATTTGTATCAAGTATTTAATTTCTATACCCTTAGTAAATCTATGATAGTTCAAAGTATACATATATCGAGTACTAAAAATCAGGGATCTTGAAAGGATAAAATTTTGACATTTTTGGCTTAAATCTTAAAGAAACAAAGCGAAATTTAGTTCAAAAGTACTTTTTTACCCTAATTTTATCACCTGAAGTCGATTAAAAGACTAAATTCATGATTTAAAATTTTTGAAAATTTTCAAAAAATGTAAAGGGGTAACTATGTAAAAATCGACAATTTTTAAAAAAAAAAAAATTGTCTCAAAAGCATAAAATTTAAATGCAAAGTTAAAGAAGGGTTAATATTGTTGAAAATAAGACATTTCTCGTGGAAATCGGCTGAGCTTTGATAAAGTTGTGCTAGTTTAAAGTCCACAGACTCCAACTTTCTCATATAAAGATCATTTATTTTGGTTAAGTCCTGTCTCCAGCACCGCGAAAAATTTATGTCAGGAGTTTGCTAGTTATTTCGTGTGTGTGGGTCATAACTAAGCCAGTGTAACCATGTACGTAAGACTTGTGACCATATACCTAAAACGTGCATGGTCACTCTGTCGAATGAGCTGTGAATTTGGCTTAATTTTTCATTAGACACTCCCGTAATAATTGGTAGCAGTATATCCCTGAGCTGTGAATCAGCTGTTCCCTCAGTCCACAAACGCAATCGATAGGCCAGTTTTCGATATAATTTGTGAATTTCGTTTACGTTGCTGGATACTCAACAAAACGAGAACGTAAAATAAAAATTCCTGGCGCAGTTTTTTTTATATGAAGTTTGACAGTGATTTTTATTTTCCGCTGTGCTGGATACCCGGCTTTACCAGAAGTAAGGTAAATCTTTTTAGCAGGTAAATCCTACATAGCAGAAAATTTTCTTGTTTTGTTTAATTATTATTTTCGATTTGTATCAAGTATTTAATTTCTATACCCTTAGTAAATCTATGATAGTTCAAAGTATACATATATCGAGTACTAAAAATCAGGGATCTTGAAAGGATAAAATTTTGACATTTTTGGCTTAAATCTTAAAGAAACAAAGCGAAATTTAGTTCAAAAGTACTTTTTTACCCTAATTTTATCACCTGAAGTCGATTAAAAGACTAAATTCATGATTTAAAATTTTTGAAAATTTTCAAAAAATGTAAAGGGGTAACTATGTAAAAATCGACAATTTTTAAAAAAAAAAAATTGTCTCAAAAGCATAAAATTTAAATGCAAAGTTAAAGAAGGGTTAATATTGTTGAAAATAAGACATTTCTCGTGGAAATCGGCTGAGCTTTGATAAAGTTGTGCTAGTTTAAAGTCCACAGACTCCAACTTTCTCATATAAAGATCATTTATTTTGGTTAAGTCCTGTCTCCAGCACCGCGAAAAATTTATGTCAGGAGTTTGCTAGTTATTTCGTGTGTGTGGGTCATAACTAAGCCAGTGTAACCATGTACGTAAGACTTGTGACCATATACCTAAAACGTGCATGGTCACTCTGTCGAATGAGCTGTGTATTTGGCTTAATTTTTCATTAGACACTCCCGTAATAATTGGTAGCAGTATATCCCTGAGCTGTGAATCAGCTGTTCCCTCAGTCCACAAACGCAATCGATAGGCCAGTTTTCGATATAATTTGTGAATTTCGTTTACGTTGCTGGATACTCAACAAAACGAGAACGTAAAATAAAAATTCCTGGCGCAGTTTTTTTTATATGAAGTTTGACAGTGATTTTTATTTTCCGCAGTGCTGGATACCCGGCTTTACCAGAAGTAAGGTAAATCTTTTTAGCAGGTAAATCCTACATAGCAGAAAATTTTCTTGTTTTGTTTAATTATTATTTTCGATTTGTATCAAGTATTTAATTTCTATACCCTTAGTAAATCTATGATAGTTCAAAGTATACATATATCGAGTACTAAAAATCAGGGATCTTGAAAGGATAAAATTTTGACATTTTTGGCTTAAATCTTAAAGAAACAAAGCGAAATTTAGTTCAAAAGTACTTTTTTACCCTAATTTTATCACCTGAAGTCGATTAAAAGACTAAATTCATGATTTAAAATTTTTGAAAATTTTCAAAAAATGTAAAGGGGTAACTATGTAAAAATCGACAATTTTAAAAAAAAAAAAATTGTCTCAAAAGCATAAAATTTAAATGCAAAGTTAAAGAAGGGTTAATATTGTTGAAAATAAGACATTTCTCGTGGAAATCGGCTGAGCTTTGATAAAGTTGTGCTAGTTTAAAGTCCACAGACTCAAACTTTCTCATATAAAGATCATTTATTTTGGTTAAGTCCTGTCTCCAGCACCGCGAAAAATTTATGTCAGGAGTTTGCTAGTTATTTCGTGTGTGTGGGTCATAACTAAGCCAGTGTAACCATGTACGTAAGACTTGTGACCATATACCTAAAACGTGCATGGTCACTCTGTCGAATGAGCTGTGTATTTGGCTTAATTTTTCATTAGACACTCCCGTAATAATTGGTAGCAGTATATCCCTGAGCTGTGAATCAGCTGTTCCCTCAGTCCACAAACGCAATCGATAGGCCAGTTTTCGATATAATTTGTGAATTTCGTTTACGTTGCTGGATACTCAACAAAACGAGAACGTAAAATAAAAATTCCTGGCGCAGTTTTTTTTATATGAAGTTTGACAGTGATTTTTATTTTCCGCAGTGCTGGATACCCGGCTTTACCAGAAGTAAGGTAAATCTTTTTAGCAGGTAAATCCTACATAGCAGAAAATTTTCTTGTTTTGTTTAATTATTATTTTCGATTTGTATCAAGTATTTAATTTCTATACCCTTAGTAAATCTATGATAGTTCAAAGTATACATATATCGAGTACTAAAAATCAGGGATCTTGAAAGGATAAAATTTTGACATTTTTGGCTTAAATCTTAAAGAAACAAAGCGAAATTTAGTTCAAAAGTACTTTTTTACCCTAATTTTATCACCTGAAGTCGATTAAAAGACTAAATTCATGATTTAAAATTTTTGAAAATTTTCAAAAAATGTAAAGGGGTAACTATGTAAAAATCGACAATTTTTAAAAAAAAAAAAAATTGTCTCAAAAGCATAAAATTTAAATGCAAAGTTAAAGAAGGGTTAATATTGTTGAAAATAAGACATTTCTCGTGGAAATCGGCTGAGCTTTGATAAAGTTGTGCTAGTTTAAAGTCCACAGACTCAAACTTTCTCATATAAAGATCATTTATTTTGGTTAAGTCCTGTCTCCAGCACCGCGAAAAATGTATGTCAGGAGTTTGCTAGTTATTTCGTGTGTGTGGGTCATAACTAAGCCAGTGTAACCATGTACGTAAGACTTGTGACCATATACCTAAAACGTGCATGGTCACTCTGTCGAATGAGCTGTGTATTTGGCTTAATTTTTCATTAGACACTCCCGTAATAATTGGTAGCAGTATATCCCTGAGCTGTGAATCAGCTGTTCCCTCAGTCCACAAACGCAATCGATAGGCCAGTTTTCGATATAATTTGTGAATTTCGTTTACGTTTGCTGGATACTCAACAAAACGAAAACGTTAAATAAAAATTCCTGGCGCAGTTTTTTTTATATGAAGTTTGACAGTGATTTTTATTTTCCGCAGTGCTGGATACCCGGCTTTACCAGAAGTAAGGTAAATCTTTTTAGCAGGTAAATCCTATATAGCAGAAAATTTTCTTGTTTTGTTTAATTATTATTTTCGATTTGTATCAAGTATTTAATTTCTATACCCTTAGTAAATCTATGATAGTTCAAAGTATACATATATCGAGTACTAAAAATCAGGGATCTTGAAAGGATAAAATTTTGACATTTTTGGCTTAAATCTTAAAGAAACAAAGCGAAATTTAGTTCAAAAGTACTTTTTTACCCTAATTTTATCACCTGAAGTCGATTAAAAGACTAAATTCATGATTTCAAATTTTTGAAAATTTTCAAAAAATGTAAAGGGGTAACTATGTAAAAATCGACAATTTTTAAAAAAAAAAAATTGTCTCAAAAGCATAAAATTTAAATGCAAAGTTAAAGAAGGGTTAATATTGTTGAAAATAAGACATTTCTCGTGGAAATCGGCTGAGCTTTGATAAAGTTGTGCTAGTTTAAAGTCCACAGACTCAAACTTTCTCATATAAAGATCATTTATTTTGGTTAAGTCCTGTCTCCAGCACCGCGAAAAATTTATGTCAGGAGTTTGCTAGTTATTTCGTGTGTGTGGGTCATAACTAAGCCAGTGTAACCATGTACGTAAGACTTGTGACCATATACCTAAAACGTGCATGGTCACTCTGTCGAATGAGCTGTGTATTTGGCTTAATTTTTCATTAGACACTCCCGTAATAATTGGTAGCAGTATATCCCTGAGCTGTGAATCAGCTGTTCCCTCAGTCCACAAACGCAATCGATAGGCCAGTTTTCGATATAATTTGTGAATTTCGTTTACGTTTGCTGGATACTCAAAAAAACGAGAACGTAAAATAAAAATTCCTGGCGCAGTATTTTTTATATGAAGTTTGACAGTGATTTTTATTTTCCGCAGTGCTGGATACCCGGCTTTACCAGAAGTAAGGTAAATCTTTTTAGCAGGTAAATCCTACATAGCAGAAAATTTTCTTGTTTTGTTTAATTATTATTTTCGATTTGTATCAAGTATTTAATTTCTATACCCTTAGTAAATCTATGATAGTTCAAAGTATACATATATCGAGTACTAAAAATCAGGGATCTTAAAAGGATAAAATTTTGACATTTTTGGCTTAAATCTTAAAGAAACAAAGCGAAATTTAGTTCAAAAGTACTTTTTTACCCTAATTTTATCACCTGAAGTCGATTAAAAGACTAAATTCATGATTTCAAATTTTTGAAAATTTTCAAAAAATGTAAAGGGGTAACTATGTAAAAATCGACAATTTTTAAAAAAAAAAAATTGTCTCAAAAGCATAAAATTTAAATGCAAAGTTAAAGAAGGGTTAATATTGTTGAAAATAAGACATTTCTCGTGGAAATCGGCTGAGCTTTGATAAAGTTGTGCTAGTTTAAAGTCCACAGACTCAAACTTTCTCATATAAAGATCATTTATTTTGGTTAAGTCCTGTCTCCAGCACCGCGAAAAATGTATGTCAGGAGTTTGCTAGTTATTTCGTGTGTGTGGGTCATAACTAAGCCAGTGTAACCATGTACGTAAGACTTGTGACCATATACCTAAAACGTGCATGGTCACTCTGTCGAATGAGCTGTGTATTTGGCTTAATTTTTCATTAGACACTCCCGTAATAATTGGTAGCAGTATATCCCTGAGCTGTGAATCAGCTGTTCCCTCAGTCCACAAACGCAATCGATAGGCCAGTTTTCGATATAATTTGTGAATTTCGTTTACGTTTGCTGGATACTCAACAAAACGAAAACGTTAAATAAAAATTCCTGGCGCAGTTTTTTTTATATGAAGTTTGACAGTGATTTTTATTTTCCGCAGTGCTGGATACCCGGCTTTACCAGAAGTAAGGTAAATCTTTTTAGCAGGTAAATCCTATATAGCAGAAAATTTTCTTGTTTTGTTTAATTATTATTTTCGATTTGTATCAAGTATTTAATTTCTATACCCTTAGTAAATCTATGATAGTTCAAAGTATACATATATCGAGTACTAAAAATCAGGGATCTTGAAAGGATAAAATTTTGACATTTTTGGCTTAAATCTTAAAGAAACAAAGCGAAATTTAGTTCAAAAGTACTTTTTTACCCTAATTTTATCACCTGAAGTCGATTAAAAGACTAAATTCATGATTTCAAATTTTTGAAAATTTTCAAAAAATGTAAAGGGGTAACTATGTAAAAATCGACAATTTTTAAAAAAAAAAAATTGTCTCAAAAGCATAAAATTTAAATGCAAAGTTAAAGAAGGGTTAATATTGTTGAAAATAAGACATTTCTCGTGGAAATCGGCTGAGCTTTGATAAAGTTGTGCTAGTTTAAAGTCCACAGACTCAAACTTTCTCATATAAAGATCATTTATTTTGGTTAAGTCCTGTCTCCAGCACCGCGAAAAATTTATGTCAGGAGTTTGCTAGTTATTTCGTGTGTGTGGGTCATAACTAAGCCAGTGTAACCATGTACGTAAGACTTGTGACCATATACCTAAAACGTGCATGGTCACTCTGTCGAATGAGCTGTGTATTTGGCTTAATTTTTCATTAGACACTCCCGTAATAATTGGTAGCAGTATATCCCTGAGCTGTGAATCAGCTGTTCCCTCAGTCCACAAACGCAATCGATAGGCCAGTTTTCGATATAATTTGTGAATTTCGTTTACGTTTGCTGGATACTCAACAAAACGAAAACGTAAAATAAAAATTCCTGGCGCAGTTTTTTTTATATGAAGTTTGACAGTGATTTTTATTTTCCGCAGTGCTGGATACCCGGCTTTACCAGAAGTAAGGTAAATCTTTTTAGCAGGTAAATCCTATATAGCAGAAAATTTTCTTGTTTTGTTTAATTATTATTTTCGATTTGTATCAAGTATTTAATTTCTATACCCTTAGTAAATCTATGATAGTTCAAAGTATACATATATCGAGTACTAAAAATCAGGGATCTTGAAAGGATAAAATTTTGACATTTTTGGCTTAAATCTTAAAGAAACAAAGCGAAATTTAGTTCAAAAGTACTTTTTTACCCTAATTTTATCACCTGAAGTCGATTAAAAGACTAAATTCATGATTTAAAATTTTTGAAAATTTTCAACAAATGTAAAGGGGTAACTATGTAAAAATCGACAATTTTTTAAAAAAAAAAAATTGTCTCAAAAGCACAAAATTTAAATGCAAAGTTAAAGAAGGGTTAATATTGTTGAAAATAAGACATTTCTCGTGGAAATCGGCTGAGCTTTGATAAAGTTGTGCTAGTTTAAAGTCCACAGACTCAAACTTTCTCATATAAAGATCATTTATTTTGGTTAAGTCCTGTCTAAATCTTTTTAGCAGGTAAATCCTACATAGCAGAAAATTTTCTTGTTTTGTTTAATTATTATTTTCGATTTGTATCAAGTATTTAATTTCTATACCCTTAGTAAATCTATGATAGTTCAAAGTATACATATATCGAGTACTAAAAATCAGGGATCTTGAAAGGATAAAATTTTGATTCATATGACCATGCATGTTCGGATTTAACAAGATAGGGAGTATTTTTGGTTGATTTTCGGTTTGTTTGGACTATACATTTGTGGTTGGTATGGATTTCTGTAACATCCCTTAATCATTTTGAAAATACTAATTAAAAAAATGGAAACTATTTGTTGAATTTTATCAAGCAAATAACCGGAATTTTTCGATCTGAGAAATAAAATTATAAAAAAATATCTAAATCATGGTAGTATAAGTCATCTATTTAATTTTTATTACAAGTTTCTTTTGAACAGTTGTATGGATTTTTATGGGTCAGATAATCGCTTCTATTAATTGTATTACTGAGTACTACTGAGCATATAAAGGTCGAGTACACTCCAGTCGTACTTGTTAGCTTCTCAATCATATTTTTTCAACATTTTGTCATTTAATATTATCAAATAATATTTGCCCGTTTTTCTTACCTTATTGCCTTTTGCTGGAAAATTGTTAATTGGTTTAATTTGAGCAGTCGTATAACTGTTTTGACAAATTCTAAAAAGTTCGCCAAAATCCTTTCTTGTTATTTTATTATAATTTCGTATGGTTCATAAAACATCAAAAAAAAAAAATAAACAAGATTCATTGGGTTCAACTATTTTTATAAATAATAAACACAAACGTTGTTGTTGTTTTTTTTTTTTGTCAAAACAGTTACTTGACATATTGTATGTAGATATTTTTGGTATATATTGTAATATATAATTATTTTATTGATTGCACCTTTTCAAACAGTTGAAATGACCTTTCCGTTTTTGTGTTTTTTGCTGTTTTCTTCACTAGTTGTCATTAAAATTAAATTAAATTGAAGATAAAATACCTATAAACATATATATTTGTATATAACATGCAAGTTACACATTACATTCCAGCTTAAATTCAAATTAAATTCGCAGTATACTTATGTATGCATGTGTTTGCTTGCATTTCTTTCATAAAGTCTCGGCAGGATGTGTTGTTATTAGCACACTTTATGAATGAACACACACCCACACACACACAGCCGCACGCACAGATTGTTAGTAAGGAAATCGGTGTACTTAATTAGATACATATGTATATTTATAGATACATTCACTCGTACATATAAAGAAATACATATCTACCTTATTTATTCGTCGACAAATTCGATTAGTTTTAGATACTCTTATATATATTTATGAAAATTATAAGTATTTAATATTAACACAGCAGCATTACTTCGATGTTGCGAAGCTTGCACTACCCTTGCACAGTCAAAAATCCAGGGTCCAGAAAGTAGCTGAATTCTGAAGATATTGAAAATCAAGAATTATCATGAAGCTCACCTCATCAAGATAGACAGTACTAACAATCACAAAATGTTAACTGTGCAAGAGTTTGGCAAGTATTGGCATATAGTTTTTTTTTACATTTCCATACATATACATAACATATGTAGGTATATTGCACTTGTACTTATATGTACATATGAGAAGTCACATCCATACTAAAGATGAACTAGGGAGACTTTATTCTAACAAATGAAAACGATTGAGTATTTCGAAACTGTGGAAATAACATTAATTTCTGTTGATAAATTCATATAAAATTATATCAAATTAAATATTAAATATCTGTGAATTCAATTGTGTTCTGAAAATCATCTCCAAATGTGTATGAATATCAACACAGTATTTTTAATGAAAATGTGCCACAAGCTGATCTCAAAAAATTGTATTAATGCATTTGTATTTCAATTACGAGGAAATAGAATGAGGATAAATAAACAAATGACATGACTCAAACAAACAGACAATTAATTCATAACATTTTTATACAATTGAAAATCTATGTAAACTGCGTGTATTTTCTATTTATTGAAGATTAAACTTGACAACAGCCAAATTGTATATATGTATTACCAAACCACTTTAAAAATTATATTATGGTAAGATTTAAAAAAGCTTGACGCTTAACTATATTTAACTTTATACAAAATTTAAAATTTTAATCATTAGTGTGGCAACTTACTAAATTTGTAATAAGATAATTGTGACCTTTTTACTTTAAAATTGTATTATAATAGTGCTATAATTAGGGGTCAATGAGAGGCGGCTGAGTTATTATCGTTTTTCTCATATTACTAACATATACATCAGAAAATTCCGAATTTATTTTGGATAGTGTAAAGAACACAACACAATCGTGGGAGATCAGCTACATAAAGTAACGGATAATTTTGCGATCGACTTTTATAATAAACAGAAAAGTTGCAATACGCAATAATTGTTAATTAAAAATTGTGAAAATGTCTTAATGTTACTTAATGTCCCCTCTATGTTTCAAATCCGTAATCTTATGTGCCTAGGTACTACTATAATAGTTGTAGTTTATAGAACGTTTATAACTTCTTAAATTTCGAGTCTATTGATATATGTATGTAAATCGAATCGATCGAATGAATGTATGTACGTATCATGTGTGTGTTCTTATGATGTTTCTTGTTAATTAAATAGTTAATTAATATTTATAATATTATATAGAAATAGATTATTGGTTAGATTTGTACACAAGAGTACTACTATAAAAGAGCAATCAATCTACATACATATCCACATGTTAGATATTAGTTGATGTAAACATATACATATGCAAGTAATTAATGATAATGTCCGTTTCAGATTTGAATGCTTATCAAATAAATTTATTAGGCGGAGTCTTTGGTTATCTTATTTACTCGTTAAATCTATTAAGATAAACTAAAACAATGTGTAAACGGCATAGCCGGAGATTGCTGAATATTGCAGGGCGCGACGGCGGGACAGGGCGGGGTTTTCATTTCAGTGATTACTGCTGCATTTGTTGCTGTTGCTGTTGTTGTTGTTGTTGCTGCCATCAGAATCCACTGTACCCGCTTATGTCGGACGGCTTGAGTCGCTCAAAGACGCTCAAATGGTGCGGAGTATGGCCATGATGATGTGGATGAGGATGATGGGGATGTGGATGTGGATGTGGGTGTGGATGAGCATGCGGATGCGCATGTGCGAAGCCCGGATAGTTACTCTGTGCTGCCGTATGGCCATAGTGTGCATACGGATAATTGGGACTTGGCACATGCAACGTTGCTCCCCCTGCACCCTGTACACCATAGGGTGATCCATGACCGTATTCTGGACTAGTTGCCGCATGTTGTGCTCCATAGGGTGCTCCATACATTGAGTTGACAGCCATGTGCGATGTTAAATGCGCATGCTCCATGAACATTTGTGGATGCGGATGTGGATGCGGATGTGGATGGGGATGCGGTGATGGCATATGGTGTTGTGAGGCTTGAGTATTGCCGGCAGTTGCTGCTACCAGAGCAGCGCTAATCAAATGATTGGCATGTGGATGCGGATAACCAGTTGAACTATGATTAGGATATCCAGCTGATGCTCCTACTCCGCTACTACTATTGCTATTGCTGATCCCGATCCCGCTGCCTATACCGATATCGCTGCCGATGCCGATCCCGTTTTCTGGCCTGTTAGTGTGTGGCAAATGATTATCGCTCGATGTTGCTGCTGCTGATTGAGAAGATGCCGCCAGGTTGCTCACTGAGAAATTGTTGTTGATAACGTTGCTGTTGTTGTTGCTGCTGCTGGCCTCCGACTGAGCATCATTGTCGTCAGGCGGCAGACAACGCTTTTGCTGTTGCTGTTGCTGCTGCTGCTGTTGTAATCCCAATAAACGATTCTCGACAGCTGCTGCTGCTGCTGCAGCTGTTGCTGAAGATATTGAATTTGATTCGTGTTCACTTATCGATGGTATTTGATCCACCAGAGACTCTAGGCCGGACAGACTTTTGCGCGAGACATCAGTAACAACTTGTGCCTGATTATTGCTCATGTGTTGCTGCTGTTGCTGCTGCTGCTGCTGATGTTGTTGTTGTTGTTGTTGAGGATGCGGAAGCGGCGAGGTCAACATATAGGATCTGCTTGAACTGTGCTCATCGTAACGCTGCCAATGCTGTGAATGTAGTTCCGCCTGCTCCGGCTGATAGTGCAGGGGATTACCCTGCGGATAGTGCGTGACAGGGACAGCAACAGCAACAGGCGAAGATTGCGACTTCTGGGCGGATTGCTGATGCTGCTGCTGCTGCTGCTGGTGACTCGGTGATAGCCACTGCTGATAATGGTCATCACGAGCTGCTGCTGCTGCTGCTGCTGCCGTTGATTGTTGTTGTGTCATATGAAGACATCCAGGCTCCTGATCTTGATTTGGTGGCTCAAAGTCAACCACTGCACACATATTGGGCGAACTGGGTGGCGGTGTTTCACCCAGATGCGGTTGTTCTCTAACAGAAGCAGCAGCTGCTGCACCAACTGACGTTGCAATCGTCTGACTTTGATCCACTTGTCCAGTCACCAGTGTCGGCGGAGTGCCATGTGAGTGGGTGTAACTGCAATTGAGAGCAGGCGATGCCATTGGCGATGCCGACGCCGTATACAGGATGTGAGATGGAGGCGGCGTATTATACAGACTGGGTGGTGCCTGGTGGCTGCCCTGGGGCGACGCTGTGTGCTCCATGGTGATGGCATGCGAATGCATGCTGGACATATGTGTGCTGCTCTGTTGTCCGCCTGTCTGCGAGTCGGCATTCAGTTGCGCATGTGATTTTGCTGCACTCGCTGGCGTCAGCATATTTTCTATGGTCGGCTTCAGTTTTTTCGGTCTGCCCCTTTTCTTTTTCGTCGGCGTTTCACCACCAACTCCGCCACCGCCACCGCCCCCACCTGGGCTACCTGTTGCTGCCATCATTGACAAATTCAATATATTATTAAAATCATGCTGCGGCATTTGATGAGCAACACCAGCACCACCGAGTGATGACATCTTGTTGCCGCCTCCGGCCACAGTCATTTCTTGCTCTTTGATCTTCTTCGGTCGTCCACGTTTCTTTTTCTCCGGTGGCGCCTGATTCGGCTGCTGCTGATTCGAAAAGACAGACAAATAATTTGGCTGCGCTCCCATCCTCATCGAATCATCGTTGGCCGCGCCATAGATGAATCCATCACGTGGAATCACATTTGATAAGTTTGTATTAAACTCCGGGACGCCTTCAATATTATTATTGCTGCCATCGACGATATTATCGGCAAACAAAAGACTAGATTGCTGTTCTTCCACTCCGTGTTGATCCATAATATTTGAATTTGCATTGGCATCGGGATTGGAATTGGGATTGGCATTGGCATTGGGATTGGTCTTGAGTGGTTGTTCCTGGTGCTGTTCACAGCATTGCCTAATCCGTTGCTCCGTGAAAACGCATTCCGATTCATCCATGTGCGCGATTTGGCCATTGAGAAAGTCTCGAAACTTTTTCAGAGCTGCATAAAATGGAACTTTGTCCGCCGCACGAGGCAACTGCGCACAGCGAGCCGATGACGAGGGCATAACCCAAACATACTGAAATACAAATACAAAAGCACACATATATCAATTGTTATCTTTTTTTGATCACTGACACAGCTTAAGGTTCGACATGGGTGATTTAAAAATAAAACGTTAAGCGTTGCAGCATTAATTTAGGTTATTCGATTTTTTAAAATTTCGATACTATAGCTATTCTGCATAAATAAAAACATCAGAAATAATATTAATTTTGTTCCCAACAAATATAAATATAATTAATATATTTTTGCATTATTTTTCGATAGTCATATTATTACATCTAAGAATCTAGTATTTAATTCGTTACGTTCAAATAAACTCAACATAAATTTGGATCCTATATCGGTTTAATCTCTGCACTCTACACTTTAGTGCTTATTTGATATCTCATGCGAATTTGCCTCTTAGTAAATATTCTTCTACTATCTAGATACCTTACGAGTGTTGCAACCCATTTAGAAACCAATATTTCTACTCAGTTGACTGTAATTCGCACATCAGTCAGAATTCAAAGTGTATGAAGATGATGATGATGATGTACATCGGTACTTACGGTATCGGTGCCATCGACACGATCGGGTTGACGACCAAAATGAAACTCTTTTTTGCCCGAAAATACTTCAAATATCAATTTGCCATTGAAAACAGCGACTTTGGGGCGATAGCGTTGAAGTTTCTCGAGCAGAATGCGACTGCCCTCCTTAATTTCCTTGCGTGTCAGATCCGCAGATCCTTTAGTGGCACGCGCAACCATATTGGTGAATCCAATGCCATGCTTCAACAATGTATGATCATCATCGGCGCTCATTTGCTCCTGGGTGAGGCCCGATAAATAGAGGCACTTCCAGAAATGGTTGCCAGGCCCAGCATAATGATGACCCTTGTATGCCGCGAACAGACCAGGATTAATGCCAACCTGCAATATTCAGCGAATAAATATATACACATTTATTTATAACAATTTTAAATTGTTGGCATTACTTTACAGGTTTAGCATACATATGTACGTATGTATGTATGCGTATACGAAATTTACAACTCACTATAACGATATCTAGATTATCACACAGATGGTCGGGTATAGTTCGCTTAATGACCTCCGACTCGGACATGCCATTAAATCGATCGTGCTTCTTTCGTTCCTTCGGTTTCATGGCCAATATATCACCAGTCATCACATTCACATTCACATTCACATTCCCACTGCCGCAATCATTGTCAGCGCTGCTTGAAAGTCAATTACAAATCAATTAGTTGTATTATGTGAGCGTCACTTTACCAACTTTATAAAGACGAGGCTTGATTTGAAAAGTACTCACCACTGTGCAGGAATTAGCATCTGCATGTTGTTGCCCGCAATTAGCTTTTTTTTGCGACCCCTTCGCTTTGGCACTGGTCCAGAGACTGATCTGGGATTCAAGTCGCTGGTGGAGTTGTCGGCATCAAGCGAGTGTCTACTGGTGTCCAAATCATGGGAATCTGCAAAGGATTCGCTGTTTGGTAGATGCTGTTGGGGCTGCTGTTGCTGTTGCTGGTGTTGTTGCTGTTGCTGTTGTTGCGACATCAACAACTGTTGCTGCTGATGCTTTGCCGTGAAAATATCGCTCGATTTGTTAATATCGACGCTTGTTGCTGAAATTGAGGCTGATGCGGATGCTGGTGCCGAAGCCGATGTTGATGCCGTTGTCGGTACAGATTCTGCTCCTAATCCGGATATTGATGAGCCTGAGCCTGAGCCTGAGCCTGAGACGGAGACTGGAGTAGGTGTATAGTTCGAGACATTGGAACTGGATGGTGGTACATCCGTCACGTGGTGGGCATCTGGCGAAAGCATGTGCATCTCTTCACCCATGAAGCTATAGGGATCATTCAACAAGGCAACGCCAACATTATTGCCATTATCCCTCTGTGATATTGAAAGATGTGCCAGAGCATCTTGCGCATTTGACGATTGAACTTGCGGACTGTTCGACGTTGATGGATCTGCTTGAATTTGACTTTGATTCTGATTCTGGTTCTGGTTCTGGTTCTGGTTCTGGTTCTGTGATCCAATCAATTCGTCCTGTTTGTTCTGAGTTGCAAGCCCAAGACTACTGTGGTGCATTTGATGTTGCGGAGTTATCGAATGAATCGACGAACTATGTGAATTGGGTGTCAAAACATCTCCGGCACTTGTTTCATAGCCATCGTCTTGGTTTTCCGGCTTTGCATTGTTTGGCGAGTGGGTTCTGTAAAATTCAAATAAGAAAGTCTAGTGAGTATACAAATTCCATGTCCACAACTTCTTAGTTTTCCATCAACTTGAAATATGTCTCTAATTTAATCCATACATACTTAGCGGCTAACTAAGATTATTTCTGGCTAAATATTGAATTTAAGACTTGAGCAAATTATAAGTAAACTAATATAATAAATAGCATAAAAGTCGGAATTTGACAAAGATTTATTACGTTTAAATATTGTGACTAGTTCATTCCTTTATAAGGAAATCCTTGAAACTTTGTTCCATGTTAGATAATAAAATTAAAAAGGTTATAGTTATAGACTTAGCTTTGAAAATTAGTACTTTTTTATTTATTTCCATTTCCATTTCCATTTCCATTAATACTTTATATTCAAATCTATATGCGTTTCACAAATTTCAAAGAAAACTGAAACCAACAGAAATGTCATACTTTACTCACAGTTTATAAGCTGCGCTGGGATCCTCATGAAACTCATCCATCATAAGATCATGATATGCTTCCTGCATTTGCTGTTGCTGCTGTTGTTGTTGCTGTTGCTGTTGCTGCTGCTGTTGTTGTTGCTGTTGCTGTTGCGGATGAGCAAGTCTTTGCTGCTGTTGTTGTAAATGTGTCTGGCATTCAATATGCTGACGCTGTTGCTGTTCCTCCTGATGCTGTTGCGACGCCTGATGAAGCACCTGTTGTTGATGTTGTTGTTGTTGATGTGGGTGGGGATGGGATTGATCTGGATGATGCATGGCAAATAATTGATCATGAGAATAATGTTGACTGTAATTCACATAGTGCATTGGCTGCTCATGAATATTTTGCTGATGTAAATTATGAAGATGTTGTTGCTGATCTTGTTGCTGTTGCTGCTGCAGATGCTGCTGCTGTTGCTGGTGATGCTGCTGTTGCTGTTGGTGTTGGTGGTGTTGATGTTGCTGCTGTAACATTTGTGCATACATTGTGCTTTGCAGTTGATTTTGATGTAGTTGTGGCGTCTGTTGTTGCTGCTGACCAAAATGTTGTTGTGTTAAATTATGATGATGATGGTGCTGCAATGTTGGCAGCATTTGTCCAAAACCCACTGCTCCAGGTAATTCCTTTTCGATCTGCAATAGAAGTTCGGCGGGATGTGGTTGGGTTTCTCGTTGTGGTTCATCTTGCAGTTGTTGTTGTTGTTCTTGTTGTTGATGATGTTGTTGATGGTGTTGTTGCTGCTGGTGTTGTTGTTGCTGGTGAGTGCGATAAATATCCGATAGATAGCTAGATTGATCTGTATCAGTATTTAAATGTAATCGCTCCTGTTTCGCATAGAGATTTTCATCATTCTGTCTCTCTCCTGGGCCAATCGCATCTTTATATTCGTCATGTGGTGCCCAGATTGTTGTTGTCGTTGTGCTTGAACGCCTGTTGTTCTCTGTTGTCAAAATATCACCCGTTGTTGCTGTTGTTGTTGTTAATGCTAAGTTATTAGGAATTCTCACATTCAAACTGGAGGAGGAGTCTGTTGCACAACCATTGGTTTTATCATTTAAATTAGCCGAAGCATTAGCATTAGCATTAGCATCAAAATGTACATCGGCATTACTATATTGCACTTTGTGCACTGCTGTCGATGTGGATCCTGGTGCAGGCACAACCAATTCGACACTCGTCACCAGCGCCTGCTCGGGAGCAATATATGTGTCGCCATCAGTCGGCGTATATGTGTCGCCATCTGTCGGCGTATATGCCCCAATACGATCCGAATCTTCGTCTTCTTTGCGAGCCGTCTGCTCATTCTCGAATTTCGATTCGCGATCGCAATAATCGCTGCTGACCAGTGTCTTTATCTTTTCGGCAGAGTTATCCACAATTTCATCATTGATATTCATCATTTCGGGCGGCTGGAGCAGTTCACATTTCTTACGATCCGCACTGATTGCTGCCTCGTGTTCGCTTTCGAATATGGCATTTGTGTGATCGTCCTCCTCCTCCAGTTCCTCCTGCTCTTCCCTCTCCTCTACCTCCTCCTGATCATCGTCGTCGTTGGTATCATTCTCATCCGTACTTTTATCACTGTTGCTGTTTCCCTTTGCAATTCTCTTTCGTTTGTAATCAACTGTTGCATCAGGATCATGCGATTTCTTATTATTCTTCAATGGCCTATTATTATCACTAACGATCTCTCTATTTGTTCGATCTGGCAACGTTATCTGTGCTGCTGCTGTTGTTGCTGTTGATGCTGTTTCTGTTGGTGCTGAGGCTGGTGAAGCTGGTGGTGGTTTCAGCGTTGCCAGATTATCATCAGTTGCCACACTTGAAGCCATCACAGTAACTGTGACTATGAATGCAAATGCAACAGCCTGAACTTCAATCAGTCGACGTGCCTTTAAGATTCTCAATATATCTAGTTGCGCTTTCAGCCGATAACGATAAATTGATATAGCTCGTTTAGGAAATTTTCTTATTGCTATTGCCGTTATATCTAGTGTTAATGTGAAGGAACTACTTATCAGCGGGATGTTCTTTTGCAAACTTTTTTCCACTTGCATTTCCCTTTCAATTCAGATTTTTTAACAGTTAAGGCTTTTCCTGCAGTTCCCGCTATTTGGCAATTCCCAATCGATTAATAACTGTCCGTCAATGTGACATTGTGACACGGACCCAATTATAGCATCGAATCTGTAAAAGGAAAGCTTATTATATTACTATAATTACAAAATACAAAATGAAAAGATTTTAAACTTAACGAATTGGTAAGCTGATATAAGTACACAGAAATGTTCATGTTACACTTAAATTATTGGGAATTATGAAAATAACCTAACCTCTCGAAATCCCGAAATTCTAATAAAAGTGCATATTAAAAATAATTGGTAACTTCACCGGCCCATGAGAGAGGGAAATGTCTTCAAATGATTGTTCTACGACTATTTGAAAATAATAACGCTAGTTTAGCGGGAAAACGCTAAGTATCGCTAAAATTGACACCACAAAATTTCCGAGCCGCAGAATCTATAGATATTTTCTATATGTCACTGGAAAGGTACTTTAAGAGCTCTTAGGCAATGTGCCATCACAAGATGGGATATCAGAAATTTTAAATGCTATCTTCGCTAGACTCTTACCGTATTTCTTTTTTAAATGAGTAGAATAAAACATACAATATTAACAATTTTGACTAACTGTACATATCTAAGGGCATTTAGCTGGCAATTTTTCAGTAGCTTATAGAATTCATGGGTTCTATTGGGCTATTTGAATGTTTTCATACATAAATATGGTGGAAACGTTTCGATACATACATATACATATGTATGTATCTAGGAATTCCGTTAGCATAAAACGATGTATATGTAAGAACAATTTAATAGTTATGTATGAGAATACTAACGTACATACTCATATAAACAAAAGTGTGTAGGCTATTAGCCTTTATACAAATACGCATACGAATGTAATGTCTATTTAGATACATGTGCATGTATGTTTGTGTGTTTGTATGTTTGTATGTTTGTATGTTTGTATGCTTGTATGTATGTATGCCCACACAATCTAACCATAGGGAGATGCGTCGATGCAACATGCTCCAACAAACAAACACTGACATCAGCAGACAGGCCCTGTTCAAACTGTTTTTGAGCCTACGCCGAACGAGCGAATATACATAGATATATATGCATTTACAGACACACGTATGTATATATGCATGTATGTACATACATACAACTGTGTGTTGTACATACATTTGTTCACTCAAATATACGCAACACATATACCCGTATGCAATTTCGAGGCTGGTTCTCAGCTCAGCTCTATCAAGTGCATTAGTTTTTGTGTGCACTTTTCGTTAGCTCATAGTTGTTGTTTCTATTTCAGATTTCACTACGCCTCCCACCCCCTAAGCAATCCCTTTTCATCCAAACCCATGTTAAAGCCCACATCATTTGGACTCTCTCCCCATCTGCAGAAATACGTCCACTTATGTACTCGCATATACATATATTTTATGTACATTCACACAAATCTATCAGATACTGTTTGTACATACATAGATAGAAAATCGTTGCCTATCCAAATATAAGCCAAGTTATTAAGATTCTTAAGTCCAGCTAAGAAAAAGTCAATCTTCAAGTTAATTTTTACCGCGTTTTCTATATGCATATATATATTATTAATTTACCAACATTATTGTCTAACTGTGTTCAAATGTGTGTCAGTCGTCCAGTGAGTAAGATTTGTGAATATCTGTAATGAGGAGTTATTGCATATTAGTGACTGTATAATGTAGGCAATGAAATAGATTAAGTCCTTAAGGCTGACAGTTTGGGCATCACACTAAATGTTACTCTTTCTTTTTCAACACAAAACTTGGCTTAGGCAACAACCTGAATATCTACATACATAGTTTGTATGTAAACGACATAATTTAATTATAAACTTTAATGCGAACTGAACATATTATTCCCAAAAAAAAAAATCTAAACTATCCAGTTCTGACAAACACAGTGGAACTTACATAGCTCGAACTTCTATATACATATATAATTTTATATAACTCGAACTAAATCAAGTAGCAATAGCTTTTACTTTTTTTAAAAAAAGAATTCCATAAGATAATAAGAAACACAAAATACACGAATACATAAAGTAAAAATGTAAGACGCATCATTATGTAATTTTTATTATAAACTTCAAACTTTTATAACTTTGTTAAAACTGGTTATGGTTTGCCCTCTACATTTTTCATCCTTCAAATATAATTAGTTTCGTAAAAATAATTTTTTTTTTCGCCAGAATACAGTTTTTACGCAAAAGGTCTTCCTTGGTTCTTATTCAAAAATTTAAAACTCAAACTTTACCAATACTGTTTTTCAAAAATTGAAAACTTTTAATCTCAAGTTTAAACTTGCATTCAACTTCATATGAGACTATTCATTTCTTTTGTAAACAAAAAGAACAAAAATTTAATACACGTTTCAAAAACCTAATATAAAACAATATAAAAACACAACTATTTTTTCCTAATTGTTGTGCTCTTAATTTTTAATTTTTTTTTGTTCCTTAAATTTTATTTTTACCTTTTTATACAGTGCCCATTGAAATTGGGCAAAAAAGGGTATAATGGTTTTGTGAAATGTATGTAACAGGCAAAAGGATATGTGGCAGACCCATAAACTATATATATTCTCAGTATCAGTATACACAGCCGAGTTGATTTAGCAATTTCCGTCTGTCTGTCCGTCCGCCCGTCCGTCTGTTTGATCGCGTCGATCCTAAAAACCGAAAGAGCTAGAGATTTCGGTAAGTAGGTTGCTGGAAAGCGCCCGCAGATAAAGTTAGTTTTTTTTAATTTGGATCAGACCACTATATCATATAACTGCCATAGGAATGATCTGTCGAAAATTAGATTTGGTGAAAATATTGTTTTTTCTGGTTTAAGATATCTCAACCAATCTGACAGAACATCTGGGATGGTCCTATGCATACTGCAATAGGAACTATTGATCGAAACTTAAGATTTAGTATTACAATTTTTGTTGTTTCTGGAGATATCTCAAGCAAACTCGCAAATTGGCCATTTTTTACTGTCTTAAGCATTCTGACCAAATTTGGTATTATCACACGAACAATTAGTCCAAATTACAGAGCAAGGGCGTCAAATCTTCGTCGTTTCGAAGGGCATCGATGTTGCCGGTACTGTTGTTTTTATACATATATTTACATATGTATGTACACATGTGTGTGCAAACACGTAATAGTCTATTTAAGTGGCTGGCACAAGGTATCCTACAGTCGGATACACTCGACTAATTATTTTTCCCTCGGTTTTTGATACATAACTTCAGAACACTTTCTGGGATGCATATTCATATTAATAGTCTAAATTACATATGTTTGCAATTAATGGCAAATATATACATACATAAGTATATGTACGTATATAGAAAAATGCATATGTACATTTAACCTATGTTATGCATGTTCCAATGTGCACGGTATGTACTCGTTATAACGAACGAGCACAAAAGAAATGAGAAAATTGAGTCAGACGATGAGAGCAAAAGCAAAGCCCAGAAGCAGCAGCTGCATCCAGCACGTATGTAGTATAAAAGCTAATACACAATCGAAGCATGGAAGAACAGCTGCATTCGCACTGTAGCGCACAGTGGAACAGGATGCAAAAAATGTAAATAATTAAGCTCAATGAATGTCTTTATTTTTAGGAGCAATTATACATATAGTATATATGTTACATGAAGTAATGATAAGTAGCAGGGGGGAAAATATGACAAAAAGTTGTTTGGTCTATTTTTTTGGAAAAATATTATTTACAACTCATGCTAAATTTAGTTAATTAAATACATTTCAAATTGGTTTTAATGGATCTTTCAACTTTCTTTTAGTCTGTTAATTTTTTTTTGTTGTCGTATTAAAATTATTCGTAATCAAGTTATAATCGGGACTACTTAGCACAATAATTTATAAGTTGAGCTTGTGATGCTAGGATCAAATATGTAATTTTTTATTTTTCTCATAACAACTACTCGACTGCTCTATATACATAGACGTATGATTCAAAAGTACCTAATACCTTACCTAATAATTAAGTATGTTATTTAACTTCATCAGAATCGCTGAATACTTTCTTAATTTAAAATTTGATGTTAAAGTAAGTAAAGTTAAGGAGTATGAAAACATTAAACAACCTGTTTTTCAAAGTTCGAACTCAGAAGAAATTTGGATTCAAAGCCCACGGCCTACTGGCCCTTCTCTTTCTCTCTCGCCCTCTCGCTCTCTCTCTCTCTCTTTCTCTGTGTCTGTGTCTCTCTCTCGCTCTTTCTCTCTATTTTCGTGACGGGAGAGTTGAATTCGACGTTGCTGTTGTTGGCGCATCAGCGACTGTGCAATGTGCACATTGTACAAAACGTCCAAAAGCAACCAATGTACATATACACATACAATCATACATACATATATACATACACACACATACATACGTATATTCAACAACATATGTATGTAGAGATACTTGTACAATTGGATGCATATACATATGTATATATATATCTACATGCACAGATGTTGTTGTTTTTTTGTTTTTGAACTCACATTTGCTCGTGCATAAGATTGTGCCTGTGTGTGTGTGTATGTATGAGATTCCCCAATGCACAATGTTATGTGACCAACAGGCATGTTAGCTTGGTCAGTATACCTATACCTACATTTATACATTTATATATATATGTATATGTACATATGTACATACATACAAATAGACATCTTTACATAGAGATTTGAACATTTTATGTACACATATAAAGAACATGGATGGGGATAGATAAATCGCATCAACAATATCGATATTAATATCGATGTTAATATAGCGGAGGCTCTTCGAATTACTCAAAATTATTACTTAAAATCAACATTCATTTTACTCTATTTTAATTGCTTCAGCTCTGCAAATAAATAATAATAATAAATAAATTCAAAAGAAATTGCTAAAATATCAAGGCAAGAAGCGTTTATTTTTGAAAATAGTTAAGCTGCCCTAAGCTAAGAAAATGTACATATATAAAGCATAAAGAAAGAGGGCGAGCAATGATCAAACAGATAAAAGCTAAGTTATAAAAGAAATTACCAATAAAAGGAAACTGATTTATCGTATGTACTTCAAATTTTGTTAAACAATTTTGCAGACTTTTAAAAATTTAAGCTAAGTAAATAATTGTAAATTTAACTTTAAAATAAATATTGGGAAATTATTTATACGCCGTTCTATTTATTTAAAAAGATATAACATTTACTGTCCCCGATAGATTGATGTCTATGAAAATATATGGATATCTAGCAAACCAAATTAGGATAAATTTCATATGTACATATGTACATATATGCTAAGCTACTTTCACAATAATGAACAAACACAGTAGTCTACATTTGTTCCAAACAGAGCCGCAGCGCAGAGTATGCATTATAATACAAAAATACACACGTATGTATGTACATATATACACACGTATTTCGATACAAACTTTGGTCAAATACATATGTATGTACATACACACAGACTCACAAACACGCACACACAACACACACACACACACACACACACACACACGTATGTATATGTGGATGTAACCCAACCGGTTCATGTGCTTATACGTACACACGTATGTATGTAAGTATGTACATGCATACATGGTTTTGAGTTTTTCTGTTGTTTCACTAAAGTTCAACAAAGCTGGACAAATTGCTAAAATCTTAATGCTGAATATCATATACTAGCCAAATGGGTACCAGGCTGGTTTCGTCCAAAAGTCCTCTATTGAGCAAAAAATTCAAAACCTGTTTGGATTGTATGACAGAGGTTTGGGGAAGACTTCAAGAACTAACGCAACTTTGAATTTGTCCGTGATTCTTCTAAAAAGCTTTCAAAAATAGTTTGAAAGACAACATTTTCATTAATTTACCTCGTTCCCATTTGCAACCAGAGAGGATAGATTTTACTCAATTTTACTTAATTTAGTTTAAGTACTCAACCGATCAAAAATAAACACAAGAAGATTTTCTGAAATTGACAGTAATAAGTTTAATTTAATTCTCCACCGCATATCAAATTTTCTCAAATTTAAGACCCCATTGGGATAAGATTTTCATTTCAGTACTTCAAAGCCGATCGGAACTGATTCATAGGAAATCATATTAATTAAATAATATACTTAAGTTGGATTCCAAAAGCAGCAGATAGCATTATTTTTTATTAAAGTCAAAGCTCTTTATACTACGGAGTCTACATGTTCTTTGTTTATATCCCGATTGTAACGCATTTTCTACGTTTCTCCATACTGTCCCAGACAGCAGAGGATATCCAAAATTTGAAACATACTTTTTACATTATAGATATGGAAATATGCACTCACATTGACAATACGAATTCGAAGAAGATCGAAAAGAGGTATAATCAGAAACACAAATTCAAATTATGCGTAAAAAATGGAAATTCGCACTGGTTTTTGCACTTTTCATAATGCCATTTAATACCTTGAATATGTTCCAGAAATTCTCTTAAAAGCAATTAAAAAACGGAACTTATTGAATAATTTATTTAAATTCAACACTGAAAAACAATTCGCACAATGAAATATTTTGTTACTATTCGAAACAATTCACATAATGAAATAAAAGCGTTTGTTATTCTTCGAATAGGAAGCTCAACGCCTAGATCTCAGAGGATTGTTATTTACTTGGAGGTTCCTCTATATCTTCTATTTTCGGAATTTGGCCATCCACTTTCCGCCCAAATATCGAATATCGAAGATAAGATAATCACATTTTAAATATAATAATAAAGCTTGGGTTTTGACACATACATATGTATGTATGTATATACATACATATAAATGTATACCATACACAAAATATATTCAGAAAAGTTCAACACGAACGAATAATAAACTAGCAAGTGTCAAAAATTGGCTATTTACAAAATAATTACAGGAAAATTGTAAAAACCCAGTAGAAATCATAATAATAATAATTAAACTATTTTATAAAATATAATCAGCTTTTGTGAACATGTTAAGTTAGTATTTATTTGGAAAATTTAAATGTTACTATTATTATTATCATTATGCCAAGGAATCATATGGTTATTTAACCAACACAGTTGAATTCTTTTAACATTTTTGGCGCCAATGCGAATCAGCAGCATATGAATGTAAAATATATAATTTATGAAGAATATATCAAAACAGGGAAATTCAATTGATAAACATTTTGTGTATTTTCGAATTATTTTATATACATAATATACATACATACATATGTATTTAAATATGTACATATGTATTTCGATACTCAAGACAGTTTCGAAACAAAATAATAATAAAAATAAAACTAATTTGAGAGTACTACCAAAATCGTGTGTTTTAAATAATTTGTTTTGGTTGTATTAAGAGTATACATGCAATATATGAACATATGTATGCATTTGTAGATATGCGCACAGATACATTTTTAGCCATATATACTATATGTGTACGTGTATATATACATATGTACTTATACTTATGTATATGTCATTCGCCTATTCAGAAACAAAACCAGCAGAGAAAGAATACGAAAATAAAGATTCTATCGGCTTGTTGCTATACGTACATACATACATACATACATACATATGTATGTACTTATTATTTCTGTTTTGTGGTTTCGGCCAGAGATGCTTTAGTTCAGTAAATGTGGATACAAATACGAATGCCATGCATACACACAAAAAATATAGCTTTGTATGCTGTATGTATGAACGCACATCAATACAGTATGGCATGTAATTGTTTTGACAAAGAACACCAAACAGCACACAGCTATTATTTTTAAAATACCAGTAGATTCAACCAAGGCGAGATTTTTTTTGCAAAATATTGTATGTGAATTTAAAAGTGAAGTATATTTCAACCAGAAAATCAAGTTAATTTTTTTCGCATATTTTAATTTTGTCAAAACAATTACTTCACTAGCTGTTTGTATATGTAAGTATGTAGGTTGCTGCAAATGTTTTTTGTAGAAATGGAAGCATGACCATTTCCCATGCAGCTCACAAATACCTGATGTATACATATGCATACATATATTCACACACACACAAAAATATATGTATATGCACACGCACACGCACGCACACTTACATCTAGGGCTGCGAATTGAATTTGTTTTGGATTTCTAGTGCACATTATGAATTGTTTTCAATGTATTTACATACATAGGAATATACATATTCATATACATACATAAATGTATAGGTATATGTGTATCATTATTCGGTATATTTTGAAAATAAATTACACAACAAAATATTCTCTAGACACGCACACAGACACACACGCGCGCGCACAAACACTAATTCTGTGAAATATTTCATTTCGGATTTTCATATAACTTTCGATTTACATTCATTTTTTGCAAACTTGGCTTTTATGTATGTATGTATAAGCAACAATCACGAGCCGAACGACCGAACGAACAATATTGCCGCAAATAAAAATATACATGCTCTGCACATATGTATATCTATATGTACATACACATGCATTCATATGTATCTATGTATACAGTACGATAAATGTTTAAAAGGCGTCCGCACTAGACGACCGAACGGTTGGACTGTGCATTCTCTTTTAACACTTAACAGTCTGTTAACAATCCAATCGGAATTTAAGAAGAAATTCAAAAGTTAACAGAATGTTATACTTGGAGAAACATATGTATTATATACGTATACACAATGCTTTGCCGCTATATATGAAAATACCTAAAAATACTGAATTTCGTGACACAATAAATACTGCTGTTGATGATGCTGCACCCGATGGATTCAATTTTTGCAAATGATAATTGCACTTTTGGCTATAATTTTAACCAATCAAGTGTGTTGCACATTAACGCAAAAAAACTAGTTGGGTCGATTTTGTTAACCTGTTACTCTTCACCGAATGAAATGTTTTTTGTTGTATTTGTATTAATGTAATCAATGTGACCAATGATATTTATTTTATTAACTCCAAAATAATCGTGCAATTGCAGCCGTGTTTGAAACATTTTAGGGGTGTCTACATTCTTCACAAAAAGATATCGACTATATCGATAACGTTTTGGCAATTGGAGCGGGCCCGCTTTTTAAATGTGAATTTTTTATTTGTTAATTTAACAGTTATTTAGCAATAATGTAAAAATTAATAAAACCAAATAAATTAAGAATTAGATAAAATAAAGAAGTTAATTTTAAGGAATGTGGTGAAGTTGGCACACTGTAGCATCATGTGCCATCTGTTTCAGTTTATGTCAGTTCATAATAAGTGGGCATTGAACAACATCTCGTTATTAATATAAGCAAGTTCCACAAAACAAATAAAAAGTATTCAGTAAACAAAATAAATGTAAATTTAAATAAAAGCCATTGTTAACACAATATATCGATAGCTTAAATGAATAAAATACATCGATACTTATCGAACAGAGTTCCAATTAATTAATTAAGGTAAATATTTTGTTCACAATAATTAAAAAATTAAAAGCAAACCGGAAGCACACAAAAAAACTTTCAGAAATTGTTAAAGAACTAAATAAGTAGTGCCACAGTGTGGCAGAAATACCCATAAATTTGAGCAATTTCAGCTAAATTAGGTGTGTAATTAAATTTTGGACCAAGTGACCCTAATGTGCACAATCACGGCGAATACAAATGCTCTGTGCCCCAATGTGAACCCTACATTAATACTTTATGTTGCTATCGATATCGATATCGAAATGGTCTGCACTTTTGTCATCTCAATCTGAGCGTCGTCGTAAAACCTGTGTATGTGTGTGTGTGCGTATTTTTTTTGCAAATTATAGTTGAAATTTAAATATATTTTGCTTAAAATTTTGTGTTCTTAAAACGCATTCTAAATGTAATTAACACCTAATAATACTAACACAATCTGAAAATTTACGAATTTGTGAGATTTAAGAACATAAGCATGCTCATAAGTTATGTAGAAAATATTGTGTGTATGTGTGTGTTTGTGTATTTTAGTATTTTATGGTATCTATAATTTAATAATAGTATGTGAAAACTTAATCGTACTGCTTATAGTTGCACTTTTCAGCATTATTAATATTTAATTTGACAGAAATTGAGTCAATTATATAAACGTATTGTATCTAACGTACTAAACACCAAATACATGTACATTTATATGTATCTATGTGAATACATACTCGTGCATGTGCAAGTGTGCATGTACTACGTTCAAGGTTTTTGCAAAAGCACAAGTACACAGTCACATACACATATATGTATGTGCACAGACAGCATACAACATGCAATTGTATGCCCATTTTAACGTGCATGTATGTATATGCATACAACTGTATGTATGCATATTCTATGCATGCGTAAGTCAATTGGGAAATCTAAATATTTACATTTATTATGAGCTAGCCTGGAAAAATATTTTTAATTTTTTTTTCAATTTTATTACTGTTGCTTGGGGCATAAAAAAATGATGGGGGCTTAAATATTTAAAAAAATTCAAATATATGTATATGTGAATTTAGTATACTTAGTTTCAAAACAATTACTTGACATACTGTATATTCATATTTAGATGTATGTTTTCCATTTTTGCTCGTTTTATTTGGTCCTTGCAGATGCAAAAGTGCAGAGCTGTGCTCCGGCTAAAACGCTTGGCTAACTTTGGTAGTTGGTGAAGAGGACTGAGAGGCAAGTGGAAGATAACGGATCAGAGATTTGCCTTTAAAGCTAAAGCTACCGATACGTTATTAGAGATAGCATTTCGTAATGTCTGATCTCGGCAGTGGAGACGAAGGCATCTCAGGATCAAGTAAGTTCCTAGTCTAAGTAATTTTGTAAGAACTATTGAAACTAAGATATTAATTAGAATTAAAGCAAACCAAAATAGATAGCAGATATAATTAATTAAAATATTACAGTTAAAATCAGTAATCTTTAAAAGCGTTGACTTAGTTTAATATTTTCTCAATTACAGAATACAATGCGAGTAATATGGAAGGTTCTTTGAACAGGAATGATTTTGAGTCATCTGGCAAAGGTATGATATCTGTTTGTTGCCTTTGCAGTTACCAAGAAAATTAAACAATTTGATGTATGCGTACATATGTATATAACATGTATGGATGTATTTAAAAAAAAATTAATTAATGTCTTAAATCTCATTTTTCAGCTGGTAGTGCTGTTGAACAGGAATTGGCTACAAAAATGCTTCAAATTCAATCAAAACGATTTTACTTGGATGTCAAGCAAAATCGTCGAGGAAGGTTTATTAAAGTAGCCGAGGTAAATAACTATGAAAATATATTTAGAACTGAAAAATATCTCAAAAACTTATTTTTGTAATGAAATACAAATATTCTGAAAATATTAATATTTTTACTTTTATTTTAAAAATAATTGCTTTAAATTTCTGCAACAAAAACATGCGCTTTTATTATAAAAATTAAAATAAAGACGTTGGTATTCCATTTCTATTATTGCATTTTTTTAAATTAAATAAAAAAAGTAACAGATAAAATGAATTAATAAATAAACATGCGTATTCTATTCAGATATGAGATTCTCTAATCTTCCAGTAATTACATTTAAATTAAATTTAAGGATAAGACCGTCTGTCAACTACTCACATTTCCACAGCACTATAATACTCTATTTGGCTTTATTTCAGATTGGAGCTGATGGGAGAAGAAGTCAAATATATTTGGCGCTATCGACAGCTGCTGAGTTTCGTGACCATCTATCGGCATTCAGTGACTATTATGCTTCTTTAGGTAGGAAAATCTTTAATATAAGTGAAATGATTTTTTTTGGATTAATAATATATTAAGCTGATAAAAATGCAGGGCCACCAAATACTGACAATTTGCCAGAGGATGGTAAATTAAAGTCCGAGATGATGATAAAGGATAATCGAAGATACTATTTGGACTTAAAGGAGAATGCTCGCGGAAGATTCCTTCGTGTAAGTCTCGAAATTAATACAACAATCCACCTTTAGAAAGTGTATCTTGATCGTAGCTTTTAAAAAAAAGGAGTCAAACATTTCTTTATTTTTGAGTTATTAGATAATTTCATCTTTTGACTGATTCAGTATTTATTTATTTATAATTAAAATCACAACGAGACAGAGGTTATTTAATACAAAAAAAAATTTAATTTCATAGCTTCAAATTAGAATGAGTGGGTGTGTTCTGTATCCTTTTCTATTTGCTTTTATTATTTTCAAAAACGGTTCTTATTTTTTATGTGATATTTCAGGTATCACAAACAATCACAAGAGGTGGCCCTCGATCTCAAATTGCATTACCAGCTCAAGGAATGATTGAATTTCGCGACGCGCTCACAGATTTATTGGAAGAATTTGGAGCCAATGACGGGGGGTAAAGTGGTCTAAATCAATTTAATGTTGAAAATAGAAACCAAAATAATTTGTGATCTTTGATTTGTTCTAGATTTAAGGGCGATTTACCCGAAGAACGTCATATGAAGGTGGATAATAAAAACTTCTATTTTGACATTGGTCAAAATAATCGTGGGGTTTATATGCGAATAAGTGAGGTATGGAATTGATTTTTTCAATTAGTGTTTGTGATCATTTGTAATAACTAAAATCTTACATTTAAGGTTAAAAACAACTTTCGCACTTCAATAACTATACCGGAGAAGTGCTGGATACGTTTTCGTGATATTTTTAACGATTATTGCGACAAAATGAAAAAATCGTCCGATTCAATCACTGCCGATAATAATCTACCGACAACAACAAATAGTCTTAAATAATTGGCAAGAAAAATCTAGGTTATAGCTGCTATCAAAGATGCAATGAACAAATTCAAAAAGCGGTATTCAATTTTTTGTGCTCACGCCTTAGAATTGAACAACTGAGCTAATTGAGTAAGGGACGAGTGCTTTAAATGATTGATTTTAGCTCCGAAACCAAATCTATGTATTGTATGACGATATGTAAATATTATGTCTAACTGCTTATAAGATTGCATATGTGATGATTTTGATTTTTTCCTTTGATTTAATCATATTACTTATATTCTTTGATATGGTTATCGTGGTTATAAGAATGTTAACTTAAAAGGCTTTTAAATTCATTTGATTTATCTAGCATTTAGCAAATTCAAACGTACATACATAAATAGATGTGTATGTACTTATATTAGAAAACTTTCAATTGATTATCTGCATAATTTAATTAATTAAATATACTTAAACATTATAGCATTACAATCGCATAAATCAAGAACAAAACACACTAATACATATACAAATAACTAAGATGCACGAAAGCGATGAATAATTGTTTTGAATTAAATTAATAGAAAATGAGGTATTGCAACAGTTTGAGATATGTATGTATATAATATTTGAATGTAAACCACTTTGTGTCCCGCTTTTCACAGTTGACAAATTGTCATTTCAGTGGCATTAAAAGTTGAATATACAAATATGTGGATAGACAATTTAGTAAATATCTAAATATATACATAATTATGTATTCAAAAGTACGTGCATATGTTAAGTCATAAGTATGCATGTATACTAATACTAATAATAGTAAAACTAATACTAATTAGCATGAGAAAGGGAAAGGGAGTTAGAGCGTAAAGCCCCATATATGAAATATGTTTAGATGATATTCATATTTCTGTACTCTGTGAATATATATTGTGCCCGATGTCATCGTGCAATGCTACTCAGTTGTAACTATCAGCTTTATATTTTATTATTATTAACATATTGCGGGCAATAATAAAACATAACAAAGCCCAACAGGAATCTTTTAATCGTCAAAATACAAAACAGTTCAAATGAGGCACGACAAACTGTTATTCGTTGAAGTTGAATTGAAATTAATAAAAATAACAAAACAAATACAAATACAAAAAAAAAAAACACCTAATGTAGCACCTATAAGGTGTTTTTGTAGATTTAATGGATAATTTTGTCATAACATGTATCCGGTTGATGTAACTTGCAAAAATCATCGTAAATACATATGTATGTTACAAATTGTTAAAGCTTTTAGAAAATATGTTACAAATAACAACAAATTTCTTAAAATAACTACTAAAACGTTTATAAAACAAAAGTTTCAATGTGATCACGTAGAATAAAAACTTAATAGGTACGATGAAAAACAAATGCATAGCAAAATAATTTAAAAAAAAACGTAAAGCAAAAAAAAGAAGGAAAAAAATGTGTGTATGTATATTAATTTAAATATGTGTATATGCACACACACACACACATATATATATATATATATGTATACATTAGTATATGACGAAAACAAAACAAAAGAATGCATATATATGAAATCTAAACTTCTTTAGTGTTAACTTAATATCAAATTTCAGCCTAATAAAAATTGAGAAATCATATTAACATGTTTCAATACAAAAAAAAAGACAAAATTAAAAGGGGCGCTACTTTAATATAAACTACACTATTAGTTAGTCATTTAACTGTTTTAACAAATTCAAAAATATTTTAATTTTCAAAAAAAAAACCTGTTGACTTTCGATTGTTTTCTTAATTTCCTATAGTTGCCTTTAATTCTTCGAACAAACTAAAAAAAAAAAAAGAAGACGCATTGGATTTAATTATTTTAATAACTAAAAAACATACGATTATTTTAAATTTATTTTTTTGTCAAAACAGTTACTTGATATATTGTGTGTTTGAACCTAAATTGAAGAAGATGCTGTATATTATGACAGTTAAACGGATTGTGCAATTGACGTATCGAGAGATGATTCTATGTTGAGATGGACCTCAGACCCTCATTATAGCACATGCATGATCAGTTAATAAATTTATTTATCAAAAAAGAACAAAAAAAAAAAAAAAGATCAAATAAACAGATACAATATGTGACAAAATTGTTATTTATTATAATGAATTCATCTTTGATGTTGTTTGAATAGCATTATTCTATATTTTAAGAATTTTGTGAATAAAATCGGACATATTAAATATATTAAAATGTACCAGCCAATGAACCTTTAATTATATGTAAAACATATTCACACTTCACTCCGTTTATGCTTCTTGGGTCTGCTTTCGTCACTAGCGGGGATGGAGTGATAGTGACGAACGTCGATCTCAAGTGTGTGATGCCTTGAGATAATTCAAGAAACAACAAAGATTGTTATATTGATATATGATATAGTGCATAATAACTGACAAAGCATCACGAAGAGTGCAAAAAATGACTAGCAATTTATATAGGAAAAATGGAAAATACCGATCTTTATTAATATCGAAAGGTTCGGGAACTCACCTGTTCATGGGATAAGGGAGTGTTGGTGTGTGGGACAAAATTTTAATAATTGGTACTCGTCGAAGGTTTTCTCTTTTGTTCTAACTCGAGAAATGGATCAGAAAATATTTAAGTTTGAAGCGTTTTGGTGGCCTTCGCAAAATGAGGTGGAAGGTTGTTGACTTACTCCCAATCATAAACCTAGAAATGTACGACTTTAAAAAAAACCTCTAGTTTGGCGCGAAATCGCTAGAGCAGGCTAAAATTGATGCCTATTGATTGAAATTAAAATTGATTAAAATAGAAATATAGCTAGATAGTTATTTTCAATAACTCTTGGGCTGACGTTTAACTTTTAAATTTAGCACACCGAGCAGATCAAGTTTGTTTTAAATTTTTGTTACGCTCCCTTAATCTACCACAAATCGCGAAAAGCAAATACACTCAAAATATTAGGATTGTTATGATAATGAACATGATCTATTATTATGATCTATCATTTAACTCAATCGCAACAGGATCGGGCGAACAGAGTGGCTGTTTTCTCTTTTTAAGTAACTTAAGTGCCGAATAATATGTAACGGGCAACTCATAGCTTTAATTTCAGATCAAAAACAAAGTTAAAGGTTAATGCTATACATAGATGAAAAAATTGGTGATTGCTATTAATAATTAGTGCGAACTCGGATTATGTTTATGATTACACATCATTAAGATTTTTTTATTTATATTCTCAACTCAAGAAAAGTTCCACAATTCGTTGAAAAAAAGAAAACAATTCTGTTTTATGTATATAGGTAGCTATAATAATTTTGTCAACCAATTTATCGATCAATTTCGCCAAAGACAACGTCGAGGGTGCCAATAATGGCAACAACATCGGCTAACATATGTTGCTTTCCAATCTTTTCAAGAGCGGCTAAATGGGCAAATCCTGGTGCCTTGATCTTGCAGCGATAAGGACGACTTGAGCCATCTGATACCAGGTATACACCGAATTCACCCTTCGGCGCCTCAATGGCGGCATAAGTCGTACCGGGTGGTACCTGGAATCCCTGAGAGAATAGCTTGAAATGATGGATAAGCGCTTCCATCGAAGTCTTCATTTCGGATCGCGTTGGCGGCGTCACCTTGGCGTCATCAGTTTTGATTTCGCCTGCTGGCATTTGATTCAAACATTGATCAATAATGCGCAATGATTGACGCATCTCCTCGATGCGGCACAGATAACGATCATAGCAATCGCCTTTGGTGCCAATTGGCACATCAAAGTCAACCAGATGATATGCATCATATGGCTGTTGCTTTCTCAAATCCCACTTGATGCCAGAGCCTCTCAGCATGACACCACTGAAGCCATAGTTAAGAGCTTCCTCGGCAGACACAATTCCAATATCTTCGGTACGTTGCACCCAAATTCGGTTCGTACTGAGCACATCCTCAACCTCATCCAATCGTTCTGAGAATTTGGATGCAAATTCATAAATGTCATCCATTAAGCCAAGTGGCATATCCTGTAATTAATTGTTGTCATTAGTTTAATAAATATGTTTGTGTGCTTTCTTCAAATTGTAATTACTAATGAGACACCGCCCGGTCGAATATAGGCGGCGTGCATACGTGCTCCCGAAACACGTTCATAGAACTCCATCATTTTCTCACGTTCCTCGAAAAGCCAGAAAAAAGGCGTGAGTGCACCCACATCGAGGGCATGAGTGCCAACAGCCATTATGTGATTGAGTATGCGAGTTAGTTCAGCAAACAATGCTATAAATAAATGCATAATACTTTCAATTCAATAATCAATTAAATAAAATGCATATATAGATTAAACTAGAGAGGGCAACAATTTTTATGTGTGTAATATATACATTCAGGCAGATGATTTAAATAAACGAAAAACATAAAAATTCTCCATCTATTTCTGCCTACCTATCAGTTTCACCAATCCAACGCTTACACAGATTCTGGCTAACTCGATATTCATACATTCTGGCAGAGTCAATATAAAATGAATTAATTAATCATTTTAATACTATTTCCTTGCTGCCACAAAATTGTTAATATCTTCACTATTTATGGACCAATGGAATTGAAAAAAATTTAAAGATTTTCCAATGAGAACACACTTTTAATACAGTGAAAAATTAATAAAATCGAATCAGCAAGTTTATTTCGAATTTAATATTATTTGTTATTATTCAAAATTAATGACACTACAAGAACAAGAATAAAATTTAAAAAAACCAATATTAGAATGGAAAAAGGAATAATCAATTACAAAATTCAACTATGATTCGGAGTATTAAAATAAGGAAGAATCTCTGGGTAGAGAAATATATTAAACAGGATGAAACCTTTATGCGACAGGAACGAGACTTGATTGAGTTTTTAGCAAGGTGGCACTCAATATTTATATGTAGTCGCGCTTGGATTCTTGGTAGTTCTTAATTAAAAATCGCGTATTCCTAGCATTATTTATAAACATTATTTAAAGGAATCTACTTAAGGTATCAATCTGTCAAAGTTGTGAAGTCGGCTTTTAAAAATACCTTTGAGGATTTAAAATAGCCAAGTCTAGCTATAAATAGTATAATCAAACTACACATTCACATTCTGATTATAATTGATACATACTTCGAATATACTTAGCGCGCAATGGAACATCGATATTAAGTAACTTCTCGACGGCCAGCGAGTAGCACTGCTCGTTGCACATCATGGACACGTAATCCAAGCGATCAAAGTAGGGTAGGGCCTGGGTGTAGGTCTTGTACTCGATTAGCTTCTCGGTGCCACGATGTAAGAGACCAATATGTGGATCGGCTCGCATCACAGTCTATAAGGAAGCACATATGAATTGTATAACAATAACAAGAATTTCATATTTATACCCTGGCAGAGGGTTTATTCATTTTGTAACGAAATGTGTAACCTCATCACTTTGTTGCATTTATATTTTAGACATGCCAACCAGTCTAACAGAATATGCATTTTATAATACATGCTGACCAGATTTGATTGATTCGATCAATCGAAAATTAACTTTTAGTACAAAAAATAATGTTGTTGTTTCTTGAGATATCTTAATGAAGCTCAGAGATTGAATATTTGTTGTCTTATACATCCTGATCAAATTTGGCTTAAATCGGACTATGTCAAATACTTGCTACATCTTCTTCAAATTTAATTAAAATCGGACCCCAATATTATAAAGCTGTCATAGAACTGATCAATCACTATGCCTCGTTTGGCTGAAGTTGGTGGCAGCTTTTGAATTGCAAAGGAATTTTTGAAAAGTAAATAAGAGCATAAATTTCAACAACAAGAATAAAGTGGCATAGTGCAAGGGTATCAAATCTTTGGCTAGCCAAAGACAAGCGCATTGTTATAAATAATAACCTCTCCATCAAGTTCAAGCACAAGGCGCAGGACACCGTGAGCAGCGGGATGTTGGGGTCCAAAATTCAGAGTTAAATTACGCACAGATTTTTCAACGGGTTCCACCTTGCCTGTTTAATAAAAATTAATATATTTAAATAGAAAATACAAATTATATGTGTACAGTTATTCAAGCTATTGTTTTGACAAGTTTTTCTAGCTGGAAAAAAATACAAGAGGCTCTTCGTTAAAACCCGAAGCGTACATTGTGCCTGATTTTTATAGATGATCTTCTTTTTAAATAAAAGTCAGTGTTTGACTTTTATTGATTACTATTTACAAACAAAATCATTTATAGTGATTCATTTGTTTGATTGATTTGTTAATTCATTTCACGATGTTTGGTCACGGCGTTAACGCGCACAAGTGGAATATGTTGTTTATCAAAACAATTGCTCAATACAATACTGTGGATGGCACAAAACTTTTAAAACATACTGTTCCATGGCGGCACTTGCCACAAGGAAGTAACTTCGTCTGGATACATCACAGGGCCACTGAATTGTTTCATAAATTCCGGATCGGGATACCATTTCGCAGCTCCGCGTTGCTGATTCGCACTGAAACATGCACAAACGAACACATTTTAACGAATATAACTTAGTTTTACGGTAATGATTATGTAAGAATCGACTTCAGTTAATTGTTTGTTTACCTAAGAACGTTGCCACCGGCCGCTGCAATTGGTGACTGTGCTTTAAGAATGTGCACTCCAGCACGTACCGATCGCTTAACAGCGTTGCTGAACATTTTTAATTCTTATAAAGTTATTTGGGCCTCTTTAACCCAAACAGAGCTGTCAAATTAAAACTCGGTGGCCAATCAGCTGTTGTGTTAAAACAAAGTGATGGGTGTTGGATAGGGATAGAAGTAGTGTTGGGTTGCTCATGAGTGAGTGAACAAAAAGAGCTGGCAGCCTTGGCCCAACTTTGGCAACACAAGGTGGCAGCCTTGGCTTCCAAAACACGGTGGCAACCATCAAGCCACAGAAAAAACACGATTTCATATTTAACTCATTTTTAAGAAATTATTATTTTTTTTTTTTGGTATTTTACCTAAATTTGAAGGAAGAATTTTTAAAATTTCACATAAGTTTTTGTTAAAGTTTTGTCGATTTTTTCAAATTTTTTTTGGAATCAATATACCAACTTTACCACGCGAAGGGTGAAGTGCACCAAATAAATTAAAATATTTTAGGTATTTTACATTTTTTTTCTGTTTATTGAAGTAGTACTTAATTGAATTATTATTGAATTAATAATAATATATCGATAAAGACAACTTCGTAATGTTTCAAAGAAAAAAACCTATTTTGACAAAATTAATATCGTTTAATCGACATTACAATCACATAATGCAATGAAAATAATATAAAATTATATGAAATTACTTGTCTTATCCTAATCGCAATAATATCAAAAAACTGTAATGAAAAACACAGGAAATTTTTAATATGTTTTTTAAATTTATTGAGCAGAATTATTAAATTTAAAATAATTATACCAATTCGATAGTTCAATTATCGAAATCATTTAAAATGTGACTTGCGACTAAGAAATACTGACGTAACGAAAAAGTACCTGCTCTAAAATAATTGCCAGATACAGATACAATTCTTAGATACTGCCACACTGTAAGTTCCGTATTATTCTTTTTACGCTTAGCATAGCTCATTAAATACCACATAAATGTACTTATTAAGATATTTATTTTAATTCATGAATTTAATAATGTGAATGTGATTGCGGCAACTTGACGGATATTAAACGAAGCAAATGGAATATTGTTATTCGTTGTGAAATGAAAAGAAAAATTCAAAATGTACATATACATACATACATAAAAAAAAACTAGCAGTATGCTTGTGTGTGTGCGTAAAAAGTGTCTATTGTGTGTTGTAAATTGTTGGAAATGAGCGCAGACAGAAACTGTTCAGTGCCTTTAAATAAGTGACCATCAAAGCAGTTCATATTTTTTATAATTGCAATTTAGCTCTAACGCAAAAATTGCTCAAAGTTAATAGAGTTAGTTAATTGTACTAGGTTTCTGTGATTGTGTATGTCGTATGCGTTTGCGTTTGCGTATGTGTGTGTGCGTATGTGTATGAATAAGTGTGATATGATGTGTGTATACAGAAAATCGTCGCGTTCGATGTTTTCGTAGTTAAGTCTGCTTTTAGGGGGAAGAAACGAGAGAGAGAGAGCGAGAGAGAGAAAAAAGAAGAGAAGCAAAAATACAGAAGAGAGAACGCTCTCTCAGTGTAAACTAACAACAATATTACTTGTTCTGCCAAAACAAGCCATAAAAGTCCTGTATCGAACAAAGAATGGCACTGTAATTGCTTTTATAAATTGCAGACAATACACATGTACATACATGTATGTAAAGGACGATTAAACGTTGTATTATGCAAATATTCTTTCAATATATCAAGTAACCGTTTTTACAAAAAAAAAAAACAATTATAAATTTATAAGCGTAAATATGTTTTTAAAATTTAAAAAATATTTGAGAGCAAGCATTTTAACATGTTCAAAGAACTTTTTTTTCGCAATAAAAACATTCTTTTTTTTTTTATCAAAACAGTTACTTGACCAACTGTATGTGCATATACAATATATAGTGTATACTTTTTGGGCATCAAATTTACACACTGTTGGTCAAGTAGTTATTTCGACAAAGAAAATACATAGGTAAACCCAACGGACCTCGTTATTCGATTTTTCTAGATGTTCTAAGAAACATAAGTATCTATAATAAAACACAGGGCTTCATTTTTTTAATACATTTTGAATCTAGATTTCAACTTGTAGTCAACATTATAACGGATTAATGAAATGTTATGTGGATGATGTGTGGATGCTATGTGATTGCGTTGTGTGTTGTTACATGGACGACAATATAAATTTAATTTCAGTCCGTACACTCAACAAAATTACCGGCATTCCAGATGATATATTAAGTGAGATACGATAACAATTATAAAAATACAAATGAATGTTTGTGTTATTTAATTATCACTCCCCCATATCAATACACATCTACTCATAGCATTTTAGAAAGTTTGAGATACACATATAATAAAAACCGAAAGAATTGAAATTCAAGTAATTGTTTAGACTGATCAAATAGAATTAATCAAAAATGTAAAGAAATTTTAAGAAACCATCAAAAAATGTACAGTAAAGTTGAATATTTAAAATGTAGATTAACTTGAATGTGTGTAAATGTGTATTGCACAAAACATAGAATGAACATGATATCATTGAGAGTCATGAGCCTAGTTGGTTTAGTCTTATTGTGCTGGAGGCATTGAGGAAAAGCTTTCAACAATTAATAAAAACAGTTAGATAAGATTGGCAGATTTGTTGTTAAAATATGGCCGATTGAATTACTATATTGTTTGATTAACATAAGATTTGACCTATTTTGATTTAAATTGAAACCTGCTTCGTTTTATTTACAGAGATGAGATACATCGGCATGTTGCCGGACTCTACGTTAATTTGGCCAAGAACAAGCAACAGCAAGAACTGGGTCAACTGGCAGCGCTTGGATATTAGTGAAGAATTGACCTCACACATAACTTATTGTAAACTGACAGAAAGCAACAAGTTTCGAAGCATCCAGTTCCAGTATTGGTTAAAAAGAACGTGCCGGGGCTGAGGCTGAAACTGCACTCAATTCAAGTGACGCTCGTTTGCGACAACAATGTGCAAGGGATCTTTAGCCGTTGCTAGCAATTAAACAGCAAAATCAGGCGGTAGCACCTAGCTGCCAAAAATAATTTCCATGTCAATACCAGTGGCCATGCCGAAGCAAGCGAGTCGAGAGGAATCACCAGCTTCTTCGAATGGTGCAACGCCGTGTTGCTGTGTGGAGTGCCGTCGACCTGCTGCTAACAAACGGAATGTTAAGTCGTCAACAGTGTCCGAGATAAGGATTAGCAATGCTAAGACATCTCAACGATCCACGATCGTTGACAAATTGATGCCAAAAGTACGAAATCGAAATCAAGCCACAACGACACACTTAAGTCCAACGATGCATCGAAAGTCCAAGAGTAAAAGCAAGACTAAGACAACAATTGGGTCCGCACTCATTTCTACCAATTGCCTTACAACTGGCAATCAAAATAGTATGAATTATAATACAAACATGTCGATATACGAGGAACAGTACCAACAGTCCCAATCACGGCCGCAGTCCCAGTCCAAGTCCGAATCCGAATCCGAATCTCAGCTTCAGCCCCGGTCGCAGAATATAATTGGAACAGCTTCCAGCATAATGGCAGTCGCTCTTAAAACCACTGTTAACAGCACGAGGAGTAACAGTATCAACAACAGCAACAGCAACAGCGGAAAGAAACAGAAGAAGAAGAGCAATTCAATGCGATTCAAAATGTTAGTTCCGCTGCCCACGTTGGGCGCCACATCTTTTGTCACTTTCCTCACGGTCATCTGCATAGAAACCGTTTTACTTTCGACCATGTCAAGCTGCGCCAAAACATTCTACATGCATTGGAACACGTCGAACAGCATGTACGTATAATTATTTTATTATATTATATTATCTTATATTATACTATATTATATTATCTATTAAAGAAGAGTTTATTAATTAGCAAAAGGAACTAGAAGAATTGTTACTCATTTCTTAGTCAAGAAATCTAGAAAAATTGTTTCTCATTTCCTTATTTTATGCATGCTTGACTCCGTTCAATATTTCAATAAGCAGACAAGAAATACATATCCATATTCTAAAATAGTCAGTCTTTCTGATTTTGTTGTCAAATTGCGTTAATATATCAAATAGTTGTACACCATACGCAGAAATTCCAAATATTCTCCTATAAATTAAAAAATAAAAAGTTATGAAACTTTAAGAAACCAAAATAAAAAAAGCAAAAATAAATATAACTATAATCAAGAATACCATTTCGCATTACAGCTGAATTTAAGAGTCGGCCAGGAGACGCCAATAAACCATTAAAATAGAATCTTCTGCGTTCTTATTTATTCGCAAGGCTGCAACTTATAAATTTGTTGCACGAAGTTAGCCCGGCCGAAACAATTAGGATCGCTAGAAGCTAAGACAGAGAAGTTCTCTGAACAAAAATGTACGACAAAATGGGATATCTATTTGAATTTCATTATATGAATCCTTTTCAATCAGAAACGTCTTCTTTATACTTTTGATAAAACGCGTAATGCATTTGTTTTATAGAGTATAGAGTAATATAATTTAAAAACAAGTTGGAAAAAGTGCTAATGCCAAAATCAAATATTTTCACTAAAATCGAGCGATTTTTACTAAAATATTTATGATTTTAGTTTAATAATTGTTGACATCGCCAATTGCATGTAATCTAATTTTGGTTACCTAGATTTTATTTACAAATGACTAGTTGTACTCAAAACTTTATTTTGCTATTCTGAGTATTAAATGCCGAAAATCTTAACAATATGCTGTTTTGAAAAGCTCGTTTCAAGATATATGTATACTGTAGTCATTCATACTTTATTTTTATGGTAATATTAACTCACATAGATTGCCACAAAATGGGAAATCGTCTCAGTGTACATGTGCGTAACGTCAGATTTCATCAGGTTGTGGGAAATGTTGAAGTAGATATACAAACACTCATACATTCACAACTTACATATACAAATACATACAGAGGTCTCTCCGTTGCAAGTTAATGCAATGGATACGCATCGCAACGCACTTCAGTTGCAACAGGGGCCTCACAAAAGAACGCACATACATATAAAGACATACAGACGGTAGCAGCCGCCCCTTACCACCCCTTTTGCTCCCTTGGCCACCTTCATTTCGTCCTGTTGGGACACGTTGATGGTGCAGGTAACTAGAAGAATCGTTCAGTGTCTTTTTACGCAAGTTGGGAGGTCTCTGTGCATGCGACTTGTCGCTTGTTATACCCTCTGCCAATTGAAAATGGTGAAATACGGCTGTTATAGCTATGTGTAAACGCATGCAAGTAACACCCAAAAAAAAATTTCCTATACCCGACCCAGTCTAGCGAGAATTTTAAAAAGTTTTAATAAGATGGAAATCAAAGGAAATAAAAATAGCAATAAAAGTAACAATTTTTAAATAAAAAAACAATTTTCTTTATTTGGAAAAACTTTGAAACATATGATATTCAGCCATTCAATAAGGAAAACATTGGTGCTATCCGAATCCGAATCATAGTAGTGACAATATGAGCTCAGGATACTAGATTTTCATTACTTAAATACCACGGAAATGCATGTGAGGGTATCTTAGCGTTGATCACAGGGTATCAAAGTCATTTGCACTCTTGGCTGCATCGTTTTTACTTGCTTTAGTTGTCGCCTTCTGGTCTTTTGCAATAAGAGGGGTTGCAATTAATACATATATACGAGATGTGTACAATATATTTTTTTTCAGAAGATTTTGCCCTAATTTACCTTAAAGAGAGTGAATAATGTTGATGTTATCATTGTATTTATTTAATAATAGGTGCGTCATCATAGTATTTTTTATCATATTTATTGAATCCATTAATATTACAGTTATTAAATACACAAATTACGGATATTCTGATATTCCCACGAATGATTGAGTATTCTATTTAGTTAGTCAAGAAAAGTTATGAGCGATGAATAAAGAACCTAAGATTGGGTGAAAATTATTTGTGACATTGATAAATTATATGCAGAATGTCCGTAATCAATTTGACCAGTTCGAAGAAATAATGTTGTCTTGAATAAACTGTAAATTTCTTAAGCAGCCCTCGCTGTGGAATATGCTATTTACACACACTCGCATTTATACGATTGAGTGTGTGTGTGTGCTTGTTTGTGTGTCGCCAAAGCGAGCATGTAAAATATGCGTGCTTCATCATTAGGGGTGATTTTTGATTTACAAAGCTCTACGTAAAAAGAAGAACAAAGAAAGAACTTGGAAGGGCATAAGGAAACCAAGGTAACATTGAGGGGGCCAGTTGCAGACCATAAGTGCGTGAGTTGTGTGTGGGGGAGAAGGTGGAGGGGAGTGTGAGGACAGTGGTGCAGCCAAACCAAGTCGTGAGTTTCAAGAATCAGCTTTCCTTATGCTTGGCTGACTTGCAGGTTTTGAATTCAGCATTCTGTTAACGCACCACTCGCTTCTCGAAAATATAAAAAAAAATTAAATAAAGAGGAAAAAGAGTAACTAAACACAACATTGCATTGGCTATACTTTTAAACAATTTTATTGTTTCAGTTATACATTTAAAACTATGTATAATTAATTTTAATTGTTTATATAAAATGTTGAATTGTCAACTTTATATTCTATAATTAAGGTTTTCTGACGATAAGAAAATAAATATATGAAATTCAATTTAGATTTGATGAATTTTTATTATAATATATAGAAAAACACAACTTCATTCCAAATAATATTTCGATTCATGATTTTCAAAAAGAATCTTTAATTTCATCAATGCATTTGTTCATTATCTTTGAAGATCTATGTATGGGACTTTCTATTAGTTCGCGTCAAAATTAACGTAGATGTATTTGAATGTTCTTGACCTTAAAATTGTTGTTGTTGATCGCTGTTTCGAAATCCATGCATCTAGAAAACAGGAAAAGTTGAAGTGAAAAAGTGTAAAAAAAAATTGCAGTCAGATTCGAATAGTTTTGGGTTGAAGTTGTTGGCCATGAATGTCACTAAAAAGTTAGTGTAATACATGAGCGGAAATCAACATGTCGGACCCAAGACATTAGCCGCTATTAAGGGGTCGCTGATAACGAACCCAATATTAGTCTGTACATTAGTTCTTTGTAAATCGCGCAGTGTTTCCAGTTAATTTAGCTAACCCACAAAAGTATGCTAGGAAATGTTCTCGAATCACACTCGGCAATCCGCAACAATTTGTAGAATATTTTCAAATTATTGAAAAGGTTATGGAAACACGATTAAAAATTATTGTTATATTTTAAATATATTTGTATTCAGATTGATGCAAAAGTATTAATTTTGATTAGCAAGTAACTAAAATTTTAAAAATTTCATTAAAAAATAAGTTAAGTTAAGTTCATAATAATAATATATATATATATACATTATTTATGTACATATATATATATTTTATACACTAAATAAATAAATGGTAAAAGCTTTGATACCTTTTAATTCAATTAATAAGTTAATATATGTAATTTAATTTTTTAAAAATTGTCTGATATTTGAAAAACATACCTGATGTTATCGTATTTAAAATCCATTTTTTGTTTCTTTATACAGATTTCGGATAGATAACACCGATCATATTATTGACGTCAATAAAGGCAACCTAGCCTTTGAGTTCGACCAAGTGCATATAATATGCCCAGTTTATGAGCCTGGCACATATGAGAATGAAACCGAGAAGTACATAATATATAATGTGTCCAAAGTGGAGTACGAAACATGTCGCATAACGAACGCCGATCCGCGAGTAATAGCTATATGTGATAAGCCTCAGAAATTAATGTTCTTTACAATAACTTTCCGGCCATTTACACCGCAGCCAGGCGGTTTAGAGTTCCTGCCTGGAAATGATTACTACTTCATTTGTGAGTTAAAATTTATCACTGCCATATTTTACGTTGATTGATTATTATATTTATTTTATAAATTTATTAAGATCTTATTTTTAGCGTCTGCATACCAAAAACTTTAAACTGAAATTAATCCTATATATAAATATGTAGAAGTCATTACTATTAATATTATATTTAGACCATGGTTTATTTAGATATTTTATAATATTAACTAACACTTTTATAACCTGTGGGTATATTGAGTTAGTTAAAAGAATGTAACGGGCAGTTGGAGGCGTGGCAGACCCCATAAAGTATACATATATATAATATTGATCAGAATCAACAGCCGATTCGATTTACCCTTGTCCGTCTCCCTATAATGTAAGGCAGAATCAGTTTATTTTGAAAGTTCAACAGAAACTTTCAATACGATTGAGCCATAAAAAGTGAAGATATTAACAATTTTGTGACACGCACTATTTGGCAGAAAGCAAATGCAAGCAGAATCAGTGATTAATTAATTCATTTTACATTTACTCTGTATATTGAGCTTGCCAGCAACAATTCAATCAGTGCGTTAGTTAGTTAATCAATTTTTGTTCGTTAATTTAATTATTTTTAAACCTAACAAATTTTTCAAATTTAAAAATATCGTGCAAGTTTGTTCAAATCACTCATTAATATCATATATGTATGAATGTATGAAGCTGCCTTAGAAACGATAGGTCGATAATTAAGGATTATTATGAAAATTGTTGCTCTTTCTAAATGTATGTTAATTGAACCTGCAGCGTTTTGTAAGCGCACAAAATTTTCGGCGCGCCTAGTCACAGGGTATCTTACTGTCGAAAGCACTCGAATGTTCCGCTTAATTTTTATATCCTGTGCCCATTGAAAATGGTCAAAAAGAGTATAATTATAAATTAAGGCTTTAGTCACTATGGTAAAATTCATTCTTAAAAGATTGAATTTCACACAAAAAGAATATTAGTTAACTGAACATTTTTATACCCTGTGCCCATTGAAAAGAAGGAGGCATGGCAGTCGCAATAAAGTATATATTAGAATGATTAGTAACATCAGCCGATTCGATTGAGCCATGTCTGTCTGTCCGTCCGTCCGTCCGTTCGTCTGTTTGAACGCAAGGTTTTCAGAAACTATATCATTTAGCTGCCCTAGGAACGATCACTCGATCGTTGGAAATATCTCAGCTAAACCAACAGAATATTCATCGGTGGTGGTTTTATATATGCCATATAGCTGACTCCATAATAATATATGTATATATTTGTATTTATTATTTGCTACAGCGACTTCATCGAAGGACGATTTATATCGGCGCATAGGCGGTCGCTGTTCAACAAATAATATGAAAGTTGTGTTCAAAGTGTGTTGTGCTGCCGAGGAGAAGAATAAGACAACGGCAGAGACAACGCTGGTAAGCAGTGTGCCGGCAGAGAGTGGCATCGGATCTGTTGGCAATGGCGTGGACAATGCGGGTGTCAATGTTGATCTAAATCCAAATCTAAATGTTAACCATGGTGGTCATGGCCATGTCCACAATGTAGCAAATACCATTGGTATAAGTGGTGTCAACACGGGTTTAATAGCCCCAACTGGAGGCGGTGGTATGCAGCTGAAACCGATCAATGGCATGGGCACATCGATAAATTCGAATATTGATCAATTTAATCGAGTGCCCATACAACCAAACATAATTGGTAATAATATTGGTGCTGGATCAGGATCTGGAGTTGGAGTTGGAGTTGGAGGTAATGGCGGCATTATGCTATCGCCTGGGCATGGCAGTATCAATATGTTGCCACCAGGGCGTGGTGGCGTCCATATGGCTTATCCTGGCCATCACCACATCCAAACGGGCATACGGATTAATAATGTGCCAACGCAACAGAATAATCAGCATCAACCGCACCATAAAGGCAATAACAATGTTAACACGAATGGTAAGGATACATTAAATAAACAGTCTGAATATGATCAATTCTACTTACAAGAAGTTGGCACCGGTTCGATTGGTATTCATGGTCATTATCTGCCACCAGCTGTTGACACAAATCACAGCAATATTGTACAGAGCACCATTAACTGGCCATTATTAACAACATCGTGGGGCAATGGCTCCAGCACGGACACAGATACAAATACAATTACAAATACAAATACGAACACATCATCTAATTCATCTACTACTGTAACTAACAAATTGTCAATCTATCCAAAACATACAAATGTCGAAATTAACATCACCTCAAACAGTCATAACATAACAAGTATTAGCAATTATCACACACCATCGTCCCACAGTCCACCAGATCTTGGTAATAATAAGATGAAAAGTAAGTAGAACTCCTAGAAAATGCATTCGCAACCGCCCACAACCGCCCACTCACGACTTCCAAACACAATTGACCCTTGCGGTATTATCTACTTTTAATGTTACTTTAATGCCCTTATATGATTGTTATTATTATTTAATTTTTTTTTTTTGAATCTGCATTATCCTTATAATTGGTATATTGGATTTTTATCTTTCAAACTTATTTAATGTTAATGTCAGTAAATTATTTTTGTTAGTAATTTTTTAATATTTAAAATTTCTTTTTTAAAAAATTTAGTTGATTATATAAATCAGCGCGGCCCAGCCTAATACATATGTATGTAAACCGCGAATATAGGATTTTTCTCTTCCGGCGTTCTGTCGGCGCACGCACTTTGCTTTGACTTTTCAATTTTATTTACAATTTAACATCCAATATAAATAAAAAACATCGCCGATTAATTTTAATTTCCCATTTAATTTAGAAAAAGGAAAGAAAGAAAGCATTAAAAATAACTACATAAAAGATAATGAAACAATTTCATCAGTGGAATCGAGTGTTATTCATTTTATATCACTTTGTTCATGCTTTTACAACTGTTAGATGCATTGACGTGAATTCAATTTAACGTATTTGCATCTCATGATTAATTGTGCCCATGATCGTATTTATAGCTCAAGATAACCCCTTGATTTTGATTAATTTATTCCGGTATTTAACATAATGACAGAGGTGTTTCTAACCCAATGACCAATGCCAACCAACTTCCCATGTATGTAAGATCACTTTCTAACTTAAAAGAAACTGTTTGTGATTTTACCTGGCATTCATTTTAACCAGGTGAAATCCCAATTTTGTTGGCAAAGGACTAATGTTTTCGTTCAATTACAGATGACCATCACAATTACGACAAACATCCAAATGAGGTAGTTAAAAATGAGGAGCTCACCTACAACAGTGGATCAGGACGAACAGGCGCCAAACATATGAGTGGATATATATGGATCTGGATGGGTTTATCATCATCTGTTTGTGTATATGGCATTAATTCAACTATCTTGATCGCTATTATTGTGGTAATCTTATTTAATTACCTATTTGACTCACTTGCCGCTACCCTAAAAGCGAATCATCGTCCTCTCCAGGAAATAGAAACAATAAGAGCGGATGTTGATCGGTGAATTTATAGACGGCTGCCTCGACGTAGCTGCATCACACAATTTGTATTGGTGGAACTACGTATAGATAATAATTTTAAACGACGAATGAAGAAGACGGCGTGGAGTTGGATATGGAGAATTTTCCAATAGAATCAATCGATTTGAATATATCGAAATTGATGAAAAAACGATAAAAGGATAGTAGAAAAGAAGGAGAAAGGTGAAATAGAATAAATAAGTAATAAGCATATGCAAATTTCAAGCGCATTAAAACATAGTTTATAGCGATATAGATTTAAGTCGTATTACTTTAAGACAACACACGGGCAGCATGCCGATTATAGATAACAGTTTGCAGATTAGACAAAATACCCCCAAATCGAAACCATAGAATTTACCCAAAATCATGAGTCCGAAAATATTGAAATTTATTTTTCACATGTCTAAGCTAGCACTGTGTTTATGTACAAATAATTTGAAACATATATGTTAAACTTCTATTTGGAATTTTTTATTTTGCATACATTTTATTTTTAAATTCAAGTATTTATCTAAAAATATTATCAATTGTTTTTTTTTTACATTTACGTTACTTGAAAGTTTTTGGAAAAATATAAATGTGTAGAATTTTAATGTACCATTTATCGATAATATTTGTTTTTGAATGCAAATCTTTAAATACATAAACACAGTAATAGTAATCATTTTTCTATAACCCTATACATACATGTTTTAACTGCATTTCCTGAAATGAAAATGAAGCAAACGTAATTAAGCCCTCACAGTATTGATCAGGCCAGTTCGAAAATTGAATCCATAACACAAATCCAAAAACACATACAGATAATGCAAACTCGAAAAGCTGCCGAGTACGAGATGACAAGTTTTGACTGAAAAATTAAAGATATATGTATTAGCGTACATTTATATAGAAAACATATAGGAAATTAGCAATTAAGTGACTCAGAAGGCAGCAAGAGAGCAAATGAAAACATACATATGTATGTGTGCTCGAACACAACACAATTAACTGTTAAAATGAACGAACCCATTGTATGTATGTATGTTTCGTATGCATTTATATTTACACTTAACAATTACAATTAAATATGACATATATTCGTATTAAGTATTTCGAATATGGGAAAGGTGAAATTCAAAGAACTCAACTGTAAGTTTTATGTTCTTTTTTAAGTGCTTTTTGTTTTTGTTTTTGTTAGTTTATTAATTTTATCATTTTGTAAATGAACCAACGCAGTATATACATACATATTAATAAATATATATATATATACTTCAAATTACGTGACAAATTATACTTATATATGTGAAATGACACAACAAAATTTAGGTGAAATTGATTGTATATTTAATAATAACAACAAACAAACAAAATAAAAAAGAAAAGCAAACCCCATTTGTAAATCATGTATTGATGCACATTCGCTCCATTCGAAAAATAAGAAACTGAAACTGTCAAATATTTATATACAAATATATATATTCAAAAATATATATATATATATATATACATACCACATAAGCAAGTATTCATATACATGCATACATACATTCATACACAAGTTTGCACACTCAAGCAGATCAGTGAAGTATGTAATTTAAACCTATAACTCTGATGATCAAGATATCAGCCAAGATAAGTTCACTGCTTTATGTATAAAATTAAAAGAAAAGAAACACTAAAGCCAACATTAGAATCAAGCATTGATTTTGCAAACATACACAACCACAATCACACCCACATTATACATACATACACCTCATCATATATACATATAAATACAACAGTTAAATATTTAACACAATTAACTCATTAGTGGACTCCACTCAATCTCAATCGCACTCGATCCCAGTACTGTTAAGCAATAGCAAACGCTAATTTGAATAATTAAACCTAACAACCTATGACTAAACCGAATTTATATCATCCAACGGCCCAATTCAACCCATAATAGTTCCAGTTTAATAATGTTTTACATCAGGGGTGGACACTTATAGTGTGACTCACTTGACTCACCGAGCTCTTTCCGTTATAGCAACAGATGATTTTGTTGTGGAGCTCAATTACATTATTTGGCTGTCCATCCCTGATTTACATAATGCTTCGCACAGCTTACTCTATATCACACAAAGAAAATCATACGTACATGTAGATACAATAGGATTGAGAGGATTAGGTTTATGCATACAATACAATACATAACAATACATAACAATACAATACAATAAAATACAATACAGTAAAATACAATACAAAACCATACAATACAATACAACACAATACAACCCAAAACATATAATACATAAATACTCATGCTTATATAGTATTTTAGTTAACTATTCAAGTGACAGGTGAATCTTTTATTGCTGTTGCATTTTTTGTCAGTTTCATTGCTCTCTAATTCAGCCGGTTTTTTATACGTTAATTTTCTCTTTACATACACACACATTATTCACATATTTGGTTCGGAATTGCAAGTGCTGGATGACACTAAATATTAATAGTTAATTGTGATGGTCAGCTCCCATTCTCTCAGGTAGCTTTTTGTTTTTAATTTTTTAAACAACTTGGAATGCAATCGTTAATTCAATACGAAATTTGAGCGTGAAATTTTCGAATCAATTTCGCTGACTGCTTTGATATTTATTTCAAATCAGGGACCGTAATTGTTATAAATTTAAAATAATAGTTACAACTATACACTTATTTTATAATTTAATAAAGTCACAGATAACCATTTTGTTTTGATTTTAAAATAAAAGTTACTAAATAAGAGTTACTTTTGAATTTTATATAAAAGTCACACTTATTCCCTAACTTATTTTTTAAAATCATAATATAAGGGTTATCATATATCTTATATTAAAAAATAAAAAAAAAAAGATTATTTCTCGTAAAAGATATGATAGAAGTTTCGAAAATAGAAAGCAAAAATGTTATAAAGTTTTGGTATAATCCATGTTACCGTAGAATATGTCCATCACATTAATTTTTATTTTCTGTCCCTGTTTAAAATGATCATAACATCCGATTATGTACATAGTAAATATGTACATATATGTATGTCAGACGTAACTCTTAAATGAAGTGTTTTAATACACACGTGCCTATTCAAATATACGTATATAGGATTGTATGTACACAGTCTCAACCGTGTCCCAAAATTTTTTTTATTATTATTACATTATATTTGTAATATGTAATTAAACTATTTAGTAGTGCAACAAATGGGAAATTGTGACATATTTTGAACACCGCCGAGAAGAGCACACTAGTCTCTCCTATAAATACCAACAATATTATAACATGCTCTTAACTATATCAAAATAAAACATCCACGAAAACTGAACACATACATATGTACATCTACACACACGCACACACACACACACACACACAGAAAAACAGACATACACACATACACATACACACACACAGTGACAGTTACACATACATACTTTAAAAAAAAATGGAAAGGTTTAAATGTAGGCTGATAGAGAGAATGGAGTAAAGAAAAAAATGACTAAATTGTAGTTTTTAACTGTAGCACAGCATATTTATATATAAAGTACTTATACCATTTAAGGGGTAAAATAAGCAAATGCATTCAAAGCAAACGAAACTACATACATCTGTATGTATGTGTGTATTATGGAATCACGAATAATAGCACGATAGAGTGGAGAAATGACAAATGTATCAATGCAAATAAAAAAGCAAAAATAATTTGAATTTACGACTTGTGTGATCTTTTATTTGGTATCCTGAGCAGCCTTAATGGGAACTTAAAGAAGAGTTTTTATAATCATTCTTCAACTGTTGGCAAATTGTCATGCGTTCGATTTACATAAAGAGAATACGATAATTTGTGAAAAGAGATAAAGAATATGTGATGTGATATATACCAAAACTAAACGCAAAATATTGAAAAGCAAAATCGTGTGTCTGAATCTTACCTGTAGAGATTTACCTAAGTGCTCTAGAGCACAAGTTTAAAGGTAAGCCTATTAAAAAAAATTTTCGTTACAAGCTGTAAATCTAATGACAAAAACATTTTCATGGCCTAAAACTACTTATATCCAATTTTGTGACGAACGATATTAAATTTTAGGTATAAATTATTCCTTAATTAAAATTTTGCATTCGGCACAAAAAGAACCCAATTCTTTATACCTAATAAAAACTCCTTTTTTGCGCAGTACCGAATGCCAAACCTCTTTTTAAAATAATTTATACATATGTTGAACCAATGATACCTCGATCATCCCAATCAGACAACTGGTTAAAATATAATTAAATTTGGAATTTTTAGTGGCCGTCTTAAAATAAGATGAAAAGTCAGTTTGTATGTCTGTTTATTTGTATTAAAGCGTAGTAAAAGCTTAGATGTTTGGATGTTGTAGATAAATCTAGTAATTTTTGCTTGACGACTTTTTAGATAACCGCTAGCTTATCGCTAAAATCCGCATATATTGAGACCTCCACAGTTTCCAAACAACAGAAGCTTCAGATATTTTAATGGCTTGTTCTCTAAACTACAAAAGGCCGCAGGTGACATACGATTGCCATATTAGTATACTTATTTGTTAGTTAAAGCTATTCCTTTCGATTGGTATATATCTCGATCTGATCGGACAGTCATAGCAAATTTTCCATTCTTCCTGTGAATTTAGCTAGTCGCATTTCGCACCTTTCGTGATGTTTTCGTCACTAGCGCGGACTGCCGTCCGCAGTGGTTCAATATCTACAGGTTGATAGAGCAAGTAAGCGAGAGAAAGGGAGATATAGAAAGTTTAAGAACGAAACAATTTAAAAGAGGTTATTGTGTTCTCTTCTCAATTATTTTTCAGCAACGTTCGAATTTTGAGTTCGATGTAAAGCTGGTCATGCGATAGTGAACATTATTATAATTAAAATAAATAAATAATTTCAAAAATAACGCAATGCACCAATATTCAAAGGGCATCCAAATAAAAAATTTTTTTTTCGGATTTTTTTGTAGTTTTAATTTTTTTGTTATCCCAATTGATTTTTTTGCAAAAATTTTTATTACCATTACCATTTATCCTTGATAATTCTGCCTGCTAGTGAATATGGTTTGCAGAAGACGAGCGGAGTTGCCAGATAAGGAGCTGGCATTGTCCAGCACCGTTCGCAAACAGCGGATTGGCCTAGAACACAACCTTTGAGAGTTTTTCTAAGCCAATGGCAGAGAAATGAAGATGGCCATTAGAATTTGGTCAATATAAACGACAATATTGGAAGATTATGTGCAACAACGGAATCTGAAATAAACAGTGGCCATAAATTAAATAAATTTGTATTTTGTTTTATTAATATAAATGGAGAAAAAAAATGGAGAAACTTTCATAACCTTTTGCATGCCATCTCATATGCCTCCTCCGTTAATTTATATTTATGACATTTTCCATTGCCTATGCTCTCCTCTTTATTTATTTATCTCTTTATTTAAATTAGTGAACACCTTACGTTATACCAAGCTAAAAATTGAATCAACGGGGTAGTCAATGATTTTAAATAAAAATTCGAATTTAATTTAATCTCAAAATTAAAATTATTTTTTTGTGACTTTTCAATTAATGCGAAAATGATAAACAAATATGTAAATTATTAAAATATTTTCACAGAAATAAATCTTCCTTTGGGAATATCTATACATTTTAGTATATGTACATATTTACAGGGAATGTCGTAGTCAAGCACCCTCACTTGTACATTACAGAGTGAACTAGATCTGGTTCCAAATTGTTGCGCCATGATGGCATCCCCAATAAGAAAACATGGCAATCGACCACTTTCTCTCTTATGTTAACAGCATCCAGGCGAGCGAGAGAGAGAGAGAGAGAGAAAGAGAGAGAGAGGGATATAGACTCCCTTAGCTTGCCCAATGTGCATTTGTTAGTTTCGCTGGAGTGACATTGTGCTTAAAATCAACCTTCAGCAAGGAGCTTAGGACAACAAGGAGCAAACGGAATAAACAACCAAGTCAACAAATAATCTCATTTCCATCTTAAAACTCATTGTAAAGTTTTGCAGTTCGAAAGATACGCATTCAAATGTGAACTATTTTTTGTGAGCGAGAATTACAGTGAATTACACGATTCGTATACACAGATGAGAAGTTAAGGACTCTCATGGCCGTATTTTATCCTCGAAGCCGTAGAAAAAGTGCATTCAAATAGTACAAGGTCACGCGAACTAAACTTCACATAAGTGTCCCCAAATATGTCAAAAATATGCCCAGCACATAACTAAGTCGCTAATTTAAGCATTTGTTTATCTGTTTTTATGGCAAAACAAAAAAAATTAAGTCAAATGTAATAGGAGATACTCTGTACTCTTGTCAGCTGTTTAAGTGTATTCTAACACACATTGGCTCATAGATAGATAGATATACAAACACTTGTAAATGTTTTACATTAAGGTATCTTATTTTAGGACTACATTACATTTTTATATTTATTATTTAACATTGTATTTATTTATTGCATTTACGTTTTTATCCAAGGGTAAATAATGAAAAAACTTACTCGAATTTAATTTTTTTCCAAATTATCTTTAGAGGAGCCTAATGTATTTACTTTAAACAGCCTAGAAAAATATTTTGGCCTTTGTCGCTGGCCTAAAAGAAATTTTGCGTTAAGAGGAAAGTCCGTCATTAATTCGTTCTTGCTTCTGCCCCTTTTTCATATTCGTTACATAATTCTATATAATTGTATCAACGGTGCTTCAAACCAACTTACTATATACACACAGATATTTAAGTAATTGGTTTGACGGGTAAAAAATAAAAAAAACTCAAATTAAACAGAAAACCATGTCATGGGAAAGCATTGCATCAAAGGACCTGCTTAGGTAAGTCCATTGATCAATTATGAATAAATGAGTATCACACAATATTTAACTGTCTTGGTATTATTTTATTTTATTTTTTTTTTTAATTAGCATTCCACCGAGTCATAATTTATCTGCAACACATTTACTGGCCTCTCCCGATGGATCACGCTACTTGCTAGAGCATTCAAATGGTTAACTATAAATATACATACATATTTGAACATTTACAATACAATATTGAATTGGACTATATTATTATTTAAGTAGTTAATATAGAGTCGTTGTGTATTTGTATGAGACAGCCTATGAAGGCGATCCTGCTAAGTACATCGTTTGTTTTATATGCAAGTGCCTTTGACCTTTTTTTTAAGTACTGTGAACCCTAGTAAATATCAAATCAAATCTTATCCGATTTTAATGAGGAATATGTTTATAATTATTATTTGACCTATGAATGGATGCTGCATATACATTTTTTATAATTAAGGGCAGCCAATGCAGTTTATTTAGTTACATATATTGTTTAGTCAATGCTATTAAAAAATTCTGTTTTTCGTATAGACTTGTGTCAATTTGACGAGAATTACTCTAGAGTTGCCGGTTATGGGTCCAGTCCTGAAGACGGAGGATCCCGTTCACTGTGGGTACGTCACGGGTTCGCTCGTTCTGGCCAGGCCAATACTGTCATCAGTTGCTTTTGGGCGTGTCAAAGAAGCTTACGGCAGTACATAGCAAAGCGGAAGGTATGTCAATAAGATTTCACACAAATCAATCCATTAGTATATGTAAATTCAAAAGAAAACAAAAATATTTGCATCGGCATTTTAATAAACATATAGTTAGTCAAGTAATTGTTTTGTCAAAAAGAAAAGCACAAGTTTTATTTATAATTTTAAAAATGGCTCAGCTTAATGAATCTTATTATTTGTATTTCTGAAGAATTAACTAAAAAAAAATATGTTGTGGGAAATATGTATAATAAATCTTGTCAACTATTTTCCATACGAGCTTAATCTTCCAAGCAATATTTATTTATATTTATAAAAAAGACAAGTAAGACCAACTTAAAATTGGTCAGAATAAAGAGTTCGAGTTGAAGAACGCTTGGTGGAAGAGTACAAAATGCGATTGTTGCTTTTCAGATCGAGCGGGGACTGCGTCTCTACGAGCAGCATAACCAAACAGCGGCGGTTCGCACCTGGCGGAGCGCGTTGAAGGGAACCTGTCGGCGGGAGGATTGCTTTCAGCTGTTGGGTTATTTGTATCAGGCGCATATGGATTGGGGCAAGTACAGAGACGCCATTGACTTTGGTCACCAACAACTGGGCATATCCGAAGAGCTAGACTCACCAAATATGCGAGCCGAAACTTATTTGAACCTGAGCCGGGCCCATGCGAGTCTTGGTGGACTGGAGCGGGCGTTAGCCTATGCTCGGCATTCGCTCTACAATGAATCTGGGACAAAGTGTCGCAGTGGTCTGGTCCATTTGACAGTGGCACGCGTCTATCTGGAGATGGGAGGATTTTCCAGGGCCTTAGAGGGCCTGCAGGGAGCACACAAGATAGCCACGGCCATCGGCGATCCCTCGTTGGAGCTGCAAGTTTATGTGGCCCTCTCCGAACTTTTTGGTCGTCTCCAGGACAACGATAAAAGTGCAACGTATGCTTCCAAGGCCTATGATCTATCTCGATCTCTACAGCTGGGAGATCTCAACTCGTGTCATCATCGAGCTGCATTATTGCGAATGGCGGCATCATTGCGTAAACAAGGTGATCTCGGAGATGCTCACGATTATTGTATGGTAAGCGCATGAGGAAATACAAATATCATCTGCATATGTCACAATATATGTACATTTTAATTGTAATGTAAAGGAAGCAACGAGACTATCACTGATTTCCGGAGATCAGGCAACATATATGCGCAGTATCCGTGTCATGGGCGATATTTATCGCAAGAAGATGGATATTGATGTACGTATAAAGCTTAACAGATATTTTATTTGTCTGCTTTAGATCTTATAGTCTACTTATAAGCGAGAAGGATTAAGTTAATTCATTTTTATAATTTTAATGCACCTAATAATACAATCTAAACGAATATATATGTATTTAAACTTTAAATTTGATTATATTTTTATTTATATACCTAATTTGTTTTTTTGTACATTTTATTTGTTTTCTCAACTTAATTGTAGTTTTTTCATTCCTTTAAAGTATCAAGTGTAAAGAGTACGTTTCTTTTTTTCGCTAACCGAAACTAGAGAGCATTCCGACAGTATGAGCAGGCAATGGGCACGTCGGCAACTTTGGGCGATCGGATGGCTCAGATGGAAGCAATGGATGGAGCAGCCCGTTGTCTGGAGACTTTGCGCCTTCAAAGTAAGATCTGCAATTGTCGCCCATTGGAGTTCAACACTCGACTATTGGAGGTCGCCAGTTCGATTGGAGCTAAGGTGTGCATCCATTGTGACAAACATTTCAAACATATTTACATATGCATCAATTAAATTTCAGCTATTGGTTCGAAAAATACGCAGTCGATTAGCACTAATATACCGTGCGTTGGGCGACGAGGATCAGTGCAATACACACCTCCGGTTAGCTGATCAGACGGACGCGGCCTTGGGCCTAAATTGTGGCGCATGCGGGGAGGTGTTTGGCCTTCAGCCCGCCAATCTGGAGGCACTGCCTTGTGCACACATACTTCACGCCAGGTAAATAAGTGCGAATAACCTGTACATGTCCATTTCCGCATTCCACATGTCCATATCTCTGTTCGTATTTTTCATATGGAGAGACAAGAGAAAATGTTATTTTGAAACATTTGAGAAAGCAAATATTCCTTGTTCGGGTATAATGGTTTTCTGAAATGTATATAACAGGCGGAAAGAGGTGTGTCGCACCCCATCAAATATATATATTTTTGATCAGTATCAACTGACGAGTCGATTGGGCCATGTCCGTCTGTCCAACCGTCCATGTGTTTGAACGCGCCGATCTCAGCGACTATCAGACCTAGAGACTTGGTATGATGAACTTGGTATGAAGATTTCTAAATACCATACGCGGAATAAGTTGGCATTTAAATTTCGTTCGGACACTGTATCATATAGCTGCCATAGGATCGATCAGTCAGAAAATTGTTTTTGTTTGAGTTATGTTAACCAATCTGACAGATCTGACAATATGCACCTGAGATGGTTCCATATATCCTGACCAAATTTGGTTGAAATCGGACACACTATATCACATAGCTTCCATAGGAACGATCAGTCGGAAATCAAGTTTTAGATCAGTGTTTTGCAAGGGGTTTTGTATATGCACTGTGGAGTCGAATTTTGTAGAACTACACTACTTGCTTTTCAGATGTGCTCATGAAATCTGGCGACGTCGGGATAAAAATACTCCGGCCCGCTCTTGCCCTGCATGCCATAAGCTGCTTAACTCCCGCCTACATCTCTGTGGAAGCGGAAGCGCCGCAGAAAACGAGAACTTTGACGGAAGCAGCGTTACGACTGTTACGCTCAATGCAAACGGATTGGCTTTGGATGGATTTATGGGACTAAATACGGAGTCTGTGCTACCCTTACCAGCCCGTGCCGCGAATGAGTCGACCGTGTTTTGCAATGGTCTGAAGAACAAGTCAATGCCGAGTATCGAGAGTACCGCATTGCTACTAACTTCGAATGCCTCCCCAAAGGCTGTTTATCGGAGTAACCTCTCCTTGGCTTCCCTAAGTATGCGCGCCTCCAGCCTCACGATCGACAGTGGACGAAACGCCACATCCTCCGTGTGAGGTGGTGCCAGCGGTGCAGGCTAAATGTTATTTATAGGTTTAAGCTTGTTAGATAGTTATCAATAATATAGCATCAAAATTAAAGGATACCTACGTAAATAATTTTCATTTTAAATGTAGCTGATCAAAATCAATATTGATGTATACATACATTTGTACTCTGATTGAACCCATTTATTAAGTGGATTTTTATTTTTAAGTCAAACAATCATATTTATTTTTTTTTTTTAATTTATTTTATTTACATTCTAGTGCTGCAACATAATATAGTTGCTTTAATCCCATGATTTTCATTACAATTTTTTTAAAATATCTTATAAATTATTTTGCAATACTTGATTGAAAATTCGGTTGAACACTCGGTTTATTTACTCTTTTTTTTTAATTTTAGTTATTTTGTATGCTTTATTTACCGACAATATCTACTTACTTGCTTTTTACACAATAACACTATTAAAAACAACAAATTTTTATCATTTCAGTCAATGTGCATATGTATGTATGTATGTATATATATTAAAACAAAGTTAACTATAAAGTGATAAAGTTATTGAAATGTTAAAAGAGTTAGTACAATTGTTGCTAATCTAACGAAAAAAATTTAAGTCTTTCCAAAGAAGTGACTATAGTACCTAAATCAAAGTAACAAACAAAGTTGATGAACACGTTTTTAAATTCATAGGTCCAACAACAAGCCGAATACTAATTATATTCATATAATAAATTCTTGATTAAAATCAATATTTGAAATGTAACAAAAATTATATAAGCTTAAACTTGCTGCTTAAAACGAGAAACCTTAAAAAAATTCTACAATTAATTTTAACCTAACTAAGTAAATTTGATTCAAGAAAAGTTCAGAAATTTGGAGTATATTTATCAATGTTATTAAGCACGAAAGTATTTAAGCACATTTCACTATTAAGTACAGACGTAATCTATGTTAGTTGTAAGACAAAGTCAATCACTGATCAAATCAATATATATCCGTTGTAAAATAATTGTTATTAAATATAAAGTTCTTAATAACTCACAATTAAATTGTCTCAATTATAGTTGATTCTACAATTTCAATATCAATCAAAAACATTAACATTTACATATACATCATAATTTCTCAGATTTTTAAAACCATACTTTTGAAACCAAGATTTTGACTCAAACCTTAGTTCACTTTGATAAAATAAAATTTCTAAAAATGAACCCCGTTTCTCTAATTTAATAATTTAATTTATTCTTATTTTTAAAGAACTGGTAGTGCACTCTGATTTTGGTTCAAACTAAATACAAAAAAAAAGTAATAAAAATATTCACAAACTTCTTTTAAAAATATTCACAAACTTCTTTTACATATACATATACATATACATATACATATACATATACATATACATATACATATACATATACATATACATATACATATACATATACATATACATATACATATACATATACATATACATATACATATACATATACATATACATATACATATACATATACATATACATATACATATACATATACATATACATATACATATACATATACATATACATATACATATACATATACATATACATATACATATACATATACATATACATATACATATACATATACATATACATATACATATACATATACATATACATATACATATACATATACATATACATATACATATACATATACATATACATATACATATACATATACATATACATATACATATACATATACATATACATATACATATACATATACATATACATATACATATACATATACATATACATATACATATACATATACATATACATATACATATACATATACATATACATATACATATACATATACATATACATATACATATACATATACATATACATATACATATACATATACATATACATATACATATACATATACATATACATATACATATACATATACATATACATATACATATACATATACATATACATATACATATACATATACATATACATATACATATACATATACATATACATATACATATACATATACATATACATATACATATACATATACATATACATATACATATACATATACATATACATATACATATACATATACATATACATATACATATACATATACATATACATATACATATACATATACATATACATATACATATACATATACATATACATATACATATACATATACATATACATATACATATACATATACATATACATATACATATACATATACATATACATATACATATACATATACATATACATATACATATACATATACATATACATATACATATACATATACATATACATATACATATACATATACATATACATATACATATACATATACATATACATATACATATACATATACATATACATATACATATACATATACATATACATATACATATACATATACATACTCATGCAGCTGAAATCATTTCACTGTTCACTTTGAGCAGTGAGAAGATGAACTTGAATAACTGCATAGAGAGAAACTAAGAGAGCGCATGCGCATGCTCAATTATATTTATTAAGGGTAAGGGGTGGTCTCGGCGTTGCCATACTATCCAGAGTGTTAGCCTGGTTAGTAGCAGCTGTGGCAAAAGAGGCATACGATGAAGTTTTGAACATTTGGCTTTTAAACTCTTATTAGAGGTTAAATTTTTCTTATTAATGCCCTTTTAAATTAATTTCAGAATTCTAAACATATTTTAAAAAGGAAGTAAAAATAATTACAAATAAAATGTAAATTTATATTATGATATTTCTGCTTAGCCTCGTAAAGTAGTTGAAATACGTAGATTGGGTGGCAACTCCCTGCGTGGCAATCAAGGGGTGGTTCCTGGGTTGCTACCAACACGATGATGGGGCAGGGGAAGGGGTAGGGGCAGGAGCAGGGAGGGAAACAGGGGTAAGAGTCGGTCAGGCTGAGATATGGAGAACGTTGCCACTGGCGCTGGTTCAACCACAGCTCGTGTGTATATATGACTGTTCATTTCATTTCAGTTCAGTTCACATTGGATATATTCTGCGTGAGGCCGAAACTTTTCGGATCGCGGGCCCAACGGTCACATAATAAAGTTTTACAACGCACACACACACACACATACTTTTGCGTTAACATAAAAAAATAGAGAGTCTATAAGGATTGCCTCTTTCAATTATATTTACACATAGTCTATAGATTTATATTTACATAACTATAAAAAGGACTGTCCCGCGCAACTTGATAATTTTCCTTTTCGGCCGTGCTAAAATAAACGAAATAAAAAATTCGATCCTACTGGAACTACCAATTTACACCGAAAATTGTGCTTAATCCGTGGAAAATTCTTCCTCATGTGGCTGCAGCAATATATTTCGTTGAATTCAATGATTATCTTTGTGAATTAACTGGGAACAGGGAAGAGAGATCCAAGCACATCAAAGATGTAGCCTAGGCCTATAAATATTTAAAGGTAATATTCGCTTGCGAATATTGTGAAAAATAATTGTTGTAGAATAAAGTGCTAAAAAAAACAACCCCCAACCAAGAGGGTTATGTATACATATGTATGTATGCATGTTTGTACATATGTATGATGTATGTATGCATATAAGTAATAACTAGTATAAAAACATAAACACGCAACACTGACACACACACAACACTTACATTTTTGTCAGGTTGTATGTGTGTGAGTGTGTGTACGTGCGTAAGAGAATGAATGTGAGTGTGAAAGAGAGGGCGAGTGAGAGGGAGAGAGAGATAGAGAAGGGGAAAAAAGAGAGAGAGAGGAATATATAAAGGTACAGTGATGCCCCCAACAAAATTATAAATTACGTGTAGTTAAGATTTCTAACCAAGAAAGTACTACATAATTATAATTATTATCACCAAGGCGTAGTGGTATTAATTTATGTAAATACAGCTAGTAAAGTAATTGTTTTGACATAATTGGAAATACAGACATATTAATTTTAGAAAAAAAATAATGTCTTGGTATTTTTTCGTGTTTATTTAAAATGTTTTTTTTTTTTTTGTTGTTGTTAACTAGTATTAGCATGCGTGTGTTTGTATTTATGTATGCAAGTACTGATGTACATATGTATGTATGGATGTCTGCATGTGTCTTACCCGAAATCAACCCTTAAGGTTTGGATGCGATGGCAATGGCAACGAAGAAAACAAATCGGGCTGACAACAAATAAAAAAAAAATAAATGCATACTATGTATATATGTATGTACATATTCACAATATGTTCATATACATTTGTGTAAATGAGTAGGCACTTGTATTAAGGATAGTGTAAAACATAAACTAGAAATTAAAAAGAAAGTCATGAAATGCTATAGATAAGCATAAATTAATTTATTTATATTAATTTATATTCTTGGGCCTTTTATATATTTATATATGCTTAGGCATTCTGAGACTTGTTTTTTTTTTATACTTCTGTCAACCCAAGGACACGAAATTCTTTGCTCATTAGATGCGAAAATAATGCAAAGGTTATACAGCCAAAATTCTAAATGAAATGACCTAAATAGAGTGGCAATAGCGTTAACTTTAGTTAAAAATTCGAACTTTTTCTTTGGATAATGGTAATTTAACTTAAAAGGCAAATTTTCGATCCAAAAATTTGGTTTTAACAATTCATATGTTCGGCTTAGCATACACTCTTTTTATTTTGTTCTAAAAACCATCGGCATCTAGTATAAAAAAAAAAAAAGTTAAAAACGCAAGAAACTGGCTATTTTATTTTTAACCCTAACCCAAACAGTGTCAAAAGTTCATTGATCTTTAAATTTTTAAGAATTTTGAAAAAAAATATACTATCGAAAAATACATGACAAAATCAGAAAGCAGGGATAAACTTGAATTTCTTTTTTTATATTTTGTCATTTCTTTTTTTCGTATAAGTGTTAGAGACACCAAGAACTTTGTAATATTGTCATGTTTATCATTGTTCCTTTTTCAGTTTACTGCTAAGCTGTAAGAACTGGAAGCTGTAGATCAAAGGAGATCTTACGGATCGGAGAATATCATCATTCTGTTGCCTGTTATATGGATTGCTGGCTAAGGAATGGAATCAATAAACGAAATAATTGATTCACAAACGTTCTGCCATCAGCTGGTTGACGAAACCAACGAGTTTATCACAGTTGGACAGGGACAACATAGCCAAGAAAGTGATTCGGACTGTGAGGGTGTCGAGACTGTAAGAGGCGTAATAGGAGGAGGAGGAGGAGGAGGCGGGATCAAGTATAGGAATACGGATAGGGTTACGATTACGGAATCGCCGTCAGTGTTGAGCGGGGCCATGCAAACGCTGATCGCAGCAACACAAGATGATAGCCGAATACATAGCGATGATGAGTCCAGATCCGTTGTCATGGTGATCGATGAATTGGGCCATTCCAATGTCCAGACAACGTATCAAATAGTGCCCCAGCAGCTGCAATTGCATGGCGGTAGAGCAACATTGCCACTGTCATCATTACTGCCGGTCCACCAAGATCGACACGATCTCGATCACGATCATGATCACGATCACGATCACGATCACGATCACGATCATAGTCCGGTTGATTTTGTTGGAACGGATATTAGCCTGGATGGTCTAACCGTGAGCACATCATCCCAAATAGTTGCAGTCAAACAGGAGCATAAGCTGGTTATTGTTCATCGTGATCACGACGATGATCATGGTAATGATCATGATCGTATTATGACAAATATTAGTGTTATTGATGAGCTATCCTCTGATGGTGGAGGACGAGGCGGGGAGGTCACTTTAAATCAACATCATCAACAGCTTTTAGAAGAGCAGCAGCAGCAGCAGCAGCAACAACAGTTGCAGCATCATCATCAGCAACATCAACATCATCATCACCATCAGCAGCAGCAGCAGCAGCAGCAGCAGCAGCAGCAACAACAACAACAACAACAGCATCATCAACAGTATGGACATCGTACCGAATTGATACATCACCAGCAACATCACCAGGGTCAACAGCAACAGCAGCAGCATCGTACAGTACAGTTGACTATGGGACATCATCATGGTCATGGACATCATCATCATCATCATCATCATCATAGTCATCATCATAGGGAGGCATTGTCCGTTATTGTGCCTTCACAGGACGATGAGGAGGAGGACGTTGAAGAGGAGGATGATGATGAACGCGATTCGGGTAGAGGACATTTGCTGAGTCCAGCAGGACTGGGCGTTGTTGTTGATAATTCACTGGAGCATAGCACGTACCAGACATTAACATCGGTCAATAATCGCATATCACCGCAGGGATTCAGCCCAACATCGTATGCAACCCTGACGCCCATCCAACCGCTTCCGCCCATATCGACAATGTCGGATAAATTCGCCTATGCGGGCCACATATCCGGCAGTGCCAACTCATCCGGCAGCGTTAACAGTCACAGTCACAGTCACGATCACAGTCACGATCACAGTCACGATCACGATCACGATCACGACCATGGTAACAGTCACGCGAATGGCAATGGCAATGGCGATGGCAGTGTAACTTCAACTGGCAGATCTGCTGATAATTCCAGTAACGATTGCGGCTCATTCGCCAGCTTACCCATGCCCATTGGAAGTGGCCACCAGGGATCTTTGGGCAACCTCAGCTTGGGCGTATCGCCGTACTCATCCTATGACAAGTTACCTTCGTTGATATCGCCTCCGCCCCATAACCATAACTATGCCAGCTCCCCGTCGCACGGTCTGTCTGTCGGCATTGTTGGACCCTGTGAGCTGCACAACCATAGTTCATCGGTGCCTTCGCCAATACCCATACCCATTCCCATTCCCGGTCCGGTCTCAGCTGGCTGCGGGCCCCTTTCGCCTTCGCACTCCCATTCACCGCAACTTCAGGACAATTCCGTGCACAAATCCGCAACAGTTGGCCAACAGTTGCACAACCAACAAGCCACTCAGGCTATGCAACTCGTCTCGGTTGCGTTGCAGAACAAGGTATTATTATTTCAGATACACTGTATTTCACTGTGACTGGACTTTTGGGACGTTTTGGGATACCCTTTATTTTGCATTTATTTTATTTGATTTATTTAAAAATTTGACAAATTTGACTATTCCGACAATTATGCTTAAACTAAAACTACAAAGCAATGAACTTAATTAGTATAAACTTCAAGTTGAAGACTGACAAGGAGAAGAAAAAGTTAAGTCAAATCGATGAAAAATATTTATAGCTAGGGTACATCTCACAGCCCAGTGAGATCAGATATTTATTCACAATTGAATAATGTAATTCATTATAGTTAGGGAATATTATTTTGTCTAATTACCCTTAAAGCTGCCACTTAAAACGGGTTTTAAAAAATATATATACGATGTTCTTTTATTATTAAATTAAATGAAATTAAATTATATGTAGATATCACAGAATCAGTGGGAATTTCAAGCTATATATTTACTTAATTTGTTTTATTTATTTCTTTTATTTATTTATTTTACAAAGCAAACTCTGTTGCCTCCAATTAATGCACAAAATACAATATAATCAGTAGATATTAATATTAGATATTAATATTAATTAAAATAGATATTACAATATTATAAGAATTTAAAATGAAAAGAAAGCCTAAATGAATTTACAAGTTTTATTAAAGAAGATGGTTGGTTACATATTCCATTTTATTTTATTTATTTGATTTATTTATTTCTTTCTCCCTGTTTCTGTTTCTGTTTCTGTTTCTGTTTCTTTTTGAACAACTTAATGTAAATGCTGCTAACTAAAAACTGAACTTGCAATTGTTTAAATACAGGTCATCTGCCTGTCGCCATCAAGCGGCATTGGCGACGGAGTCGTTGGCAGTGACTACGAGTCCTCCTACAGCACGCATCCGCATGAGCACGAGATTCTTATGGCGGCATCGTCCACATCAACCAATTCGACGGGCGGTCGCAGTTCGCAGTTACAGTTGCAGCTGCAGCATAGTCCGACACTGAGTCCACATTCGGTGTCCGCCGGGTCAGTTGTCTCCATGTCGCTCCATTCGCCGCATATGAATGGATCCGTTGCAAATCTGTCTGTCGAGTTGCCGGTTGTGGTTTCGCTGACACCAACGCCACCGCCTGGGAGTGATGGTAGTTCCATTGCCGTTGGCATATGTAATATTGTTCAACGTTCAGAGCGACATCAACATCAGCAACAGCAGCAGCAGCAGCAGCAACAACTGCTCCAAGCTGGCATCAAAAGCCACCAAGATGCCAACGAATGCAATACAAATAATGGCCTTCATCTATCTAATATTCAAACTAGCAATAATCTCAATGTGTGCAATTTAAGTCAACAACAACAACAACAGCAGCAGCAACATCCGAATCCGAATGGATTCCTCAGTGATCAACAGCAACCCAAACTCACAACAACAACAGTAACAGCATCTCCAGCTGCTTCCCGCTCAGCTGGCAGTGCAGCTGGCAGCGACATGGAGGAGATCAATACCAAGGAGTTGGCACAACGCATCTCCGCCGAGCTGAAGCGCTACAGCATCCCGCAAGCCATATTCGCCCAGAGGGTGCTTTGCCGCTCCCAGGGCACACTCTCGGACTTGCTGCGCAACCCGAAGCCCTGGTCGAAGCTCAAGTCGGGTCGGGAGACCTTTCGCCGCATGTTCAAGTGGCTGCAGGAGCCCGAATTCCAGCGAATGTCCGCATTGCGTCTCGCCGCCGCACAGATCCCGCAGCGTCCATCAGCTGCAGTTGCTTCTGGAGCGGGATCGGGATTAGGTGGAGCAGTAGCTGGAGGAGGTGGCGGAGGCGGAGTAGGTGGCGGAGGCGGAGTAGGAGGAGGAGGAGGATTGGGTACCGGTATAACTGCTCTATCAACGGGATCGACGGCAAACGCTGTATTCCTCTCAAGCACAACGTCGAGTGCAACACATGTTTCTGGTATTTCTGCAAATTGTAAGTATAGATTCAACTTAACAATGAACGAGACACCCAAATCTCTTACATACATATACTGGAATTATTTTAGTCCCTTTAACAATCACCCAACGGTTGCAAACATTTTATATTATATCAACAGTATTGAGGTACAATTAACTATTTAGACTCGACCCTGCCCACGAATTGTCGCTTCTTTACAGAATGAAAAAAGGGAATTGAAAAAAAAAATATACTATAAGTTATACAAAAATAAGTGAAAGCTAAACTTAAGATTTGATTTATAATTATTTCTAATTATTTTTCGAAAATTTCCAAGCTCTCATAACTTTGCCAAATCTTAACGATTTCGATCTGAAATATCTATTTAATCAAAAGTCTCTAAGTTTATTTAATTCAATTTCAATTTTAACATTACCGATTTTCCCATTCCTAACACTGGCTACTTTTTGGGAAACTTTGAACTCTCATAACTTTGTCCTCGGGCTCCGATGGCTCTCTGGTAAGAGTCGCCGACCTGCCACATTTAATTAAGTTTTAGATTTCAGCTAGTAATTGAGTTCGAGAATAGTAATAATTCAAAAAAAAAGGTCGTCAAACATGGACCGATTTGGATGAGCTATGTCGCTTTAAACATTAATTAAATGTTAATAGAGTCTGCCTCTACCTTTGATTAATTTACCAATTTTATTTGTTTTTTTAAATTGTCCATTTTTTACATTCTTATTCTCATAACTTTGCTAAATCTGAGCCCATTTCGATGTGCAATGTCTATAATCATTTTTTGAGAAATTGGTTTAAATGTTTTCCACTTGGTCTTGGTTCTTACTTGTTCTAATCAACTTGAATTAAAATAAAGAAGTAATTACAAAGACTGAAAATATAATAATTATAATCTTTGTGAAAAGAATGTGTTCGTAGAAATAAATATGTAAATTATAGGAATTTCAATTTGCAATCTTCCCCAGCCATGGGTAACGCATCTGGATCTGTATCCGGATCTGGGTCTGGATCAGGCAGTTCTGGCCACAACAGCGTTGCCAACTGTCGACGCAAGGAGGAGCCGCATATAGAGCAAATGCCGCAGCCAAAAAAGCCCCGTTTAGTATTTACCGATCTGCAGAGACGAACATTACAAGCAATTTTTAAGGTAAGAAGGGGAATGCTACAAAAGAACTGATATGTCTAATAATTAATAATAAATGTTACAGGAAACAAAGAGGCCTTCAAAGGAGATGCAAGTGACGATCGCACGTCAACTGGGACTGGAGCCAACGACAGTGGGCAATTTCTTTATGAATGCCCGACGGCGATCGATGGATAAATGGCGTGATGATGACACTAAAAATATTCAACATTCTCATAACAGACAGCAAGATATGTCCGCTGGTGAGGAGAGGGATCGGGACAGAGACAGAAACAGAGACAGAGACAGAGACAGGGAGAGGGAGAGGGAGAGGGAGATGGAAAGTAGCAGTGAGACGCATGGTCATTATGGAAGTCTCCATACGACAGCGATGTCACCGCTTGGCAACTTCGATGATGAGGGCGAAATGGATCTGGAGCTGGAAAGTCACGATTTCCTTGTTGATGAGCACGACGATGGCGATGAGCATGATGATATGTTGTGACACAATAGCAAATATCAGCGACGAGTTTGCCGTGAGCAGTTTGGAAACTCCTTAACCAAAATGAAACTCAAGCCACTGTTGAGAAATCAACCCTCCCGCACTCGCACTTACACTGATAACGATCACGATCACGATCACGATCACGATAACTATAACGATTTCAGTTCGGAATCCGAAACTGATGATAATACGCACTCGAGACCCACTAGTAGAATTGGACGGACATCTTTGCGGTTTCACAACGGCAATATTGTCAGAACAAACTTCATTGTCAAACAGGAGGAAGGCAACAGCATGGTTAATCTGAGCAACAACAACAACAACAACAACAACAACAACACCGACATCAACAATTATAATCCCCCACAATTGGAATCCAAGTCTCAGCCAGACGTGGATCCGGATTCAATTCAAGACTCCAATTCGGAATCTGACTCGGGGCCTGGGCCTGGCCAATGGACGGACATATCAATTGATGGCCTCGGAGTTGTCGACTGTATTGATTACTTGAACGGTCAAGCCGATGTTGTCGATGTCGATGTAGATTGTTCAGATAGTTTGCTATTACCTAACAACGATTCAGCCAAACTGGTCTCCGTTCGTTTTGGCTCCAAGTATTTTAAGAATACGTCACTCAAGCTAAATGAATCGTTGGTCCACTAAGTCAATTTATTTAATGTATTTTTCTTTTATTCGTTTTCAAACAGTACGTTATTTTTGTCAGTGTGCCTGAAGTTGAGAGATCAATTGCAATTAAAGCAAATTTTAACGACAATCGAGAAAGTCAACCCTTGATAATGCTACAGATATTTTAATTATATATAACTATGAATATTTATTTAATTGACTTTTTAAAAACATAAGCGCTAAGTCAATTTATTAATATTTTATAAATAATTTATTTTAATTTCAGTTAATGCCTGTCAAGACAGTTCATACAAGTTATTTGAATTCGTTCATCGTTATAAATGTATATTTTTAATTTATTTAGTTTTATTTGAAATCATTGTTTTGTGAATTTGAATGTTTCTTCATAAATTTAAGGTGCTGTTCAAAACTATAGTATACATTGATTTTCTTCAAATTCTTAACGACAAAGTTGTTACGAAGAAAAAACAAAAAAATGTGTTATAATTTTGAAAAGCGTCTTTAATTTACTAAAGCCCCTATAAGACATATAATATGCGCACTGTGATTTGAATTGTTCTATTGTTTTAATGAATTGTTCTTTTTTATTTATTATATAATTTTATGTAAAATTTAATTTGTTTTTTGTTGTTTTTGCTTTTCTTTTCATGAAGGAAAAAACAAATGAGTTTGGTGATCGAACCATGAATTAAAATCAGATTACATAGCTTTTTTTACGTAAACTCAACACACATCATACCTAACCCCAACCCCAACCCCAGCTCCATCCACATTTCCACTCCCACTCCCATCCTCATCCATCCATCATTAAAAGTAATAAGGCGAAAAAACAAGCTGTACGTGTGGCAATATACATACTTTGAAGATTGTTTGAGTGTTAAGATATATGTATAAGCGTATACAAAATTAAAAAATTAAGTCAGGCTCTGTCTTAAATTGAAACACACTCATGTACATACACATATACACACATGCATGCATTCATACATACATACATGCATTCTTATATAATAAAAAAAGAAGAAGAAAATCGGATACTAAGAAATGTCAAAAATGTAACTATAACTAGTCAAATTTATAAAATAAAAAAAATACATTTAAAGATAAAGATTAATACATAAAAAATATATGCATATTAAAAAAATTAAAATTAATACTTAAAATACAATTAATTCTAAATGTAAATACGTAATTCGCTTTTTACATGCATAAATGAAAAGAGGAAAAATTTAAATAAGTATATACTATCCATATACTTAAACATATGTACTTATATACGTATGTACATCCGATATTGTTTTGATTCTGGTGCGTATGCTTATCACATAAAACGCAAGTACAAGTACATATGTACATATTATTATTATTATTAAATATTTGAATTTTTCATAAAGATTAAGGTAAAAGGCAATTAGCACGAAAATTTCAATAAATATGTATCTGAAGAAATATTGCTAGTAAATTTAGTTTAAATGAGGTACAATTGTAGAAGACACAACACACGCTAGCATATGTACTTACATACAGTCTGTCAAGTAATTGTCCTGACATATAGAGATATATATATTTTGATTTCTTGATTTGTACAAATTTTTCTTTCTTTTATTTTATTATAGTTGTTAATGAAAAATATTAATACGTGAATTGTCTTCTTGGTCAAAACAATTACTTGACCAACTGTACACCCATTCTAATGTGCAACTCCCTTACTCTACAGACATTTGAAAATCAAGAGAGTAAACTTTACATAGACCCTTTCAAATTATAATTATGTACCTATGTATAATAAAGTAAATGCAATAATGAATAAAACAAAACCAAATTAATATAATGTAAGTGATTCTAAATTACGACTTCTTTTCAACGATCCTTTTCCAGAATTCATATTGAAAAAATCTGATAAATTTGATTAAAAATACCAAAATTGGGAAAAACACAAAGGAACACAAAACCAGAAAACCTATAATTGAGAAAAAACAATTAGAAACCAACTTTGGGAGAAATGTAATCAGAAACTTAAAACTCGGAAAAAATTTAAATTTCAAAAAAACGAAAGCCCAAAAAACTTAACATATGTAAATCATCGCCAAATCAAATCGGAAATCAAAAACAAGACGGCAACCTTGGTCCAAGTTTGGACAAAATAAAAACAAGGAGGCACCCTTGACAACGGTGGCAACTGGAAATGGGCACGGGCCTCCCTTTGAAGGCCCGGCCCGGCCCGAGCCCGAAACAAATTTTTAAGGCCCGGCCCGGCCCGAAAGACCGGACCAAAAGAGCTCTCTGGATGGTTTAAGGGGCGATAAATATTTTCTAAGTTTTAAGATTTTTGTGTTCTTTTAATTATAAGTTTTAATTCTCTCCTATTCTATTTATTTGAATTGCTTGGCATTACTTATTTTTGTTTTGTTTTGAGTCATCATATCTAGTCACGTTTCTCATAAATAATAATAAACTTTTAATTCAAATTCTATTTCTTTTGGTCTGGCTCGACCAACACTAAATTATGGTCCAAGATGACATACCTTGAACCATGAAGCAACCGATCTCGACCGCCTTCAATGTCAAACTCCCTTCTGCAGCAACAACGTGTTTTAATCCAATCCAAAATCACTCATTGCAATTCGAAAAAAACCCGTTGCTGCTGAAGAAGGGCATTTCCACTCATTGGCCAAATGGTGGATCAGGGGCATGAAGGTACTATTCTATTGCGCTATCTCGCTCTACAGTTGTCGGCCATCTCTTTCTGTTATGGGAGCTGCCTGGGAGCGGCCGTGACTTAAATAATTAAAAAAAAGATTACAAATTTAGCAATGAAATTATTTAGCAGTCAGCTTTCTGCTGTAGACAAACGAATAATATCTGAGCCATATCATCCAGCTTTCTGTTGCGTAGTAGTTCAGTTCACGTTGGAGCTACCAGTTCAATTGGACTTGCTTATGAACTTTTTGGGGTTAATTTACAATAAATTAATTTTCTAAAAAACTGTCTGATAACTTTCTTTAAATTTAATTGAAAAAGCTTCCACAAACTTGTAGCTTTAATTTGCCATGTGCCGCTTTTTGGGCCGTTCTTTCTGAGAAAAGATATTAAGGTTTGAGAACAAGGCATATATTTTGGCGGTCATTTTGTCTGGGACTTTCACAGAGGTAGCTGAGTTCATTCCAAAATATCTCAAAAACGTTCTGAAAACTTTTTTTAAAAATGGTCCCAAGAGAAAGGTGAAATGGTAGGCTTTAACCGTGCATTAGCGGTTTTCGGGGCTGTTCTCTTTGAGCTTAGATATTTAAGAAATGGTGAAAATGTAATCTTTTTCAGTTTTTATCTTCACTTGTTTCACCCAGTTTAAAGTCTAAAATTGCCATAATATTGCTCAAAACTATAAATAAATAAATTTTCTACAATTCTGCATCAATACTTTATTTATTAAGTTTCGAAAAACATTTTAAAATGATAAAATTCATAACTGGTTCCGACTCATGAACCAAGTTCCGTTTTTCGTTGCTGGCGAGCCGTTGCTATCTTGACGCACATCGCACATACAGAATTGAACGATGTAGTTCATGATTGACTGAATAAGTTCATTCGTTCATCTCAGTGACCCGTTCATTTGAACTTTTTCAGAACGGAACGACACAACTCTACCTTTCTTTATAGAGACCACACAATGCCAAGTGGCTACGCTATTTGTATTTACAATTGAAATAAAGAAAAAATTCGGTCGGGCCATAATTTTATACATAACATGAGACTGAATCTATGTGAATAAAATATGAAAAGTGCTCTCGCCGTACGTCATTAATACCATTGTCGTTATTTTTCGCTAATTGTGCCATTTCTTTAAGAGTGTGTGTGTGTTTTGTATGTATACAGAATTTTGTAGTTGTTTTTGTTAGAGTGTAAGTGTTTACACACAAATGCATATATAGATACTATGTACATTTGAGCATGTGTGCATATGTGCAATTGAAGAGTGTTGGTGTAATCAGAATTGAAGCCTAGGATGTTTTGTTGAATGCTTAAATACAAGCGAAAACTAAATATATAACAAATAAAAGAAGAAGTAAAGCAGGAGCTGAAAGGAGCTCACCTGAGAGTATGGATAAAAGCAAAAAATTGTGATCCACATCCAGCACAGACACTTGCGTTCCATGTAGGTTTACTTTAGAATGCTGTCCACAACAACAGGAGGCGTTAGCCAATCACCAACAAGCGCTGATGCAGGAGCAACAACAACAGCAACAACAACAACAGCAGCGGCAGCAACAATAGCAACAGCAACACCAACACCATCAACAACAATTGAGAGTATTGAGAGCTTCAAAACGGTTAAGTTACAGGTACAGGTAAAGAGCGAACCGTTTTCCAATCTGTCGCCAGGTAAATATATAGCTGTAAACATATTTCTTAGAAACAACAAATTGAATTGATTGACGCATTTTGATTTGCAGAAACCGCAAGTAACCAAGCTCAAGTTCAAACCATGTCAGATGAGACCAAAAATCAAAACTCAAAAACCCAAAACACAAATAACAATAACAGCAACAGCAACAGCAACAACAACAGCAATAGCAGTAATAATAATAATAATAATAACAACAACAACAGCAACAACAACAATACTACTAATCCCAATACAAATACTTGTGCATCGGGAGCTGCAGAAACGGGATCTGGAATAGTTCGACAAAACTCGACAAGTAGCATCAATTCTCCACCGAAAGCACACAATGGAGGCGATCACTCCAACAACAGCAATAACAGCACCAGCAGCAATATATCCGCAAGCCTCGCCCAAATCGTGGACAGCGAGCTACACCAAGAGGAGCTCTTAAAGAAAAAGAAAACTATCATTAAGGAAGAGAACGGTAATATTAACTTTTTTATTTATTTCGACAACTGGTGCAACAAGCAAAAGCTTTTTATTTAATGCAATAATAGACATGCAATAACAGACATTTCCCAAAAAGTCCCAGGAGTGGCCAACATCTTGAAATTGATCAAAAACTCACCCTTTGCGAATTTTTCTTTTATAAGGATAAGTTTTTCTATACTTAAGCCTTTTTTTATTATATATTTACTTTCAATATGAAGAAATAAAATGACTAAAATTTGAACATATTAATTCATACAAAGATCAATTCAATTAACGTGTCATTTTAAGCCTAGTATAGAAAAGAAAATTTTACCAAATTCAATAAACTGGAAACTTACCTTGTATCACTCGCAATGTTATTAAAACGAAAAGGAAAGATTATCTTTGTGTATAGATCCGGGAATTCAGTTTTTATCTGTGGAAGTCACAATCTGCAAGTTCTGTTGAGCAATATCTCCAAAAGCAACAAACATTTTCATACTATACCATTATATTTTAACGAAATTTGGTCGGCATGAATAAGACAAAATAAACTGCACAACCTGTGGGATTGGCTCAGATATCAAGAATTAACATAATTTGCATTCTCAAGGTTGATTTTCAATAGATATATTTAATTTAATTGAATTGTTTATTTCACGTCTAGTTTTTTAATTTAATTTTAAATAGTTTTTATTGTCAATTGCTTATTAACATATTTTAGGAAACGCCCCATTTTTAGATCTGTTTAAATTGAAAGATAAATTAAATTTTCTCTAACTTTTAATTGAAAATCATCTTTGTTATATAAATAAATGAAATATATCCTCTACTAATAGTCAAGTCAACGGCGACTCCGACGCAGATGGCAATGTCTGGAAACGCTGGCTTGGACAAAGTTGGTCAAAATAGTGGATCAGTCGTCAGCAGTGGCAGCGTAAACGGATGTGGTAATAAAGTTGGTTCAATTGGAGGAGCTGCTGCTGTGTCAGCAGCCGTTAAGGAGGAACCCTCTGATATAATGGGCAGTTTAGTGAATATGAAGAAGGAAGAGGCATTCTCACCAAATATGTCGCCAGTGGGATTTGGATCGATTGGTTCAATTGGTCCGGCTGGGAGTAATGCTCCGGATAGATCAGATACGCCGGGTAAATGCAGCTTGTAATACCTACGTGCTTCAATAACAATTATCTAATGCGAAATATATATTTTTAGTTAAAATGGAGCTGAATTCAAATAGCACTGATAAGCCGCCATCAGTTATGGATGATATTGTTGGTTGTAATGCATCGTTGGTAAATTCATTGGATAGCGAACGAATGAGTGAAACGACATCCTCCAGTCTGTCATCTACTGCAATTGGAGGCCCAGTGGGTCCTGGTGCTGGTGCTGCTGCTGGTCCTAATCCTAATCCTGGCGTTGGTTCAGTTTCCAGTTCTGGTCTCGGAGTTTCCCTTGGCACGGCGGGCAGCTCGACCAATTTTATGGGCAATAATAGCGTCGTTGGCAACTGTTTGGATTATATGCAGCAGCAAAATCACATATTTGTCTTCTCGACTCAGCTGGCTAACAAGGGCGCTGAGGCGGTGCTGAGCGGACAGTTTCAGACAATTATTGCTTATCATTGCACTCAGCCGGCCACGAAGAGTTTCCTTGAAGATTTCTTTATCAAGAATCCGATGAAAATGAATAAGCTGCAGCGTCAGAATTCTCTCGGATTGGGTATTTGCAACATGCCAGGACAGGCGTGGCAGAGTTTGAATGCAAATTCCAACATTAATTCCAATCCAAATCCGAATGCGAATTCAAATTCCAATCCTAATTCAAATGCAAATCCGAATCTTACAAAAATGCTTCAGCCGCCACAGAAAATGGTTGGAGGTGAAGGAGGAGCTGGTGGGGCAGGTGGAGGTGGCGTTAAAACTCTCTTTAATAATCAAACTGATAAGGGAAATAACTTTGCCGATCCATCTCAAAGCGATTCACTTGTAAATGAGAGCGATCTCATGTGCTGGGAGACGGGTCGAAATAATCTTGATGGCCCGCATCAAGCATCAAGTGAATCGCAGGTTTTGAAGCTAATGGATGGTGTCGATAGCGTTGTCAGCGGTTTGGGAAAGTGCAACAATGATTTGAGCGCTGACAACAATATAATATCGCTGCAGGGTGTCAAGGTGCCGGATGAGAATCTAACACCACAGCAGAGGCAGCATCGAGAGGAGCAATTGGCTAAGATCAAAAAAATGAATCAATTTCTGTTTCCCGAGAATGATAAGCTGGCCAATGACTCGGCCATGGCAAACATCATGATGAACATGCCAGGAGGCGGCGGAGTAGCATCGAATGCCCAAATGCAACGACAGATGCAACAGATGCAACAGCAGATGCAACAAGCGCAAGCCCAATCCCAAGCTGCACAGAAATCCGATCACATGCCGGTCCAGCTGGGTGGAGGAGGAGGCGAGGATGTTCTGATGCCAATGCAATTGCCGTTGCCGCTGCCAGCGGATGTCATTGGTGAGATCGGTGCGGCTATCTCGTGCAATAGTGGTCCAAAAAGTGGTAATCTCTCATGTGGATCATCAACGGCAACAGGAGCAACACCAGGCGGCGGAGGAGTGGGTGGCGGAGGCGGTGTGGGAGTGGGAGGTGGGTCTGCCGTGATGAATATCAATATGAATGTCGGCATGCAATGCCCTGGTGCACCAAATACTCCCACACAGAATCCCAATCTGTTGGGCAATTCACCAGAAATGATGGGACCCTTTGGCAACACTGCAAACTGCGGCATGATGGGAGTAGGAACCGGAACCGGTACTGGAAACGGAGCTGGAGATAAAGGGGAGAGCCTACCATTGCACCAAGGTGGCATGACACAAATGGAATGGACCAAAATCCAGCAGCAATTTTTCGAAGAGCGCTTGAAAGGCGGTAAAGCAAACTGCCGTCCATCAGGTATACCTGGGCCGGGCTCAGGTCCTGGCCCAGGGCCAGCTGTTGGCCAAGGCCCAGGCACTAGCGGTAACTCTGGCTCTATTGGCAATACATCAAATCCGGCAATGCGCAATAATGTTCAGGGGCCACCACCTCCCTATCATCCGACACAACGATCGGCTTCGGTGCCAATTGCAACGCAATCGCCAAATCCATCAAGTCCAAACAATTTATCCCTGCCCTCGCCCCGCACAGCTGGAGCCCTTGGATTGCCATCAAATTCACCAAGCATGGAATTGCCGTCAGCAAACTCATCGTCACAGGCAGGCGCATCCACAGCCGCGTCCAAAAACTGTTTCCAAGCGGACGCCGGATCGCCATCGAGTCGACATCGGGGCGCTGGCAGTTCCTCAAATGTTCTGAATCACCATCTAAACAGCAATCCGACAACGCCGCTATCCCATCTCTCACCGAAGGAACTGGAATCGTTTAACCAAAGCCAAAATTCTGGTAATTATTATTAATTGTTCGTTATTCACTTTACTATTTTAAATATTTTGAAATAACAAATAACAGTCCATTTCTTCGATAAGCAGACTTTCTAATAATTGTTGACCCTTTAAATTGATGCCACTCAATGATGATCTTAATTTGGGGCAATTTAATTAATTTCAAAAAAATCCTAATTTTTCTACATAAATTCTTTGTCAAAATGTTAATCATACAATATGATATTAAATTGAATATAGTTATTTACAGAGCTCGTAGGATTTGGTCTCACTCGTGCTAGTTGTCAGAAAAAAACCTCTTGTCCCCTAACACAATGCGAAACTGTCTCAAAAAAACACTCAAACTTCGTTCGACTTTGACTTGTCTCATTTTTTCGGTATTTTGAGTGAGCAGACCGCTCTGAAAAATTTGTTTGGGCATATTTTACGAGCCCTGGTTATTTATTTAAAATATCAGACAAATGTAGAGAGATGCTGTTTGTGAAATAGTAAACAGGAAAAACTCTCTTAGTATTAATCAATATAATATAAATAAATGAAATAGTAAACAGGAAAAAATCTCTTAGTTATAATCAATATAATATAAATAAATAAATAATGTGCTAAATTTGCAGGTGATTCAAAAAACACTCGACCAAGTCCGCAGCGGAATCGTTCCCCTGGCAACGGTATTACGAATCTAAACGCGGCGAATCATATGGTCGAGCCAAACAATATGGATTCACGATATCCGGCATCCAGTCCAGGTCTGAATTTCAATGCACATGGACATTTACAAGGACAAGGACAAGGGAATGCAGGCAATGCGATGAATGCATACAAAGGACCTAATGTCAACAATCCTCTGGAAGTAAATGTAAATATATAACATTTAGTATATTAGGCATTCAATTGATTTGGAATTAATATGCTTCTATTGTATTTTAGCGCCAGAACTGTGGTCCACCCGTTCAATTCGGTCGTCGCACTGACAATATGCCGCTGAATCCAAACAATCCGAGCAATCGACCAGCTCAGAATAAGATGTCACAGAACTTTGATCCAATATCGTCGCTGGCACAGATGTCACAGCAGTTGACGAGCTGTGTGTCTGGTGTGGGCAGTCCCGCCGGCGGGATGAATGTGAATATGATGGGGCCGTCAGAGATGAATATGGAGCATGGTGGAATGATGCCAGGCTTAGATCCAACCGAAATGGATCATATGAATCACAATGCGAATAACAATTGTCATCCAGCAAATCCATTGATGAACTCAATGGGTCAACGCATGATGAATCCCAAGATGTGCGGCTTCAATCCCGGCGCTGCTCCCAATGGCGTTGTACGTGATGGATCTGTGCCGGTCCCTGGTCCTGGGTTTCATGGTATATTGCCACCTGGTGCTCGTATGATGGGTCGCATGCCTGTCAATTTTGGCCCCAATTTTAATCCGAATATCCAAGTGAAGGCTAGCACGCCCAATACAATACAGTATATGCCGGTGCGGCCACACAACAACAACAACAATAACAATAATGGCAACAACAACAATGGAAACAATGTTCGTATGCCTCCTAGCTTGGAGTTCCTCCAACGCTATGCTAATCCACAGATGGCTGGTGGTTCAATTGGACACCCAATGGGCAACGATGTTGGGCCAATGATGCTTGGAGCTGGCCCAATGAATATGAACTCACCCAATGAACAGCAACAACAACAACAACAACAACAACAGCAGCAGCAACATCAACAACAACAGCAACATCAACAACAGCAGCAGCAGGGCAACAACAAAATGCTGAACAATCCCAATGGCAACAGCAACGGAATCGGTATGAACTTTTTCCAGAACTGCAATCAACTGCCTGGCCTCGATGATGACGGTGTTGGTGGTGGAGGTGTTGGCGGTGCTGTGGTGGCCAGTGGACTGCCCGGCCACATTGGACAAGGACCAATGATACGTGGCATGCGACCGCACGGGATGCGGCAGCATGGTGGCATGGTTGGTGGACGCATGCCAGGGCCAGGGAATCCAAACAACATTGTTAATCGACAGCAAGGACAGTTTTCAGTCAACCCCGATGGATTGGACTGCAACGATCCGACAGTAATGTTCAATAATGGACCAGGTGCGCCATCAATGTTTCCTGCCACACAACAACAACAACAACATCTACAACAACAACAACAACAACAACAGCAGCAGCAACAGCAAGGCCAAGCTAAGCCCCCGCATCACAAGGCAATGCCTGGTGGTATGTGCCAAACACAAGTTGGTGGAAATGTTGGCGTTGGCATTGGAGTGGGTGTTGGCATGCAAGGACCAGGCCAAGTGGGTCCAGGCCAAGGACATCCTGTAATGGGAGGACCCAACAACAGCCAACTGATTTCCGCTGGTGGCAACAACGCTGGTCCTGGTGGAGGTGGAGGAGTTGGCGTCAATTTTGTTGGCCCCTCATCGAATGATCTGAAGTATGCGCAGCAATATCACAGCTTTCAGCAGCAGCTTTACGCGACAAACACAAGGAGCCAGCAACAACAGCAGCAACTGGGCGGTGGCAACATGATTGCGATGCCACCAAATCTGTCACCAAATCCGGCATTCTTTGTGAACAAATAAACGAGCTACAAGTCTGTATAGCCTATATGCATCTGATGGTTTAAATGCTAGTCTACGCATCATCTGAGCATTCGAGGATTCTCCAAATAGTAATAATCATAATAATTGTTATTATAGCCTATATTATCGGAGATATACTTGAGCAAAGGAGAATTCAATGCCAATTTAAATATCAGATTTCGTCAAATCACAATATGTAATGCATAACTCGACGATAATCTACTTGTATAATGCAATCGAGAGATAAAGAGAAATAGAGAGAGAGATGACCCAACCGCAGCTCAAGATATACTTACTTATTGTAACTTTTACGCTGCAATCTGTATTAAATGCAATCAAGCAAGTGTATGTAATATAATACTTAAATCTTACAACTTATACTTATTATAATCAATGTTAAGATAACTAAGGAAAATCGTATTTTAATTCTTCCATTAAACATGTGAAAATTAATTGCAGCACATCGACACTTGACTTTTATTTCAATTATTGCATATTTAGGCATCTGCTACAAGACCTCTTCGGACAGTTCTACAAAGCTGGGTAAATTAAACGGATTTTCAAAACTTGCAATTATAAATGATTGCATACTTTTAGGGGGTACTTTTCATTGCATACTTCTGAGGGGTGTTTTTGTAAAAAGTACTGCATACTTTTGAGCGCCGGCTTTCTCAAATAATAGGCATACTTCTTAGCGGTGTTTTTGAAAAAAAAAAATAGTCTAAACTTTCTAGAAAATTTGTACTGGATACAGAAAATCGGACGTAGCTCAGATATATCAGGGAATAGACGGCTTTTTTATTTCGGACTTATCAAGAATTTTATATTTTCAAGTCCAATTTTCTATACGGACATGCAATTCGAGCGCGACCTTAAGGTGCCCAAAATAGGAGACAGAATCCAAGCGATTGCCCAAAAGTACACGGCGAAGCTAGGAGCTCATCCAAACAGTCTAGCTAGACGCCTAAATTCTTCCTGCCACCGTAGAAGAGTAAGGAGGAGACTCAAGCGCCACCACCCTCACCAACCTGAATCGGGTCTTGACATGAAGATCTCCGACCAAAACCTAGACGATCTCCCCAGTATCACTCTTTAAACCACCCCTTGTAAGTTATCTTTAATTAATTGTTATGTTCTATCATAAATAATTATGTTTTTATTTTAAGTTTAATTTCTGATTAGTTTAAGTTGCCTTATAAGGTAGCAGGACACTCATCCTTTGTAAAAATTTCATTATATATAATATATAATATAATATATATATTTAATATATATATAATATAATATATATTTAATTTTAATTTAAATTTAAAAAAAAAAAAAAGAATGTCTATACTTCCCCTGTCAGCAATTTAAACATTTTTTTAACGAAGCAACTCTTACAGAAGAAAAAGAGCAATTAAAGGAATGACCTTCAACAATCATCTCATCACTGCGGAAGGCAGTCCGCGCTAGTGATGAAGGGAAGAGTGGAACATTTTCTACGACTTCTTCCGATCATATCGAGTTATAACCGATCGTAAGGTATAGATTAAACTAACAAAAGTGCATACTAAGACTTTTAGAAACTCACCTGACTCGTGAGGTAAGCAGGTGTAAGTGGGAGGGGCCAAATTTAAATGATTGCAGCGGATGGGGCCGATGAAGCCTTTAGTACAATTCTGTTAACTTTTCTCATCAAAAATACTCGTCGAATGAGACCACGATAATTATTTGTATTAGACCTGCCGAATGCCAAGCAATTTTTTACTTTAAATTTAATATTGTTCATGACAAAATTGGATATCGGAAATTTTGGGGCATGGAAATGTTTTCGTCCTATACTTTTACCTCGTTGAGAGATTTTTTTATAAGATCTCCTTTAACACGTTACACGATTACAATTACAAAATCATAATACACACTGAAAAGGAATAAATGTATAAATAAATGTGGAATAATTGAATTTGTTTTTTATTAGAAATATTTATTTCTATGTTGTAACCCATCTTTAAAATTTAATATATAGATTCACGCGTGACGTCGATATATAAGTACATTAATTTGCTTTGTTATACAGCGAATTTTGTAAATTATCTTCTTGCTTTAGACAGTTCTTTTAGATAGTACGATTCTCTAGCTCTCTCTCTCGATTCTGAAAAGAAAACAGTTAAAGTTGAAACCTTCCAAAAGCCGTTTAACATTTAAACGGAAGGAGATTGGAACAAAATGTAAGCCCAGATTTAATAATAAATGTTTAAGGTTAAGTTATTTAATTTAATTACTTTTTATTAATAGTCTTCACATAACATAGGCCAATCACATAACATAGTATCGTTGTATATATTAAGTTAACTAGACACAAAGCCAGAGATACTGAGTAACGTAAATCCCTAAAAAATCTTAAATTCTGGGAGAGATTGTAGCATATGAACGTATATTTGGTTCGGCTCCCAGGGATTCCTGATTATTTTCGTGTACAGAAAAAATGCTATATAAACCGCAGAAAAATTATTCGTACACGTTTATTTCAACCATTTCCAAAATAAGATAAATAAAAAATAGGGTTCATATAATAACATACTTTTGTGAATTCTAGTGACCAGTGCTAAATTAAGGATTAAGTAAGCACTTAATGTGCTAGGAATAACAAAAAAAATAATTTTGTTACGAAAACGAATATATAACAAAAAAAAATCCCTCTTAATTGTTTTCTTCAAAGTTTTGAGTGTACGAATTAATGTTGGAATAATTGTCAATGAGTAAAGAAATATAATCATGTAAAGTTATTAAAAAGAAAACGAATGCTTTTTGCAAGTTTTCTGTGCATGAAAAATGTCGAAAACCTTGTCGTTGCTGAAGTTATTCGGCCATCAGCATCAAAATCAGCATCAAAATCAACATCAACATCAACATCCACATCAACGTCGCTCTGTCTTCTGTTCCTTCCCTCTGTTAAGCACCCCCACAGTTCTTTCCGAATGTGCCGCCTTCACTCCATTGTTGTTGTGGACTGTTGTCGAGGAGCGACTGAATGGCCGTGCGCAGTTCTCGAACTCGAGCTCGGACTCGGACTCGGACTCGAAGTTGAAGTCGGACTATGGCCTTGGCTCTGGCATTGGAATGGTTGCTTTTATTTTATTTCACTTTTTTTTCTTGGTGTGGACGAGGTGGTGGTGGTGGTGAGTAAGTATTCGTACTCTAGAAGAAACAAGATGGTTGGCCGAGCGAACGCACACACATACACACCAACGCACACCAACACACACAAACACACCCCAACACATTTACACACTCCTATATAACTGTGAATCGTTTATATCTCTATGTCCACCCTCTTCGTGCACAAGACTCTGGCAATTTTAAAAGAGCAACAAAACGAAAACAACAAAAAAAGGAAAGCAAAGCGAAAACAAAAACAATAAAGAAAAAGTGAGACAATCGTCGGCCTTGCTCTTCAAATGCTATACATACATACAGTACTTGGTATAGAGAAAAATCTATCTACAAAAATGAAAATGGTTGAATATTCATAAATCGATTTTAATTTAATTAAATTCGCAATTTTTCTATACAATCCCACTTGGCATATACATTTGAAATTATATCACAATCTAATACATCTGAACATTTTCTCAAAGATAGATCTAGTTTTATGTACATTTCAAGTTGATCATGCTCATATTTAGTTAAGAGTAGTTTAAATAAAAAATTAATTAACTCAGCAAATGGTAGACAATAAAATGATTAAATCAAAAATCAGCTGAATTTCAAAAAATTTATTAAGCCATTTATACTTTCAAAGAATTTGTTTAATTAAAAAATATATGCAAATAAAATTTAGCTGAAGTTTAGATTTCAATATACAAAATAATGTAAAATAAGTTAAATCTTAAAATGTTGTCAAGACAACGATTTAAAACACAGGTATTAATCAATTTGAAAAAATTAAATGATTTTCAAAGTTGTGAACAGCTAAGGCTTATACAATATGAAAAGCAATTAATTTAAACGAGAAAATAATTAACATACTTTTTCTTTTTTGTTAAAAATAGTTCATTCTTATTCTTCTTCTGTACCTTGTTCCAAGAACCATAAAAAATAGACCAAAATATGAAGGCATATTAAACAAAGCAAGTTAATTTTGAATTTTGTTAAAACATTTGACATTTAACTAACTGTGGATGCACATACATTATACATGAATATGAGAAGGCAAAGGGAACTAAAATAAAAACATGGGAAATGATATATGTACAATATATATGCATGTATATATGTATATATTATTTTTGCAAAATATAATGTGTTCATTTTTAATTTGTCAAAACAATCAGTTGACTAATTGTACATATGGCACTTCTAAATTGAACACTCGACACTGATATAAATTGATCACATAACGATGTTATTGATATATTTTCATTATATAATAATAAACATGATTAAATGAAAATTAAATGGGAATTCACTTTGGACTCTTTAGCAGCTCACATACGAGTATGTTCGTCTTCGATGTCAAACTTGAAATGATTCGGTCGGAGCTTAAAATGTTTATACACTGCTTCATATGCATTCACTTTTATATTCATGGAAAGCACTCACATGTGAGAATATTGATATACGAGCAAGTCTCTGTATCTGTCTCGCTCTCTCAAACTCGCACTCGTACTCTCACTCACACTCACACTCACACTCGCACTCACAGTCAAAATCTCACAATTTGCTAACAGCACATGCAGACTGTCTATAAGGATGGTGTTGTGGGTAACTGTTACTGGGGAACCAGAACATTGAAGCATACGAGTATGAATGCCAAAAGGACGTGTTGGCCAACAGTGGACAACATAGATAAATACACATACATATGTACGTGCATATGTGTACGAATGTATGAAAGTATTGTGTATATGATTTGACAACGCTATGACCCGACCGACCGGTTTGACCAGTTTAGTTAGCTCGTCAGCTCGACAATTCGACCATGGCCACGGCCACGTCCCTGATCCTTATACTGAAGGCCGAACGATATGCAAATGAATGTGTTGCCCTGCAACTGACCTATGCAGGGAGAGAGACACATCAACTCCAATGCCAAACCCAATCTCAATCCCAACCCCCTGACTACAACTAGTTACTTCCCAAGTGTCCGCTTGCCCCTAAGCAACATAACAAATAAATTTGAATACTTGCTGCGCCAGCTTTCGGCTCCTGATACTTAAACCGTGCCAAAGGGATGCGTGAGAAAACCAGTTTTCTAGGTGTGCCCCTTTCCCCTTTGGTCGCCGGTCGCCGGTCGCCGGTCGCCGGTCGCCGGTCGGCTGGAAATGTCCGGTCGGAGTCACCAACTATTAGGCAGTTGCAGCTGCTGTCAATTTTCAGCACTTCACGTAACTCTATTTACGCAACACGAGTCTAGTCCACAAGAGTCCAGTAAAAAAGCAAAGAAAGGATTGCCCAGCTTCTTCTTCGTCTTAACTTCGCTCAAGTTAAAGGGTTATTCGTCCTCATCCTATACCTCGTCCTCATCCTCGTCCGCATTCGCGTTTGTGTCCTCGAGGGTGGCCTGATACCTGGCCTTCTACTGATACTGATTAGCATATATGCATAATTATTTATTGAGGCCGCAAGATTTGTCTTAAGGATCGCCGGTCCACTCCGCACATGAATTCAATGTGAGTATTCGCGTAACATGAAATGAATACTCGACACTACAGTCTACATTCTCAATATTCAGTTGAACTATACACTATACACACTTATGTATATACAGTTACTCGAGACAGTAATATCAATTTGAATTATTATATTTTTTAAAAGTAAAATATAAGGTTTTTTCCAATTTTCATTTCGTTTAATTTTTAAATAGCTATTCATCATTTCTCGAAATATGAAATGAAACAAATTAAAATCAAATTTGAGTCTTACAGACTCTGGGATCGATTCGCGCATACATAAATCGGCTCAATCAGTAATATATGTATATGTATAAGCTTTATGGAGTGGGTGATGCCATCTTTCTAAATAATTGAATTTATAAAATTAAATCGATTTAAGTTCTTTCAATAAATAAAAGACATCCATATGCGAAAGAGGTTTCTATATTTGTTTTTGCATTTTAAAGCAAAAACAACTTTATGACAAAAACGCTAAAATCGCTTTTTCGTTTTTTTAAAAACGTAATTAAATACATAATATGTTCGCTAAATGATACATATTTATAATTTGCTTATTGTAGGTTTCTTCAATAGTATCCAGAACTGTTTGGACGATACATGTACCATAATAATCAAAAGATATTCAAATTGTACATTACAATGCTTTACATTTAATTTACTTTTAATGAATTTAAAATAATTGTCTTATCAATTCACACTTAACATACATATGATGTATGAATTCTTTATGTATTTCAATGAAATGCTGACACGGGTCAATGCCAGTCCAAAGTCCAAAGTACCTTGTTCCCAGTTTTCTTTTCTGAAAGTGACGAACATAAAGTTTAGTTTTTTCTTGCGTGACTGTACTTGTTACACCATTACCGTTGAATTCTTGTGCGCCACTTCCCCCACACCCCCTGTCCATGCTTTATCCCACACCAGGACCATCAGCATCTCCATCTCCATCTCCCTCGCCATCTCCATCGCCATTGCCGTCGCCATTGCCATCGCCAGTCATTGGCATTGCCCCAACCCCTCACTTCTCACCCCTCACCACCCACCGCCCACCGCCCACCCAGGCATCGCTGCCTCACGCGGGTGATTTAAAAATTTAATGCCTCGCGGCTATTAATGGTGGAAAATGCTTGCGTAATAAAACAAAACGCGGCTTGGGCAGGGAGGAGGTGGAATGGCAATGGTGGTGCTAGTGGTGGTGGTGGTCGGTATGCGCAGGACGCAGGACACAGGACGCAGGACGCTTCGGCCGACCGTTTGAAAAACTGGAACGCACAAAGTAAGGCGACAAGGGAGAAGTGAGAAGCGAGAAAAATCAAAAGAAATAAATATGGCGCGTGTTTTGCCAAAATAAGAAATTTTAAATTCAAATATTGATGATGATGATGATGATGACGACGACAACGACGACGACGACGACGACGACGACGACGACAACGACAACGAAATACTGCCTGCCCTGCTTCTGATTGCTCTCCCCTTACTCCCCCTTTCGTTCGTTTCTCCTTTTTTTGCGTCACCCCCGTCCCAAGGCTTCCCTTACGTCCAGAGATACTCCGTGTTGGCGTTCGGCCGTAAGACCAGAGAAACGGCAAATTTTTCTATTTCTTTGGTTTGAAAGCTGGCCTCGCTGGCTTCTTGTGCTGTCGACGCCAAAGCTCGACTCGATGTTGTGGAGAGCTGGACCAGTGTTGCCACGATTTGAAGGGTTAAGACAGCTAAATTCATTCGAAATGGTAGCTAGAAATACCAAGATAGGTATCTCTAAGGCCTTATCGATATCATCAAGAGAATCTTTATGTTTGTCAGATAAACTATAATTGTTAATAGCTATATTTTATTATAAAGCTCTAAAATAATTAAGATTGGTTGAGTTCTAAAGCTTAACTCAAGTTTTATCGTTATATTTTGTGAGAATAAATAGTTCCAAAATAAACCGCAAATTATTATTATTTTTTTTTTGCTAAGAATGTTGCTGTATTCCAAACCAAAAACCGAAATGAGACGTCCAGTATCCGATATATTTATAATTGTTAGTTTCGGTTCAATTACGCAATAAATTCAAATATGTTGTTAAGGTGTAATTATCGTATTTCAACCTTATTTTGATTTTTATTTTCAGCTTGATTATTGATTTGATCCTTGTTAGCCCGTTATATATTTTCAATACAGATAATTTACTGATTTTAATGAGTATTTTTTAGCTATCGCAACAAATGGTGGATCAATTTCCATTTTTTAATAACTTTTTATACTTTTTTAAAGTTTAGTTACAAAATAAGGTAGATATAGCTAAAAAGGCAACACTGAGCTGGATTCGACTCGGAACCACTGACGGTCGTCCTGTATAGAGTCCTGACAAGTGGGTGGGTGGAATGGGTTGGGTTTGGTTGGAGGAAGATGCTGAATTGCTCCTTGCTTACGATGCGAATTGTGCTTTGTATCTAAACTGGTAACAGGACTGGCCGGGCCTTTGCCGGTGGTTGATTTTCTTATTTATTCAAATTTTTTGTCCGCTTTCCTTACACTGCCTGCACCCATTAAAAATGGCAAAAAAAAAAGTAGTATGATACCATATTGCGCTAACTTTGGAAATCTCAGAGTATTAGGTACTCGTATCGTTAACGTATGAGAATTTATCAAGTTTATCGTTTTCTCTCTGCAAAATCGAAGAAAAAAATAGTGTTACATATGTATTTATAGGGTATATCGAGGGTTAGGCATTGACGATCTTAGTCCTCTTGTTTATTATAAATTGCTGGCAGACCAACGACTTAAAGAAGGAGCTAAAAATTGTGTATGGCTCAAAAGTCGAGAGTTAAATGTACACCGAATTATATGGAGCTACAAGAGAAAAATGTATATGTATTGTGACTTTTATCAAGTCTTCTAGCAACATTTATATATTTCTATCAGTATCAGTAAAAATGATTTCGAAATGAGCAAATTTCCGACATTGAGCCCGTTATCATGAAGAACGACAATGTCATATACATATAACCTTGTTGTTGCAATTTTCCAAATTGTACACTTAGTGCTCAGTCACTCAGTCAGCATATACATATCAATATGTTTAGATTTAGAGAGCAATATTACTTGTATAAATGGTTCCTTGATTGGATGTAAGTATATTACAACATATAAATGAATGACCTAAACACTTTGACTTTGGCTTAGTTTTCATTATTCAAATATTCTTCTGTTTCGAGTCACACTGAAACTGAGTAGAGCCTGCCTAAACGAAATTTACGAAATACGAGGAGCGAGAGCAGAAGAAAACATAGAAAGGGGACACATGGAGAGATTTCTTAGTTACATTTTCTTTGCGTCTTTTAAGTGTTTGTCTCTCGCTGTTGGAAAATTGTGCCTCTAGTTCAACTGGACTTTTTATGGACGGGATAGGTTTAGGTCTGTTCAGGGGGCGGGGGTCCAAGGCCGGAGGTACTTGTAATCCTTTTTGTGCGAGCAATTCCTTTTCAAAGTCAATTTCCCATCCTCTCATGGCCCCCCTCAATTTCTCCCAATTTTTTTCTTAACTTTTAAGTACTCTTGCAGTGGGTAAAAATCTTTTTCAATAAACTTAATTTGGACTAAAACACAATAGCAATAAAAACTCCTTGGGGGTTTTGTTTAAATACTCATTTTACTCAGGACAACAATGACTCTTCGCTTACAGAGTGTATTAAACTCTATATACTGCTTTAAAATACTCAACTTAAAGGTAAACTATAATTTTAGTCTCATCTTTCTCAGACTACAAAATGAAAGTTGGTCCATCTTACTTTAAATGCTTGTCTAAATACTTTTTTTAAATGTAACTTACACTTAGTACGGCTTTTATTTAATTAAGGTTTTAGAAGTTAAAGGACAAAAACGAAACGGCCAATATATTGATATTTATTTAAGACATCCAAAACATAAGTATAGCAGGAAAAGGATCTGTTGAATATTTCACGTTTTAAAAAAAAAACGAGGCGAGAATATTAAATATTACAGAAGAGTGATTTCGATTGATTTCTTAACATTTTTTCGTACAGGTCTCAATTAAATAATAAACTATATTTGTAATTCTTCTTCATGCATTGAGAGAAATCGCAAATATCGACCATTTATATAGTTCTATTGATCATACGATTACAAAGATTTACCTTAAACCTACCAAAGTTTCTATTAAAAATAATTCTGTAATGTTTTTTTATGATTCAAAATACAAAATTAGTTGTAATAAAAAAGTTCTTATCTTCTAAATAGTTTTATAATAATAAATAAACGAAGCCAAAGTAATTTTAAAACTTTTATTTTTACTATTTATAATTTTTATATTATACTATAATTTTTTTGAGTGAGATACAAAAACATTTAAGCAATTAAAAAGAAATTGTCTAAGAGTATTTATTATCGATGGCCTTTACTTTGGGCAGTGCGTGATGCTCAATAGCTGGACCTCAGGATAAAATTGCTGTGAGCTTTTAGATTATTCAAAAATACTCCTGCGTATCAAGAACAGTCACCGAGGGGAAGAAGAGAAAATTGCCTTTGTCAGCAGCCAATGAAAATTAAGCATGTGTTGCAAAGACTACCTAAGAGTGTATCTTAATAACGAGAAAATTTCCCTGTGATACTGAAAGAGTTAAAATATCCCTTTTGTTGAAGCTTAGAACATTTACCAGCAGATGGCGCTGTTACTTCAAAGCAACTTTTACAACACTGGCGCCATCTAGCAATAAGCAATTGAAAATAAAACTGGTTGCTGGATTTTATCAATTTCTGTATAGCATATTTTCAGGCTGATTGCAGAAAAAAGTTCTAAGAGCTATTCGAAATCCAGCAGGTCGTTGAAAAAGTACGCAATGCTGCGCTAAAGAATACATTTAGAAAAGGAACTGTTTTGACAATGATCAAAATTCACATAATTGTTCATTGTTTTTGAAACCATAGTAAAGCCCAATTCAGCTGATTGTTCATCCATATAGTTAACTAGTTCAATAAACCATTAATACTATTAAAAAAAAATGAGTAAGATAATAAAGTCAATAATCGAAATATTGATAGTTTTTATTCATATCTGTTACTTACTATAACATACGAAAATCATCATTTCTTTTATTTAATGTAAAATTTATCGGAAATTCACATTTAATTTTAATTCTGTGATTTTTTCGCATCAGAAAAACCAAAACAAAATCAAGCAAAATCATAAGCATGGGCATTTTAACATAAAGATCCCCAACGACCAAGGACTTAAGACTATTTAAGTAAAATGACATCTGGTGAACTTTTCTTCCAGAAACATGGTTTATTTACTTATTTCTTAAGAGTATAAGATACGCCCAACAACTAAGAATTAAATTGAAAAAGCTAATTATCAAATGTATATGAATTATTAGTTTAGTATAATGTAAGACATATATTTGATGTAAAACGAGGCAAATTATTGAACTACATTTATCTTTTGTGTCTAATGCAATAATTTACTAGTCAATGTAATTTAATTTAAATTAAAATAGTAAAATATGAAAATGATACTAAAAAGGTTAGTATTTTTTATGTTACTTTTCTAATCTGAGCAAATTATTGGAATGGGGTTAATTTAGCTGAATTTACATGTTGATTAAAGCTGTGAAAAAGATAGAAAAATAAAATATTATTTGTACTACTATACTAAAATATTCTTGTAGAAATAGAGAAAGGGGAGAGGGTGGATTCTGCTTTCCTTGCCAAGGATGAGTCACCACACTCCACACTCCACGAGCTGGGAGCCTCTTTTCGCAAAGTTAATTTGAATCTCGAGCTGGATAACTTTTTAGGAAGATTCAAAGAAAAAGGCGGGATTTTGCGATGTGGGCGGAGAGAGGGCCCACCCACACACATACACACACACGCACACGCACACACGCACACCTTCCCCACACAGTCGCGCAGCATTTTCTTAGTGGCATCTTCATCTTGCAAGGGAAACTCCTGGTCTCTATCCGCGACTGTGAAGCGAAGGAAAGACGCGAAATTCGAAACGACCAATCAAAGTGCGCTGTCGAAAATGTAGGCAGCCGTTGACGGCGCCGTTTTCGGCCAAAATCTGCCCCAAGATGCTGATGGTGGTGTGTGTCTCTGTGGTAGCACATCTACATCTACATCTACATCAACATCTACACCTACATGTGAGGGTGTGTGTTTGTGTGTGAACGCCTCTGTGTAGGTACACTTTCTATAATGAGGGAAAACTCGCGAGGCTGCAAGTGTGTGAGTGAATGTGGCCACGACGTTAAGAACGAGTAAAGAAAATGCAAAAGAAACTGTTTAGGTACATAAATACATATACACACACACACACACAAACGAATAAACTGGTATATAGATTATATACACATACATTTGCATGCCTCTAAAATGAAAGGAGGCGATGGCAAAACTTTTGCCAACATTTTTAAAAGACGAATCAAGCGTTAAACGCAGCTGTGCGAGCGAGAGGAACAACAGCAGCAGCATAGTCCCGTTTTATAATATTAGCATCCGAGACGCGACTGTACCATGTTACGTATACGTAACGTTACACACGTCGTGGCATAGCAACCGCGAAAAGGGGTTCACATTTCATGTGGGAAGGGCAGCTCGAAAAGATGAATACGATTATTTATTTAATTAAAATAAGCCAGATAGGCTTTTCTCGCAAAAGGCAAAATCCAAAATGGGAAAAGAGAAAACTGAAAATAGAAAATAGAAAACAGAAAACAGAAACCAAAAAACGGAGACGAAGGCACATTTTGAAAGCCCTTAAGCTGACCTCACCTCACCAAGACCAACAAGCTTCTTGTGTCCATTCTCAAAGATGCTTATTGTGTATTTGTATACCCTGGAAAGCATTCCATTTTTTTTTCCAATTATTATAAATAGTAAATAAACTGTTTATAGGATTCTTCATAAGTCCCAATACATTTTCGCAATAACATTTTGTAATATTATTAAGTCATAATTCAATAAGTAATCACTTCAAAGTAGCCGAAGCTAACAAAATTTTAAGTAAAAAAAAATTGTTTTTTTTTCTCTCGCTTAGGTGATTAGGGGTGTTTGAAATGTTCCAAAATACGAAAAGTTTCTCCTTAAAAATGGGAAGCTCGAGTTTGATTTTAGACCCATGGTTTCTTGGGCAAACCTTTTTAGAATTCGTCGTAGATTACGATTTTGACAACCGCAAATTGACCCACTCTAATGTCAATATTTAAAAAAGCTCATTTCTAAAACAATTTAATTTTTTAAAAGTATAAATATTGAAATGAAATATTAAGATGACAAGAAACTGGTTTAGATTTGCCAATGATATATGAGTTACAAAAAACGTGAAGAGATAAATATTGGTAAATTTCATTGATTCTTATTTGACAGATTTATTAAACTTTTGATTTTCTTTTGGGAAAGGTTGGAGCTCTAAAATCTATTTTTTTTTTTGGTGCAAAGTAGTTAAAGTTATAGGAGATTCTAAGTTTATTAGCAGTTCGACAGACTTTATAGACCCTTTGCAAATTATACTAAAGCTAACTAAAAATAAAGACCTCGCATTTTCATTTGAAAAGAAGGCAAACGAGTATTTTGGTATGGAATATTTTTTGTCGAGATGATAGCAGGCGCATTACTTAAGGTTATTTTACATTTTCGACATATGTCGAGTGGAAGACGCTTATTCAATTTTAATTTAAATGTTTTATAGCGTCGAAGTTAGTACTTTATCCAACAAATACATAAGGACGCACTTAGACTCACTGACAAGCACACACACGAGAAAGCGCGCAAGAGACACATAGAGAAAAAGAGAGAGAGAGAAAGATGCAGAGGAGAGGAAAAGAGAGAGATGAGAGAGAGAGAGAGAGAGAGAGAGTAAGAGAATGATAGAGAGTGGGAGAGAGAAAAGAGAGTGCGGAGAGGTACTGGTATGTGGTGTAAAGTGTACTGCCTTCTCCAAAAAGCAAAGGAAAATGTGGAAAAACACTGTAAATAATTTTCACCAATGGCGAGCACCCGCTAAGCGCAACGCCACGTGCCTATTGGCGGCATGAATCGCGCTATGAATACAATTTCGCATATTGCGTTTGCCTTCTTTCTTGTTCCTTGTTCCTTGTTCCTTCTTCCTTGACGCAGACAGCGTCATCTACGCTCCCACATTTACCTTAAGGCCTTTTTTGTTCACCCCTCATCACAAAAGATGCTTTTCCTTTTCTTGCCCCCTTCTTATTTCCGCTTGTCGTGACTTGCGACAAGTTTTCTTCTTGTTTTCTGTCTCTAATTTCTGAGAATTTGAGGAATAACTTTTGAAAAATGTCATACATCTTCCAGCTTTTCACTGCGTACATGAATAGTCTTAAATTGTCACTTACATATGAACGCGAAAGTATCCCAATCACGACATCTTCTTTGAATTTATACAATTTATTTTTGTAGAAACTGTGAGAAAATAATCCAGTTTAAATCATTTCGAACTACACAAGTTTCTAAGGAAGACGGTCAAACCAGTCTGTCCAGATAATTTTCTCACAAATTCTGGCACTTTTCTTGGGTGCAAAATGATAGTTAAATAATGAAATTTACTGACCTTTGTCCTGCTTGGGTTAGGGGTAAGCTTGACCAACCCTTTGCTTGGTCGCTTCTTTGTAACTCTCTTATGGGCTCAAATGGTGGGCAATGTCGAACTTAGAATATTCATAGTTACGGTAAATAATAACAACGTTTTAATTTAGTTACATTTTTAAAATTGGTCCGTTTAATTTATAACTTGAAAATAACGCAAATTAGGAATGCGCTTACAATTTATTTATTTATTGAAGAAAAATATATCAACATAAATAAATTCATAAATGTATGTTATATATATATATTTTTTTTTCAAAATTTTTTATTTATATATTATATGCATATTTTTTTATTCAAATATTTTTTTGATACGTACGTATCGTTTTTACAAATCGAACTGTCAATATTAGGTGGATGAAATTTATTATCAGATGAGAGGAGTTGCTAAAAACACCGAATACATTACCCAGTTTGACAGCTCACAGCATAACAATTTAGAAAATCTTCTGGTATTTTCTAGTATTAATTTTCGAATTCACTTTTCCATGTTGGACTGCTCTGCTTATACTTTTGAGCTACATTAGTGACTGTCGTGAAATTTGTATCCAGTTCACAGAGACAAATTCAAGTAAGTAAATCTTCAGGTTTAATAATAAGCCCTTTTCAGCTACCGTTAGTTATGAAATTTTCCCAATTTTTATTTTGCTTGAAAGCTTGCAAATAATTCCAGCGATACAACCAACGTTTAATCCAATAAGAAGAGTCTAGCATAAGGAAAACTACGGCTGATCGAGTTTCGGGCACTGTATTCATTGTATTAACCAAAGCAGCTATTTCAACAATTCACATCACTTAAAATATTAAGTGTTCTTTAAGTTTAATTATTATTTGAACCGGTTGTATATTTTAGATTTACCCTTTATCAACACTCGTATATCTAGTTTTGATTATTAGACTCTTGATTAATGAATAATAAAATTAATAAAAATGTCATTGCTCGCAATTGGTCAATCGAGGTGTGCCAAAAATATGTATGCCTGGTCAAGGTCACTCCGCAAGGCCCCCAAAGAGAAGAGAAAGAACTTCATCTAAGCAATGCAGTTCATTGCTGACCAATTTCTGTTTATCTACTAGGAAAATCGATGTACGTGTCGTACTTTACATATGATGGATACATTGAGGTGCTTGGACCGCCCCTCCTTCCCAGTCAGGCGACCAGATAATCAAGCTTAGCTCGGACATTTTTAGCTCTCAAAAGCCCCCAGGAGCATTGACACTACAATCCAGGCATGGAGTTGCACTTTCTGTTGAACCAAGATGGACGAAAAGTCCTCATCGAGCATGCGCATTTCAGTTGCTTGACCTGTGGTCATCAAAAGAGCTCTCTTACTGTAACCAAAGAGAATCAAATGGAGCCGAAGCTAAATAAATGTTTCGTTTATTACAATTTGTAATATGAAGTTTGACAGTGATTATAAGTATTTAATTTCTATACCCTTAGTAAATCTATGATAGTTCAAAGTATACAAATATCGAGTACTTAAAATCAGGGATCTTGAAAGGATAAAATTTTGACATTTTTGGCTTAAATCTTAAAGAAACAAAGCGAAATTTAGTTCAAAAGTACTTTTTTACCCTAATTTTATCACCTGAAGTCGATTAAAAGACAAAATTCATGATTTAAAATTTTTGAAAATTTTCAAAAAATGTAAAGGGGTAACTATGTAAAAATCGACAATTTAAAAAAAAAAAAAATTGTCTCAAAAGCATAAAATTTAAATGCAAAGTTAAAGAAGGGTTAATATTGTTGAAAATAAGACATTTCTCGTGGAAATCGGCTGAGCTTTGATAAAGTTGTGCTAGTTTAAAGTCCACAGACTCAAACTTTCTCATATAAAGATCATTTATTTTGGTTAAGTCCTGTCTCCAGCACCGCGAAAAAATTATGTCAGGAGTTTGCTAGTTATTTCGTGTGTGTGGGTCATAACTAAGCCATGTACGTAAGACTTGTGACCATATACCTAAAACGTGCATGATCACTCTATCGAATCAGCTGTATTTGGCTTAATTTTTCATTAGACACTCCCGAAATAATTGGCAGCAGTATATCCCTGAGCTGTGAATCAGCTGATCCCTCAGTCCTCAAACGCAATCGATAGGCCAGTTTTCGATATAATTTGTGAATTTCGTTTACGTTGATGGATACTCAACAAAACGAGAACGTAAAATAAAAATTCCTGGCGCAGTTTTTTTTATATGAAGTTTGACAGTGATTTTTATTTTCCCCAGTGCTGGATACCCGGCTTTACCAGAAGTAAGGTAAATCTTTTTAGCAGGTAAATCCTACATAGCAGAAAATTTTCTTGTTTTGTTTAATTATTATTTTCTATTTGTATCAAGTATTTAATTTCTATACCCTTAGTAAATCTATGATAGTTCAAAGTATACATATATCGAGTACTAAAAATCAGGGATCTTGAAAGGATAAAATTTTGACATTTTTGGCTTAAATCTTAAAGAAACAAAGCGAAATTTAGTTCAAAAGTACTTTTTTACCCTAATTTTATCACCTGAAGTCGATTAAAAGACAAAATTCATGATTTAAAATTTTTGAAAATTTTCAAAAAATGTAAAGGGGTAACTATGTAAAAATCGACAATTTTAAAAAAAAAAAAATTGTCTCAAAAGCATAAAATTTAAATGCAAAGTTAAAGAAGGGTTAATATTGTTGAAAATAAGACATTTCTCGTGGAAATCGGCTGAGCTTTGATAAAGTTGTGCTAGTTTAAAGTCCACAGACTCAAACTTTCTCATATAAAGATCATTTATTTTGGTTAAGTCCTGTCTCCAGCACCGCGAAAAATTTATGTCAGGAGTTTGCTAGTTATTTCGTGTGTGTGGGTCATAACTAAGCCAGTGTAACCATGTACGTAAGACTTGTGACCATATACCTAAAACGTGCATGATCACTCTATCGAATCAGCTGTATTTGGCTTAATTTTTCATTAGACACTCCCGTAATAATTGATAGCAGTATATCCCTGAGCTGTGAATCAGCTGTTCCCTCAGTCCACAAACAATTATATACTAAATAAAACATATTCTTTCTTCTCCTTAAGCGTAAGTCTGTTAAGTACAGTCTTTGATGCCTGTATATAATCAGATTTACGCTTGAATTGATTCTAATGTCAAATTTGAAAAATTTACTGCACTGCATTTTATAACTTTAAATGTAAACTAGTTTGTGTTAATTTTTGTGAAGGTAATCATATTTTCATCCTTTCAATTCCCATTCAATGCTTAAATTTTTTGAGATTCATTTCTGTGAAGACAGATAAAATATTTTGAAAGCGCTTAGATTTTATACAATATTTTTAACGGCTTCATAACCTTGTGGTTAAATTTATTAAATAAATCTGTTGAACTTCATTCTGAATATATATAGTTACTAGTTTCCGAGTCTTAGTAGCTGATCAGATATAAAATAAACATTTGACTCTAAGCCTTAACACTAAAACTTTCCCTACACTTCACTCTTCTGGTGGCAAATTATCGAATTCCGCCAATATCTAAAGATTTGTTGAACAATTTTGAATTTGAGTCTCTATGCATCCTGAAGTTTCCTTAGTTAACCATTTTCACCATCGGTCCTATCTTAACGATCGGATAATAAAGACAGGACCCATTTAAAATGGGTAAAATATAGTAAAGGGTCTTCTTTTTGTTAAACGTCGTCCGAACGAGATACAAATTAACAGACCAAATTTTTGGCACTAAGAATATGTGAATCATGGAAATAATCTGCCAGTCAATTGTGTGTTTGGGTTTTTCCTTCTTTGAACTTTTGTGAAGTTATCATCTGCTACTCAAGTATGAAACCAAATTCGTAATTTATTATTCAGATAAATCCTTAGTGAATTTTGAAGCGCATACGTCAGCCAAGAGGATATCACTTATGTAGTTGGCGGCACTTAAATTAAACTTTATCACTGCTATAGATTTCGGTATATTCGAATAGCTGAAAAAATGTATTTAATTTTCAAACACAAAACAAGAATGGCAAAATGAATATTTAAATAAAGTCTTGTAAAATTCCTAAGGTGAGGCAGGAGCTGCAAAGACCACTTAAATTGAATTCTGCCGTTCCTCACCGCATACTTTTTTATAATTAATGCAATCGATTTTCTGAATACAAGCAGACCATATCGAACTCCATTTCCAACAAGCTAAGAGAACTTCCTCCCTATTTTCTTAGTCAACATTTTGAGGAGCCGTTTATTTCCTTCTTGAGTTTGCATGTACATACATATGCACTATATACACACATATATCACTATAAAGTTTCTAAGAAAAGGCGGACCCGTTTTCTAGATTTTTTCGCCAACGAAAACGCGCTAACAACGTTCTCGCTTGCTGAAGAGGGCGTGGCTGTCGCGAACAGTCGACGACGCGTCCTTATAAAAACCTCACACAGTCTTTCATATAAACTGACACACACACACGCACACAGTGCACAGCACACACATACAGGCATATGGTTAGACACACACATACAAATAAAGCAACGCAAGCATGAATGCTCTCTCTCCTAGGTCGGGGTGGGGCGGGGCATAACGAGACTACGGGGTGTGCTGACACTTCTTTCTACACGGAAGTTAAAAAATTGAGCCTGGTAATATGAACTACTGTGCGTTAGTTTTCATTTTCATTATAACAAGATTCTACACAAAATTCCCTGGGTCCATAACGATTATAATTTTTTTTTAAATAACATTTGTTTATTAATATTTATTTATGTAAATACAAGTAACTGTGTTTTTATAGATAAAAAAATTATTAATAATAATGAAAAAAATAGATATATTATGGTTTACAAATTTTATTTATATATAATTATATTTTCCATTTTTGCTATTAAAAAATATAAGTTTTAAATAACTTTTATAATTAAATTAAAGAATATCTGGAATTTTTCTGAAGTTTTATTTGTGAAATCGAAAAGATAACGATAAGAATGAGAATAAATAATTAAATGCTCAAAAATTGTTTATCTTTGTTTATCACAATTTGTATTCCGATAACAAACATATTTTTATAAAGCATAACACCTAAGTATTTCTTAGAATATTACTGAATCGTTTGGAGGAAAAAAATTAATACATTTATTTATATTTCAATGAAATAACTTTAGTTTATTAAGTTAAAAATATTTATTTGAGTGGATTTAAGTTTGTCTTTTAAGTACAATTTAAAAAAAAACTTAAATAAAATTCAAAAGTCTAAAGAATAAAATTCAGTACTTTTCATTAAATTTTCATTTACTATGGATAATAAAAATGTTGGTAATCAATAACAGATTTCCTCAGTGTATTCGGCGAGTGTAAAGCCTTAGAGTGATGGGTGTGTTGAATAATATACTCTTACATATATTCTGTATATGTATATGTGTGTGAAAGTGTCTTTGTATGGTAAACACCCCGATAGCTCCTGGATATACTCATTATGTTAAGCAGCGCAGCGCAGTGTAGAGACTTTGGGGTGAAACCGAAGCGAAGAAAAAGACGCAAAGCGAGGAAAATGGTAAATGGCGCAACCAGAGAGCCATCAGACGCCATTGAATGGAGCTCAAGACGGAAACGGAGACGGAGACGGAGATGAAGCTGCTTGGTACAGTTTCTTGAAAGGGGAAGAAGGTAAGTTTTGAGGAATGACGACGGGTAAAGTGGTAAAGGCTGCTAGAAAGCCCACCCCCGCCTATTTTATTGGCGGTGGTTGGCTTTAGAATGCCGCTGTGCGAAGTCAGCGCCATAAAACAACAATGTAAGACATAGACGGAGAAGCATATACACATGCACATATAAGTATGTATACATAAATACAGACATATACATGCAAATGTACGTATTAACTATTTAAAAGCCTATGCCCAACAGACTAGATTTTTACTTAATACCTGAACAATTATAATTATCTGAATAATTATTAATAATAATATTATTATTATTTTATGCATAATTATTTTTTATAATATATATTAAATAAATATATTGGTAAATCTAACTACTTTCATACTTATTTTCCTATCTTCTAGAATTACATTACATTAATTATTTGTCCTGCATTATGAGTCTGAAAATGTTAGTGATATACATATATCGGATGTTGTTTATTATATATATTTTTTTGAAATTTTTTTAGTTATGTATTTTAGCGCCAACTAAAGGATATCAGCAAAAATATGAATTATTTAAAATAATTACTAAATAATAATAATATTATTATTATTTTTATGTATAATTATTTTTTATGATCTATGTTAAATAAATAAATTTGTAAGTCAAAACCTTAACCTAATTTGATTTATAATAAAAATTAAATGAGAAATATACAATTTTTATAGCTTTGAAAGAATTTATTTGACTTATATATTTTAAATATGTCATAATTTGTTTGCATTAAACATACTTATTACATTGTTCATATGTACAGACTCTCAAGCATGAGTTACACTCTTTCAAAAAATAATTAAAGATTAAGCACACACCCTTAATTTCAATTTTAATAATTAATTCGTTTTTATGGATTATTTATTTACAATGTGCACATTTAATCTTGAAAGACTTTATGTTATTATTTTCCAACAACATTTGTATTAAATTACATTGCATTCATAACATAACAAAACAAGGTGAACTCGTATTTTTGTAAAACTAAAACACACACATGTGTTATACATATATATTTTTGATATTTGAAATTTAGCTTCTTATTTTAATAAGGGTCTTAAGATCAAGTCAAGTTCAAAAAATATCCATTGCGTTTTACTTTTTTAAAGATTAAAAAATGTATAAGACTTTTTTGACATAACAGTACTTTGTATACGGTAGGTACATCTGGATGTACATATGTACAAGAGTGTGAAAGTATTTAATAGTTATTTCATTTGCTTCTTATTTTAAAATACTGATTACGAAACAAATAAATACTTGACCGTTAAGTTCATCAAATTAAATTTAATCATACTTCAAAAATCGAATTTATTTGTGTTATATCTGTTTATATTTATAATATTTTAATATAATTTAATACAAGATATGACGGCAGGGCTTTTTTTACCCAAAAAAGTTTAGCAGAAGAGTTTGCATTCGGTGGAGGCAGCAGTAGAATTATTGTAAGCTATTATAATTGCAGCAATGGCATTAATATGTTGTTTTATTTATATAATAAAATCTAGAATCAAAGCAAGCTAGCTTCTATGTATATGCATCGGGAAAAGTGAATTTGCTGTAGGTTGGAATGTTAACATATTCAAGAGTGTAACATAAATCCAAACCAACAAAAAGTGTATTGAAAATGTTTGGTTTTTGGTTGGTTTGAATTTTTGTAGCACCGCTGACAGGGTTAAGAAGAAGAATTACTTATTACTTATATCCTTTATATTACTTAATTGACTTACTTTAATGATTAAAATTTCTGTTTATGTTTGTACAAACGATAAAGTTTGAAATTATACCAAAGGCACCAAAGAATATGTTTAAAAGAAAAGAAAGAATATTTGTTTTCTTAATAAGGATTTGAGAATGTAATATTTTGTATAGTTTGCAATAAATGCAAATTTGGCCATAATAGAATGGAAAACAATTGAACATTTCTAAAATGTCTTACGCTTTCCGAAGGAAAGTCATAATACTCTCGGCAAATTTGAATAACTTCAGTTTTGGCGCAAAAACGGCAAGAATCCTTTTCATTCTAAGCCTGTTATTGTTATTACTTCTTACTGTTCTTTTTAACATATTTAAAATATTAGTTAGTTTTTGGCTGGTCAAGACGGAGGTGGTCGGGCGGCTCTTTTCCTGCTGACTCCTCCTACTCAGCAGCGTGATCATCATCGATGATGGGGACAACCCCTGGTGTGCAGCTGTCATCTCTGCTAGCACATTCTCTAAGTGAGAATGTTGACAAATGATGTTTAAAATTTAAAAATTTTGAAGGATATCGCACTTACCCAGATGCTCTGAGTCCTGGGTCTCTGTGACATTAATTCAAAACAAAAATGTTAACGGTAAAAATAACAAGGTGGCAATCTTGGCAACGGTGGTAACCACAAACCATAATTAACTACTTTTTAATAAAATGTTAAATATGGTTCTTGTTTAATTTTATAGCTAGAAGTTTTAAAATTTCTCACGAATTTGTGTTATATTTTTGTCGATTTTTTTAAATTTTATGTAGAGTTAATATACCAACTTTACCACGCGAAGACTGACGAGTCCCAAACATTCTTTAAAATGAACTACTTTATTTTATTTAATTTCAAATTTATTTGGATTTATAAAATTTTATTTTATTGCTAAATAATTGCTAAATTAAGAAATCAATAATGCTGTTACAGGTAAGGGGAAATTTTTAAAATATCCCAAACTGGCAAACTAAAAGTACTAAAGTGTTTTGTAGCAGAGAGCTCTGAGGCATTTTAAAATATTAAAGCATACTTCTCGGCTGCCTGAAATGAGAAGTACACAAAATGTTGACTCTTAGTTGAGACAACAGGCCGCTAGGTGGCGCCTGTAAAGCTCTTGCTTTTGCTGTGCATGGTAGAACGAAAGATAAACGGACAGGAAGTCTAACATAACCAAGAATATATAATATTAAAAGAGCCTTTTGGCTTAAAAAATTAATTGTAACATTTTCCAATAATAATCGTTAGCAAATTTAAAATACCTCGAGGTAAACTATAAGCTTAGTTTTTAGCAGCAGTTGAGGGTCAGGGTAAGCAGTGCAGTTACATGAATGGAACTGCTTGCATTTCGAGTGTGTTTCGTGCTGTAAGCACATACTTATTTTAAAATCCAAAATTTTTAAATAATGAAAATAAGTATTATTTACTGAGTTTGAAGTTACAACTTTAAGACCCATATAAGAAACTATAATAAAGCTAATAAATAAATTAAATGAAAACAAATAAATAAAGAATGAAAAATTTCATATTGTGAGAACAATTACTTGACTGAATTTTTATGCCTTTTAATCGAATTAATAATTTTCACAAGGATATTAACCTAGTAGTTGCTATTGAACCAAGTAAGTACAAATATCTTCGACAAGATTTGAGATAATTTTTCTTGCGCTTCGCTCGAGTAGCTTCAAAAGCGGCAGCGAAGAGAATTAATGGGAATGATGTCAGAACACGGGGAAAAGAACACGTGGGCGTCGGCTGTGGTGCAACAAAAGAAATAGGAAATGGGAAATGAAAATGGAAAGTGTTAGCATCCTCTTGGCATTGGCAAAAAATGTCAGAAAAGGAGAAGAAAAAAGAAAAAGAAGTGCTCGCTGAGCGAATGCAAAGCGCGACCCTCAGTCGCTGCCTCTGCCTCTGCCGCTGCCTCCTGCCGCTGCCTCCAGCCGCAGCTTCCTGCCTCTTCCCTCGTGCCTTGCTTTGCCCGTATTCGGACTGGGATTGGCTTGGCGAAGTGCTCAGACCCGTGGCTCCGCCCCAAAACAGTCTTTCTGCCTTTCTTTATTCAGAGCTCGAACCTTTTTCTTGCCGCACAACACACATTTTTTGCGGCACGTTCCCTTTGCGCACAAGTTTTCTTTTTAGCTTCCTTTACACTTGGATTTGCCGTTCCTTTTCAACTGCGTAACTATTTTTCCAGTTTTTCTCCGCATATACATACATGCATGTGTGTGCGTATGTATGTTTGTACATACGTATACATTCATGTATCTAGTTATGTATCTACAACTCGAAGACGCAGCATTTTGAATGAAAATCCTTAGCGTTGTTTGTTCCCGTTCCCGTTGGGTTATGCTCGATATGGTGGTGGTAGTGGGGGGGTGGTTGTGTCGTTGGAGGCAAGGTTCCCATGTCCCAGTACCGGGTGGTGTCACTCTTACCACGTCTTTGCTTTTGCTCTGTGTTGGAGAATTAGACGTTACAATCGCACTCACTGTGGAGGCAGACGCTAAAGAACAAAACCATGTAAGGAAGCATAGAGATGGAAGTGCGAATGGAAGTATAGATGAAAGTGGAGGTGGAGATGAAGATGGAGGTGGAGGCTGCGTATCTGCATCTGTTTATGAAAAAGTACAGTTGGCTTCAAGGAACAGGTAGAAGAAGAAAACAGCAAGGAAACACTGAGTGATATGGATAGATTTAGAAATAGATATCAAAATCGACACAATTATATGTGAATATACTGACAAATAAGACTAAGAAAACCAAAATTTTTAAACAAAAATTAGAATACCAAATTAGTAAATTTCTCAAGTTTTGCTTCCTAATTTCTTATTTTTATTTGAGTTTCTTCAAGTTATATTTTTTTTTTTATTTGGTAATTCTTAAACAAATATTTGTATGCATAGAAAAAGATATGGAAATAATTATAGATATAGCGAAATATATAGAAATAGATATAAATATAGATATAGAAATAGATTCATGTAGATATAGACATAGATAAAAAAATATAGATGAATATGAACATATTGATATAGACAAAGACTTTGCATATCGAAATTGGATTAGATTTAAGTTCTCAGTTTTCTAAAGAATTTCAAGAGATAAGTATGCAAAAATTAGAGAAAACAATTTTAATTTCCCATTAATTTAAATAATTTAGATGCATCAAATTAGAGCTATCGAAATTGGTTAATATTTGACAAAGTTATGAGAGTTCCAAGTTATCTAAGAAAGTACGACAATGCTAAGAATTTTTAAATAAAATTAAAATTAAACTTAATTAAGAAGATTTATATACAGCATCAATTAAGAGGACAAATAAAAAAACATGGTCCAATTAAATCAGTTCCGACTCCATAAATCTTTGAGAGTTGCAAGTTTCCAACAACATTTTCAAAGCATTTATACTTTTACACCGTCCTCACCATTAGGTCCTCCTTTTAGACAGATTTGAGTGAGGTATCAAATCTTTGTAAAGTTTTTAAAAACTAATTTTCCAAGAGGTGTGATATAATAGTCAGATTAAAACCAAACTTAGTCGAAATATATAATGCCATGCCAAATATATATTCTGTGAATTGGGTTGAAATATTTCCAGATTCACCAAAGTTTTTTATACTAATGCAACCGTCAGACGATCGCTTTTTCACCGACTTGTCGGTGAATTTGGCCAATCGCAGTATTCACATCGGTGTTCACATCAAATCCCATCGTTTTTTTTCACGAAGCTCGACAGAATTTTATTTCAAAAACCCGATGGAACAGGACGTGCTCTATTTCCAACGCTTTAAAATTTCGTATGCTCACACGACACCGACGGCTTTTAAAAAAAAAACTGTCGGTGGAAAAGTGTTCGTGTGCTCTCAGTTTAAATAAATGATTGCTGTGTACTTAATCTAATGTTTCATAATTGGAATGAATGCTTTGAACTACAAACAAGTTCAAGTACTAGAAACAAGTACATTTTGGGAGTTGTTCCGGCTTCGACTCCGGTACGTCCCGAAACCATTATTTCGGTAAAAGTTTCTTTTCGGTTTATTCCTTTTGGATTCGGTATAAGTACTGGTACATACCGGTATAACAATAAAGTGTTGAAACAATTAAAAATGTTTTAAAACAAAAACAGATATGTGTAAAAGTATGTTTGCAAGTATTTTATCTAGATAAACCTAACTTAAATTTTAAGCTATTGTTAAATACACATCAAAATTGAATGCGGACAGAAAACAACAATGTTTTTCAAAAAATTTATAACGGCTAATTTCGGTTAACGATTCCGTATTATTCAATGCTTTGTACGAATAGTTTCGGAGATGCTTTCTTCCGATTGTTTCTCCTTATTAAATATTTTATGCGATACAGTGATTTAAATTTCAAATATACAATATGTTTACGTTTTATATATTTATACAAAAGCAATCTTTTTGTTTGATTTCAGGTTATAATTGAACTTATTTTAAACGATTTTATAAAATAGAAATCTATATACATATTCTTCGATTGAGACATGAAAATTACAGGTAATATAAGTGTTAGCTTAATTTTTTTAGACCCCGTACTTAAAAAAAGTACAGGGGTCTATTAGCTTTGTCATAAAAAAATTGTGCGTAACAGGCGTGGCAGACCCCATAAAGTATAAATAATCTTGATCAGCTTCAACAGCCGAGTCGATATAGCCATGTCCGTCTGTCTGTCTGTCCGTCTGTCCGTCCGTCTGTAAGAGCGCCTAGATCTCAGAGACTATAAGAGCTAGAGCCTTCAAACTTGGCATGTAGGTCCGTCTATATTGCAAGCAGATCAGGTTTGTTTTATATTTTGGCCACGCCCAATTTAACGCCCACAAATTAGAAATATCTTATCTTTAATATCTTTAAAGGATATCTCAACCCATCCAACAGAATATGCATAAAGGATAGTTCTATACATTCTGACCAGGTTTGGTTGAAATCGGTCATATCATATAGCTGCCATAGGAACAATCAGTCGAAAATCAAGCTTTAGTATGAAAAACTTTTTTTTTTATTGAGTATCTCAACCAATTCAACTGAATATGTATCTGGGGTGATTTCATAGACTCTGACCAAGTTTGGTTGAAATCGGTCTTCGATATAATATAGCTGCCATAGGAACAATCATTCGAAAATAAAGCTCTAGTATGAAAAATTTTTTTGTTTATTGAGATGTATCAACCAATCTAACAGAATATGCATCTGGGGTTATTTTATTCATTCTGACCGAGTTTGGTTGAGATGGGTTTACTATATCATATAGCTGCCATAAGAACAATCAGTCGAAAATCAAGCTTTAGTATGAAAAACTTTTTTGTTTTATTTGGTTGAAATCGGTCAACTATATTATAAAGCTGCCATAGCAACGATTGGTCGAAAGTTAATACTGAGTAGGCAAATTTTTGTTGTTTCTGGAGATACCACAATCAGACTAGCAGATTGGGAATTTTCTATTGTCTTATACCTCCTGATACAATGTTTTATATATGTACAGATTTATATTATTTTCTTTAAATCAGGAGTTGCTTTTCCATAGTAAGTACGGGGTCTCCGACAGTCGAATATGCTCGACTGTAGCACCGCCCACTAGTTCTAATTGACTTTATAGTAGAGACTGTAACTATTATACTTTTTATTATTAAATTTTAATGTTTATAGATTTTACAGCAATGAAAATTGTTATTCCTAGAGTTTTATTTTTTCCGCTCAAAACTAAACATGAAACTTGTTTTGCAATTTTACCTTTTTCGTAACTTTTTTTTTAATACAAAATTGAGTATAGAATATCTTGGCTTAAAAGTCAAAACTACAATTTTTACTGTACTTCTTTATGGTAATTTCTATAAATCTATACCAGCTAAAGAAGTATCAAAGCTTCCATTTATTTTTGCCCTTTTACAAACATTTAAATAATCTTACGATTCAATTCTTCTTTTTGATTATGATTATCAGACAAAATAAGGTGCATAATAAAATTTTAAATAAATCTTATTTAATCGGAAATAAGCAAATTGTCCTAAAATATTTGAGTCAAGTACAAAATGTCAAATAATTTGCTGAGAGCGAGTATTTCTTAGACGGTATAAAAAGATTCGAAATGGGAATTGAATTGATAGTTGGGAATGTCTGGAAATGTCGTAATTTTCTCGTGTGTGTGCCTTAAGTTGGCAATGGGTGCACCAGGTTGAGCTCTAACAATTGATTAATCAACATCTCTCGGAACTCGTAACAGGCTGTACTTCAAAACTTCAAAAAACTTTTTCTAATTATTTTTTCAGCTTTCATGCAGACACACACTATGACCCTGTATATGTATATAGAAATAATTTATACTTATGTATTAATTGTACGTGCAATGTAAATGAATTTGAATGTGTATGAATACACATACATACATATATAAATATGTGAATATTTACATATTTGCTATACTTAAGTGTACGTTTATGTATATGTGTGTGTGTGTGTATAAGCATTATCCTTTTTCTTATCCCCAATTCTAGCGTTAATTTTTCAAAAAGTTCCTTTGCCTTTTCTGTGGTTGCTTTGCTTTTTGCCTTTTATTTCTATCGCAATAAGTCGCTCTCTCTACCTTCTCTTTCCCTCTCTCTCTCTCTCTCTCTCACACACACACACACCCATTAAAACTGTCTCTCTATCTCTTTCGCACCTAATACACGTAATACAAATGACAGCAACGGCAGAGCCCACAGTCAGCGTCCGGACACGGGGTACGCCTCCGCTGATATGCCACCCCCTTCCCACCCTCGTACCCTCCGCTCTACTCCATACCCGCTCCCATTCTCGCCCCCCCACTCTCATTCCCATTCCCCTACTTCAAAGGCACATCGTCATCGTCTCCACTTTTGCTTCGCCCATTTTGGCATTTTGAAACTTAAGCCGCCACTTGAGTGGGTTGTGTTTCATTAAAAAACAACACATACAGGACACACACACACACACACACACACACACTCATACACATACATATACAAGTTGTGCATATATAAACAGCATCGAGACAGGAGCAAGAACAACGAGAGAAAAAACTTTAGCTGCAGCGGAGAAACTGAAGAAAAGTTGCTCAAAAATATTCAACAAAAAATGTAGGTATGGCATGTGGTGTGGTAGGTGGTGGTGGTGTGGTAGGTGGTGGTGGTGGTGGTGGTGCTGGGGATGGTGCTGCTTTGGGGGGTATGAGTCCTGGGAATGGTTCTTTTCATTGCTTGAAGATGTGAACAGAGGAAAGGAAGCGGGGCCAGGGAAAAAGGGGGGCTTCCAGGCGTGTGCGTGCCTTTGTATAAGCACCGTCAACATTTCTGTTTTTGCGCGAAAATGTGGTTGTTGGGACACTCTCCAACTGGACGGATGCTGCTTGAAAATGAAGTACCCAGTGGAAAAGAAGCTGTTATCAATTATAGCCATGCTGGGCACATTTGGTATATTTCCAACAAAACTTATACATTTCTTATTTTATTTTTTTTGTTAATCGTACATTTTTTGTATGCTTCTTAAAATGTTGATTCATTTTGTATTATTTGTAGCTAAGAATTAACTTAACTAATTTTTTCATAAAGTTAATAAAAATAATACTACCCATAATTAAAAAAAAATAAGATCAATATAAGAAATATCCTTACGTACATTACAAAAACTTGATACACCAGTTTATACTTATTAAAAAAACGGCAACAAAATATTTATTTAATTTTTAATGATAATGTTTGAATTATATGAAATTATGCATGTGAGTTCTCCAACAACATCTTGTCATAAATTAAAGCAAATTAAACTCATCCCAATTTGTACACAGTAGAGGGCAACGTTCATAATTATGTAAGTTAGACATTTTTTTGATTAAATAATTTTTAACGTAAAAAAAATTATTAAAAAGGCTAATAATTGTGAATAAAAGTATCTATTTTAAATAAACATTATAATATATGAATTTGTATAATAATAAAGTATATATTTTAAAGACTGTCAGATCTTGCACAATTAAATACAAGTCCACATTCTCCATATTCGTTGTGGCAAATTTCCTACAAGTTCATCAAATGAAAGCTGAAATTTCTATGTGCTCTTTTCTGTATGTGTCTGTCTTTACATGTATATATTGTTCGCGGGCAGGGGCAGGAGTTTCTGTACATAAGAGGGTACTGAGGGGTTTTCCTCTTCTTTAGATCCTTTTTCGCCATTTTTGGCTTTTTATGAGAGCTCTGGTAATATACGTGTACGTTTATCTGCGGGGCCACGGGGGGAGGTAAAACACTAAAAACAACTTATATTTTGGGCGCTGGGTTGCAGATAGAATTATTTTGAAGACGGCCCTGGATATATAATTCGAACTCAAGGAACTTAAGGAGTAATATCATTGTGTAACCAATTTATTTTTCTTTTTTATGTCTGCGTTTTCACAGGCAAAAAAAAATGGCAATTGTAAGGCATAACTTAATTTTGTTAGGTTACCAGCTTGCATCGTCTCGTTAGGATATTTCTAAATTATTTTCTGTCAAGCAACTAAGAATACAGAACGAATTAAAGCGAAATTTTATTAGTTCAGCACTTAGCTTCAATGATTAAAAAATCTAAAAATGTTTAGGTATTTGTTCGGAAACTTATTAAACAAAGACGTAGTCCCCTACAGTAATAAATTGCCTTTAACTAGGAATATATAGATCCAGCATATATTAAGAGCTCCAAGATTGTGAAAAAATTACATGGGATAAGTTTTCAAATATTTTAAAATTTAGATGAAGCAACAATTAAAAGGGCAATTCAAAATCAGAAATCATAAATCTAGTTTGTATTTGTATTTCACTATTGTGTACTTGGTATTCACTTATAAGTACTGATTAAATTTAAGTTCAACGGGAACAATCAGTCGAATCAGTTATTTACTTGAAACCAACTTTTTAATTTTTGTAATCAAGGGTATAAACCAATTAAACCCGTTGAAAATAAAAATTAAAGCTATAAAAAGTATGTGTAACGGGTTGTTAGGGGGTTATTTTGTAAATCTAAAACAACGTTTTCTACAAAATTCTCAGTCGTCCTCCTTACCGCCCGCATTCAACCCCTATAGGTAAGACACGAGCTGTTGCCGCCATTTTTATAAAGTATGCTGTATACTACCACCATCACCACCACCACCACCACCACCACCACCACCAACACCAACACCAACACCATCACAAACACTGCTTACGAGAATGATACTATTATATCATGTACCCATTGAAAATGGGTCAAAATATGTATTTTTATTGTACTTCAAAATAAAATGTAATAAAGAGTAAGCTATTTAGCCTGAATATTGTATTTTGGTAGTGAAAAGCAAAAAAAATAGAAGTTGCTGAATGCTGAATGGTGAATCAATATTAAGTGCAAAGTGGAACATTTAAAATAATCACTGCAACTCTCTTACTTGTCTTCCTTGTGATTATTTTGCCTTCTTTCCAGTATACAAATAAATTGGGATGAGTATGGAATTTTAATTGCTTTCATTCGTTTCTACAAATTTTCAAAACACTTTTTAATTATTCTATGAAGAGGGAATGGGACGTAGCATTCCCATTCACATAGAATGTCTACTTCTTACAGTTTTATAGACTGATCAAGTGTACATATATACGTATGTAAGAAGTCCGCTCAACTGAAGAAGAAAGACTTTATTGATTATAAATTAGTGCAGGGTACCTTCAAGTAACTTCTAGGACTCTTGATCTACCTACTTGAAAAGTCGTCTGTGTTTCCGATATAGTTTTTATAATTGTTTTTTATATTGCAATTAGAAGGAGGCATTTGTAAAACTTCGATAAGCAGATGTTCCGTTAGCAGAGCCTGTTGGAGGACTACTCGTAATCCAATGTCCAGTTTCACGTTACACACAAGCAAAAATATGCAAATTATGCAAATTTCGAAAATCAGGGAACTAAAAAAATGAAATTCATTTTAAATTGTAATAAAATGCACCAAAACGAAGGGGTTGATAAACAAATTTTCATTCAAAAGCACCAAAAAAACAGAACAGGAAGTTGAGGAAATAGTATTCGTTTGCCCGCGAAAATCGCCGGCTGTGTACGAATATTTGAGTTTGGGACTATTCCAGGGATTGTCCAGTAACGTATTGTTTGAAAAACGGGTTTGCTTTCCCAGTGGTCAGTCTGGGAGCTTGTTCCGTAAAACCAGTTGGTCATTTTCAAGTCTAAGTCGAAACGCATCAAATTTGTCAAAAGGTAGCCAAGAGTAACAATAACCTTTGAGACACATCGGACTCTAGACAAGCGCCCAGCAGGAAAGCATTAAAACCCAAAGGAGCTGATGACCGTTGGTCAATTGGTACTTCAACCACACCATCCCCTTTCTACATAAAGTTCCGTAACTGTCCAGATTATTTTCTTAGCACAAATTCCACCACAATTCAGTTGGGTCAGTTTTCTTATTGTATTCAAGGCAAGGTAATGCAATAAGTTGAATTATAAGACATCATCGTCAAACTGTCTGTTGCTTCAGTTGTGCGCAAATGATGATTCTAATAATCTTAAGACAGCTTAGTTCACCATTCTAACATCTATCATTTTTATTGATAATTCATTTTTAAGAAAAGTCATTTTATGATTTTATTCGTATTCTACTTTTTAATATTTAAATTAAATAAAATGTTAAAAAGAAGTTTTATAAATTAAATCTATAAATAATATTTATTCTAAAATATTTATTTAGAATTTTCGTTTAACTGCTTTCAATATTACTATTAACGAAATATTAAAAGTGGGATTTAGTTAAGGAATTAGAGCACCCTTTAATTACTTTATTTGATAAGAGTTAATCCCACATTCACCCAATTGGCCGATTGCTATTAATAATACACATTTTGCCGAGTATAAATCCGAAAAATATATTTCACACATTTTTTGTTATAAATATCAACTTCATCCATCAATTTTAAGGACTGACACATATGTTTGGATTCTTAAATCTCAATATGTGAATAATATACATAATTAACTCTTGAATTTAAATAATTTAAGAATAAAAAAGTCAGATGAGAACGGTACAGTCGAGTGTAGTCGGTTATTAGATACTCCGTACCCTATACGACGCGTATTTTATATAGTTATGTAAACAATTCTTTTGTCTTTATCGTAGAATTTTTAAGGCAAATAAACTTTAATTATATCGGAAAAAATCATAACTATCATAATTAAAGAACGAATAGCTGTACAACTGCTTCAATTAAATTTAAGGCTTTGTATAAACTAATTACAGAAATAAATTTTAGCTGTCAGAAAAGGTAAAACATTTTCAAATCGGATTAGGCATACTTGAGAAATTGTAAAAATTCAAGCTCACCTATAAAAAAGCATAGCTAGAAGTTAGTTTACGAAGTTTTTGAAATTGGTAAGCAATTGAGAATATAAAACAATTTCTTTGTGTTGAATAACCGAAATACTTAAACTTTGAAGCTGTATAATATTCATCTATATATTTTGTATTTTAAGGGTCGAAGGTGTGTCATATTTTGCCAATGAGTTGTAGCACTCGTGTACTGGGCACTGAATAAAAAAACATGAACACAAATTCCCACGCAACGAAGGATTCCACGCTCCTTCCCCCATGGGTTTCATCTCTTCCCCGTTCAGTTCTGTTCCATACACAGACCAACATACGCTAGGCATTTAATTTAATTTTTTTATTTTTTCAAATTGCTCTCGTCAATGACTGTTGTTAAACCTGTGCCGTTACTCGCACAGAGGGTCCAACGAGAGTCTACGGGCCGTGTGCCAATGTCGACTTGCAGTTTATGAGATAATTGCTGACCAAATGTGAGGCTGCTCTGTCGTTGTCCTTCACAAGCTGCTGTTTTTTGGAGAACACGCGAAAAAAATCGTGACAAGCCCATAAAAAATGCTTAATGGATACAAAGTGTTGGGCAAAAAAAAAACAAGCAAGAGCAACAAATAAATTAAATAGAATACAGAAAAAAAAGCGTAGACCAACTGACCACCAACTACCTGTTGACTTCCACTTTCTACCTCTGGGGCCATGGTTTTTGCATTACTTTTTGTTGATGTTGTTATTTTCATTTTTTTTTCTTGTACTCTTAGCTCGCTGTCCAGAAAGGGTTTGTGAATGGTAATGCGACCTCCAGCATCGTAGTAAATCAAGTTCAAATTTACACACAATTCTGTGGCGAGTCGCCCCCTTGCCTTGACTTTATAACTTGATTGACAGTCTGACCAATATTAGGCAGTATTAGCAGGACTTTTAGACCCAACGGATCTGTTTTATTTCTATGTATGTTTTTTTTTTCGTTGGGCTTTGAGAACCAACGCTAAGTGTCCTCGCTCAATAAAGTCAAAAGTAAGAGCGGAACATACATGTAAAAAGAGAAAAAATTACAGAGAGAGAAGGAGAGAGAGAGAGAACAAAATGCGTGCTCTCTTCTGTCCTCAAATGTGCACGAATAGGATAAATGTCCGTGTGAGGGAAATGTATCTCATATGTGTAAGGGGCGAACACATGTGATGAGCATGGTGAAAGTGAGAGCAAAACGAATTTTTCCAAGTAAGCTTGAGGCGCGCATAAGAAGATGAAGAAAAAAAATGGAAAAATAAAACTCTAAACATAAATACATATATAAAATGTACTCGTATAGGACATCAGTGACAGCTAAATTTGCAGCCCGAACACTTAAACATAAGACGCTGGGGAGAACACAGGCAGCATCGACAAAATCGACAAATTAATTGTGAGCAAATTGTTTTAAGGTTTTAAATAGAATTTATTAGACTGTATGTATATATGTTTGTTTGTATGACAGGTCGACGAAACTTAACTACATACAGCTACTCAAATAACTATTTTGACAACATAAATAATTCACAATTTTTTATCATTGCTGACTTTTTTATCGTGGTTAATATTTCTAATACTCGTTTCCAAAAGTATTTTGTCAAAAGATTGACTAACTGTGAGTGCTTAAAAGTGCGTGACAACACAAATATAAAATATGCATTGCATACTTTTTGGAGCAGAATTCAATAATATATTATGTTACATTTTATTAGTGAGGAATTGAAAGGATTTACGAAACTCCTACGGCCATCAAACTGAAAATAGTATTATATAAAACGATGCATACTTTTAGGCGGTGTTCATAACTTTTCGAATTGGAAAACTCATCGACGATTATTTAAGTTGGCGACATCTATGGATGAAAAGCAAATTGGAAATAAACGCCACCTGGTGACCCAGCTGAATTATTTACGCAGTTTAAATAAAAGACGATTTTCTGAATTGAGACAGAAATCGAGAATTGCATCCGAAATTTGTTAAAGTGATTTAACTGTGGGAGATATGCTAGGTTAAACGGTAAGAGAGTAAGCAGACATCGGAAATTGAAGGCTTTCCGGAAATGCGACTGCGAAATGCCGCGATATTTAATTAAGAAGAAAATTCACAAAACTTTTCTTTCGTCTCACAGATACACTTAATCTGTGCCCATATCTATGAAAATGGCGAAGTACTTGAAAACCGTTTTGCACGATAAAAATTTTGTGAACTAGGCTAACACTTAACCCATTCCCAAGTCGAATTGTTCGTTTGTTGGTCGTTTAGAATCAATTATTTTCCAATTTTTACAATGTTCCTTAAAGTAAATAATCATTTTTGATATTTCATTATGAATTAGTGAATAACAAATTTTAATTTTTTATTTAAAACACTTTATTTTATTTTTACAATAAAAATCAATAAAAAACAAAAATTAATTGCGACTGAAATTATGACAAATTATCAAAATAATTGATTACACCTTTTTAATTTAGATTAAAAATTGAATTTAACGCCTATCTTTTATTTATTTTTTGTTTTAATATAAATAAATCTTTAAATAAAAATCAAACAGTAATTCAAAGCTAAACGAATTTTACTTCACATGTATATAAAACAGAATTTTATCGTGGCTTTCGATAGTTTCAACTAAAATAAAAATGTTGGATATTTTATCTATTATTCTCCTTTAACGATTTTTCTTAACATTTTCTTAAACGTTTCGGACTTCATCGGAAGTAAAGGCAACGATAATAAGTAACGACAACAGTTGGATAACGACAATTCGATTCGCTAATGATGCGTACTAATTAGTTGATGGCTTAAGCTTAAAAAAAAGCAGGCTAATCGCCTGCGGTTTTCCACCTTTTCCTTCCATTTCCCAACCCCCTTCCAACACTCGCAGAATAAAGCCGGCTTCCAACAATAACCCAATGGATTCTTTAAAAATAAAAAAAAAAACAAATTCACGTGATGAAAAAATGAAGCCAGTGAAACGATTTGTATCGCTTTTTATGTCTCGCATTTTTTTCTTTCGATTTTTCACTTTTTTCGACTTTTTTTAACCCCGCCTTTTCCGCACTTTTGCGAATTATGGGCGGAAGCAACAGGCGTGAACAGGCCGAGAGGTAGTCCATTTTCACTTTCGCAATTTGCCGTTGTCCGGTGCTTTTTCTGATGCAGGAACTGGGACTGGGACTGGGACTGGGTCTGAGAATGGGATTGGGATTGGGATTGGGGCTGGGTCCAAGCCAAAATCGCTTCTGGCCGCATGTTAATTAACATGACTTTGTGGTCAAGTGCCGTGACCGTGGTCGTAGCCGTATTCAGCACTGTTCCGTGGAGCCGCACCATATTTGTCCAACAACATAATGTGTTTGTTTAAATGCCAAAGTGGCCAATCCCATTGCAATGTGAGAATAAAAACAATTTAAAAGGCGGCAAATCGCGGCAATTATGTGCCCTGATCCCCTTGGGAATTTTCGCGTACATTTTTTTCAACTGTTTTCTTGTTTTAATTTTTTTTTTTGTATTACTTTTACACGTAAGTGTTTGCCATTTTTTTCATTATACGCTTGGGTCCCAGCTTTTTTTTTGTTAGATTCTTGTTTGGCATCGCATTTTTTTATTTCAGCCATTCAAAACGCCACTAAAAGTAAATTAATTGCTTTGCGGCTTTGCGACTTAGTGACTTTTAAAATCAATTTTCTAGGTGTATGGTTGTCAATTGGACATTATGCAAAAACTTAATGAAACCAGTTAAATGTTGATGGACGTACGAATATGTAAGTGAACAAAAGCACCTGAAAACCAACCATCTACAGCAGAGGGTAAAAAAGCCAACATCGCGCAGTCTCAGTGCCGCTGCTGACCGGTAGATGTCGCTACTGAAAAGTACCAAGGCATATACTCCCTTTACTCTCTTGCACACGCTAAAGAGCGTGTTCAGCACAAGGGATAAATCTCTTTTCATTCTTGGACTATTGATACCAGACTATCACTAGCTTATAGATTCATCCATGCAAAAATTTAAAACAATTCGTGATGCTGCAGTCTCGAGTTCTCAACTACAGGATTCCATGTCACACTTACTCTCATACGTTTTTTTTTAATGAGCTTATTATTATTCACTTTTACTAACAACAATAAGCAACTGTAATAAAAATATCATAAATAAATAACACATATACTAATTTTTGAAGTAACAGGTAAATAAACACAAATACTTTCATGTTGCAATATCCTGGGCCAGCCGAGGTAAAATTTCACTTATTACACTTATTTGCATTTTGTTTATTTCTTTAAATAGTTAAGTCCAATAAGTTTTATTATTTGTTTGTAACTCACTTGCTCAAACAAAACTAAGCATCTATAATAATAAAAGAAAATAAAATAAAATGGAAAAATATACGAGTTTTTCTATCGTCAAAACAATTACTTCATCTTTGAACAATTGGCTATTAAACGGTGCGTTTAAACTTTCAAGGATCTTAATTTATGTTCCACCGATAAGTGTTTCCCATGGTTTGGACCAATCTCACAATCTTTTACTTTAAGTTAAATTTTTAGGACTATTTTATTACGTGGTAGTCACAATGTGTCTGACAGTTGATCGCAGATACATTTGATGATAAAAACAAATTATGGTTGAATATTCAGCCATTCGATAAAATTACGATAGATCTTAAATATTTTCCTTCGTAGGAAAATTTCTGCTAGACGGAAACTGGAGATTAGAAGCATCACTGATCTTTTTCGTCACCTTTGACATTCTAGTTGGCCATCTCATTGGACACGTCGATCTCATAAGCTTTTAGAACTAGAAACTCCAACTATTGAATGTTAGTTTCATTTTCGACTCTGTCTCTCCATCCCTTTTTCTGGTTCTACCTTTGTTTATATTTATTCAATTCCCAATTCAATGTAGTTCACTTTCCTTGTCCCTTAAAAAGGCAATGAAAACCTTACCACAAATCCATTTTTGCTGCTGCCGCACCCATTGACAGTGCAAACATATTAACAAGGCTGGTCAGCGGTAGCAAATAATTAAATGAGAATTCTCCAGGGAATGGCTGACTCGTTACTCTAAGTTGAATCCGTGGATAGTTATAGATGGAATACAAACTATTTTAGCTATTTCCAATGATATAACTATACATATGAACCTCTTTTAATTGAAGAAGAGTTAAAAGAAGCTTGCTTGTCATTAAGATACTCAGCATCTGAATCTGAGCAACAATTGAGTTAACGGCAATCAAATTTATACGCTCTAGTCAAAAATGCAGACCTACAAGATACCCTGCTCCCAGATACATAGAACATCGCAACTCAATCTACTCAATGACCACCTTAACGGGTAATTCGCAATTGGAAAAGTTTTAATTACTTTCATGTTTTTATTTTACTCTGCTTTTTTAACTTACAGAAGCCCTCGTATTGATTATTTATTATTTTGTATGTTTAATGGAGTTGAGAATACGTATGTTTGTGTATTTAAAATTGTACAACTAACAATCATAAATTAATTCGAGTCTAGTGTCTACAAATTATCTGCATCCACAAATATTATAAAGTGACTACTTCTAGATGGAAAATGAGCGTGTGAACTTTGTAAGGTGAAAAATTAACTTATTATTAGTCAGCTATATTCAATAATAAAATCTCCAGGGAAAGGCTGAATTCTTCATTGAGAGCAATATATATGTATGTTAAATCAATTGTTAAAAATCATAACAAGCTATGATTTTGAAAATACCAAGTAGAAATGTTGTTGTTATTGTTATAGCACTTTTTCCATCAGCATTATGAATTTGAAAATTTATTTCACCCATTCCAAAGGATTTAAAAATTCATTATATACCTTCTCCGTGTATCTGATGTAATTTGAATTTATTAAGAAACTACAATATTTTCAATGATAGTTTTTGAAAAACTTGGAGCTTTCATTACTTTGCCCAATCTTAAGCAATTTTAAAAAATATATTATTCAGGAACAGGTTATTGTAAGTTTCTGATTAATATGAATTACATAGGCATTATATAATAATTTGAGATGCATTTTTCATAGAGACTCTTTTTGATTGTTAGCTTTGTAAATACTGTAACGGGATCGGGAGCTCGAGGTGTCCAACTTTATGTTTCAGTTTGTGGTACCAAGTCAGGCCTCGTATCAAGGAACAAGACAGTAAGACCTGCGGTCATGCTGGTCTTGTCATCGCACACACTCGCACTCACACTCACTCGCACTTGCACACGCACACGCACACGCACACGCACACACATTCACGCAGCCATCGGCGACTGTTACCTGGCAGAGAAGAGAAGAAAACAATTCAGAGGGAGAGGGACAAAAGTCAATCGGGCGTCGCGACACGAGGCGAGGCGAGGCGAGGCGACGGACAGCGGACGCAGCCGTCGGTAGCGTTTTTATGGTAGAATGCCCGACGCGACCGCGTAAACGTTTCCAAGCTATGTAATTAACATTACGTTCGAGTGTGTGCGTGTGTGTAATGGAAAAAGTGCGTGAAAGGGTTATACAAAGTGCAGGACAGAAAAGCTGGCATTGCAATCCATTTAAGGAAGTAAGGGTTTCGCATTGTAATTTATATTATTACATTGAATAACCTACAAAAAATGAAAAAAATTTAAAAAAAAAAAAAAAAAAACAGATGAGATAGCTAAGTGGCTCTCGTCTCTTTTGTTTTTTCAATTGTCCCGTTTTCGGTCCCACACCATATTCGTGTACACTTAAGTGAAGCACGAACATAGATCGTCAGCATAGTTCACATTGCTTTTAATAATGGCAAGTGGTAAGTTTTAATAAAACTTTGTCACTTTTCTTTATTAATTTTAAGAATTTCGTTCACTTTAAATTAATATTCTCACAAGTAATTAACAACAAATCCACCTTATTATTATTATTTTTTTTTTTATAAAATATTTGTATTTCAAAGATATCTGAGATGTTCCCTTAATCATCTATTACCCACTTCCAGATCCAAACTCTGCCCCAACCCTAGCTCCAACCCCTTCAAGATATTCCCACTTACATTTTTTATTTTTCCTTTCATTAACTTTGTTGTTTTTCCATTTTTGGTTGCTATTGTGATTTTGCTCCCTCTGCTCGCCATTTGTGATTGACAACTTGTACCATTGTTTCATTAAATGCCCTTTATAATAAAAAAATACGGCTGCAAAATTAATAAAGGTAAGAAAATATATCGTCCTGCTTCTTCCAATAATAGCCATTCGATTCTAAGTGATGTAATAAAAGTGTATGTAGATTTATTATTGTAATATTGTAACTTAGAAATATCCGTAATCAAAAATAAATATGTTATTGAAAATTACCACAATTATTATTTTTTATTTCGGCTCTTTCATATTTTGCATAAAGCTTACTCTTACTTAATATTTTCCATTTGAGAAGAAAAAACATATTGTGACCGTTATTGAAAAGAAAAAATTGACCAGAGTCAGGAAAATGACAAGCTACTTAATCCGAAACTGAATGGACTTTCCAATATTTGTACCCCGAATGTTTTTCTTATTCGTGTTTCGTAGGTTTTGCTTAATTTTAAATTCATTTTGGTTTCTTTATATGTATATTATAATTCGTGTGTTGCCTTTGAATTTGTAATGTTAACAATATTTTTGGATATTCTCATAAGGTAAAAAATGTATTAAAATATATTAACAACTATATACTTCAACCCACAGGATCCGCCATCGTATAGATAGGGCATAAAGGGAAAGGCAAGTTTGTTGTTGTTGTTGTTGTTGCTAACAACTCCAACTCCAACTCCAACTCCTGCTCCAGTTCTCAGTTCTCAGCTTCCAACTGCCCATCCTCAACCCTCCGCACATCAACACTCGCTCGGGTGCGCTTTTCCTTTTTTATCACTTCCATTTTTGTTGATTTTTATTCTTTTTCAAGAAAATTAAATTTTAAATTGTTGTGCGCACTACCAAGTGAGGGAGAGAAAGAGAGCAAGAGAGCGAGAAGAGGGATAGAGAGAGATGAGAGTCCAGTTTGCGTACTGCCACTGAAAGGAACCGCATCACCCATAACCCCACCGTACATCCGGCACCTCCTTAGGCCTGTCCTGGTCCTGGATCTGGTTCTGGTTCTGGTGCTGGACGTGCAGCACAGTCGGTTCTCCCCGTCAATTAAATTGTATTTGCGCAGGATCTTTGTGTATGTTCCTGTTCCTCCTCTGCCTCCCCCTTCAGTGCCCCCTGTAATCCCCCTAAATGAAGCGTGGCCATCGCTATCCGTCAGCGCGCCTCCTGCTACTCCTTCTTCTGCTCCTGCCGCTTTGTTGCGGAAGGAAATGCGCCATGCCAAAATCTAGACACGAAAAAAGCGAAAGGACTAAAACAAAAAATGGGCAACTACTTCTGAGAATGGTGGCTTGGTCGGGCTCGGACTCGGAGTGCGACTGGGATTGGGACTGGGACTGGGACTGGGTCCGGGGCGTTTGCTTTTTGGGGGATGGAGAAAAAGTTGCAAAGGGTGAGAGAAGGGAAGTTCGACTGCCGCTGCCAGTTTCACCCACTCACAAGCAAATAAAATGGCAACGTTTTCACTTTTCCTTCACACTTCTTCTTCCAAATGTTGTTAAAAAGTAATTTTTTATTTTTATCTCTTGTGATATTCTTTTTGTGTTCTTTCGGATACTTTACTCTGCTTTGGAATTGCTTCATCTCAGCGAGAGCCTTTTGGACTGGCCCCAACTCACCAAATCTAACAACAACAGCAACCCTCTGAACCCGCATTTTTGTTCTTCTCAAATGATTGATTATTTTTACATAAAAAAGGATAGAATTTTGAATGGCAACATCACGACACACAATGCAATGCAAAGAAATATTATCAAAAAAAAAATTACCTCTTGTTAAGAATGGACTTGGGAAACGCCCCTAGAATATTTGGATTTCTTCATCCTAAGCATTCTGGAGATGCTAGATTTAATATCGTTGATATTATTAAACTTAACTAGATTCATATTCACTTATAAATCAAATTATTTACACTATTAATAAAGTACGATTTTAACTTAAGATATGCAACTCAAGGCAATAGCTCATATAATTTGTTAATTTTCTCAATTTGCGAGCAATGAAAAACTTGTCATCTAGAATTATAAATCATTAATTTCCATTCTTTACTCAATCAGCGGATAGCCATAATTAAAAAAAAAACAATGCTCCTTCAAATTGGTTTACATTTGACCAAGATATGGAAGTTCCAAGTTTTCTAAAAAAATATCAAGCAATAAATATATATATTTTTTAATAATTGTAGGTTTTGCGAAGCTGGGAGTATTTAGGTGATACTTTAAATTCACTAAAACTGGTTCCAAAAAATTTCAAAGCATTTTAATTCCAACCCATTCCAGGCAAAATAAAAATTGCAATCAAAACTTTTTCTAAAGTTTAACATTTCTTAGAGTAGATTCTTAAATTTTTTTGTTGAGCGTTGAAATTCAGTTTGAATTCAGTTGGCCGCGAATTTACTTCAACTGTGCTTCGGATATCGATTTAAATGTTGTCTAGATATTTAACATTATACTTGAATTCAATCAAATAACAAAAAGCTAACCAAACCAAATCAAAAAAGCTTTGGAGATTTTCGGGACAGGAAATTGAGTTTTCAAAACAAATTTTCGACTGACTATTTATGTGCTTCTTTGGAAAATGGGCTTGAGGGAATTTAATTCCCGAAGTTAGTAATGTCTAAAGGTTTTAAGCAACAGGATTTCAATGATTTTCAGCCCATCTGATGAGAATTTAACGACTATCATAAGAGAAAACTACTGTAAATATTTAGCCTCCTATCAATAACGTTTGTGTTGTGAGTCAATTAATAAGTGGCCAGTAAAAGAGTGAGTCAGAAAAAAATGTTTTAAATATAAAGATCATTCAAATAAATTTGGTTTGGATTGCTATCGAATTGAATAACAATTTCATTTAGTATATCCCGGCTCTGATCAGAGTTCTTAGCTCTGTTGTTTGGACAAGTCAGAATGATATGCAGATAAGGAGCGAGTCACTAAGCAGGACAAGGGATGGACAAGGGCAGCCGCAGCGAGATCTCGCCAGCTGTCGGCGATCAAATTCCAATCCGATCCGTTACGTCCGGCCAAATAAAAAAGCACAACCTCAAATCAGTGTTCAACCCTTTAATTCCGTAGCACATTCGGCACGTACCTGTCCATCTGTCTGTCCATATACATATGTGTATTTTCGCTGTGTCCTGTCGTGGCTCGTTGTTCATTTTATGCATAAATTACTGTCCCAGCAGAGTCGCCCCTTTCAAATGCCGTTATGACCTCGCTGTAGAAGGATCGGTCAGGTAGGTTCCATTCCCATTCTCATTCTCATTCCCACTCCCATTCCCATTATCATCGGACCTATGGAAACTATAAAAAAACTATGCAAATCCTCAGCCTCACACTCTTGCACACACACAACATCTGCTGATGAAACACGTGAATTTGTGTACGAGTACACTGCTAAAAAAGACACAGTTAATCTAGTAATATACGTATGAATTCCAAATATTTTTACAAAATAATTGTCATCAAAATGTTCTTTTTATTCCCTTTTTTCAATAAATACTTTAATGAAGATATTTATATTAATATGTTTAACAATTTATTTTAATCAACCGTGTTAAAAACACTCATTAGAAAATAAAATAATATATCCACTCACAAGAATGATAGTCTGTACAAATACAGTGAAAAAAAAAAAATTAAAAAATATGATAATGATTTTAATGATAACTAAAGCTTTCTGGCCTTAACTAGACATTTAAAATCGGATCTTAATTTTATCAAAACTATTTTAATCAAAAACACTTGAAATGATCATAAGATAGAGTTTTAATTATTAGCTGTGTTTTTTTTAAATATTTTGAACTAAAAACTTTAATATCTTTCAATAATAGATACTTAGAAAAAAGAAAAAAAAACGTTATTAGTTCCTATTCATATTCCTTTGTAAGCTTGAATTGTTTTTTTCAGTGTTTAAAAAATATGAAAATTTATGTTAACGGTCCGCGTGTGTCTACGGGCAATGATAATTTGGGGCTGCTGTTGACCCCTTTAGCTTTAGGGTTGACCGTTGATCGGCACAGGGGTTGCGTCCTAGGAAAGGCCATAACTAGAAAATCTCTTGGTACTATCGGTTGCACAAATACACATACATACGCACTCAGAGACACAGGTACAGATACATGCTCATACAAATAGGGATAGTTCAGAAGAAGCGCGTACTGCCACAAAGCTTACAAAGCGGTAGATGTGCCAGATGCTCTTTGCCCTCTTGCCACAGACACACACACACACACACACACACACACACACACACACTGAACAGGCAGGATGTCAAAGAAAGACACAAAGATATAGAAGCACCGTTAAAGAATTGCTTACATACATTTCGAGCGCATTTCTCGACCCTTTTACCGACATGTCTCGAAATGGGAAGTTTTGCTTGGAATGCAACTTCGATTACACTAACACTTCATGTAAATTTACTTTATTATATCGTAATTGTAAATCTCCCCGCATCGATTGGACACTTTAACGTCCAAATCTTTGCAAATTGAACTCAAATTAGATAGCTTTAACAAACTGAAGTATTTCTTAACTGATGTAGAAAAATAGTTATATTAAAAAAAAAGATATGACATTATTATATATTTTTTTAATATATCTTCATTAAAGGAAACATTCATTAAGGGAAAGAGCATTTCAAAATATTTAAAGCCTTCCTGAACTCAAACCCGCTCCAAATATGAAACTTTTTCTTTAAAGACAAGATCGCCGTTTTAGGGTAATGCCCATTCGTTCAGTTAGCACAATTCTTTTAAACTTGTTCTCATTCACCCTGAAGCGCCGCATAACAAACAACAAAAACAAAATACAGTTACAGTACATCTGGGAAGAATTTATGCAATTGCTTTCTTAAAGACGTGGCTTTCAATGCGTTGCTGGGTCAGTGGAGTAGAGTACGACAATTCAAAATACAGAATAAATGTACCTGTACCCGTGTTGCAGGCAGCACCATCTGGACTCGATCGCAAATCGTGATCTTGTTCGCGACTTGAGGGAGAGAATTGAAGTAATGTTAAGTAAGGTGCATTTCCATTACCGAGTCCAACTGTTGGCAGGAGGTACAAGTAATACAAGTGCTGAGCGTGCTCGAATACAAGATACCCTGCAAAAATAACAAAGACAAGAAATAAGAAAAAAAAAGAATTTTAAAAAAGACCCATTTAATTAGCGTTAAAAAAATTAAAGAAAACCATTTTGAAAACCAAGTTTATTAATATTAATTATTAATATGATAATATTATTATAAAAAAATATAATTTCAAAGGAGACCAATTTATTCATACCAACTTGGTAAATCTAAGTATTATTTAGCAATAAGTTCTTATAGGAAATTCAAAGTATGCAGTATGTATAAGGACACGGACAACGCCGGGTTAAACCATCAAGTATATATTTATATATATGCATATATATTTAATATGTATACTTATGTAGATGGGCTCGCGTTGGATACGCAGAGGGTGAATTTAATGTGCAATAAATAGAGATGGGGATATGGAATGCATTAACAATAAATTGCATTGTTATGTTCAGGTACATATGTATGTATGTATGTATGTGTATATTCACATATGCACATATGTGTGTGTATACACTTTGTGTAAGTACATAGGCACGTGCATACCAGTGTACCAGCCCATTTATCCGCATAAAATATTTATAATATACAAGTAGATGCGGAAAATGCTGATACATATTTACATACATATGTACATATATTTATCCATGTCCTGCAACGCACAGCAGAATGTCCGAGTGTATGTATACAAATGCGTGTATGTACGTATAATTCTGTATTATAGTCGCATTAACATTGTCAAATGCATATGCACACGCATCCGTGTGTGTGTGTGTGTGTGTATATACAAATGTATATGTACGTATGTGTGTACAAGTGTGTTCGCTTAAATTAAATAGCAGCATAATGTGAATGCGTATGGCTAAATAAGCATGTATGTATGTACATATGTATTTATGTGTACGTATTAACGTACATGCGTAAGTATGTATGTATGTAGTAGAATCATATGCAGTTGTGTACATATGTATCAGGTCTGTATATATCGAATTTATATGCACATCTATTTGTAATTCTACTGTCAATATTGTATACATATATCTATCTATATATATATTTATATATACCTAAACATATACGAGTTATAGTATAGAGACTGGTCCAGCCTGCTGATAATTATGCCCACAGACGAACAGACTTGTAAATGCAGGGAGTGATGGAAGGCAGGGGAGGGTGAGGATGGGGTTAAGATTGAGAGGGAAGGTGAGAATAATTTTGGCATTTCAGCGAATAGATTTTCAACTAATTGTTATTCAAATGCCGCCTTCAACTGAAAGGTGTTTTGTGGACTGTGGACGGTCGATCTACAAGGAGACTTAGTAGAAATACCGAATTTCAAAGCGTTTTTATGTGCTCTCTTTAAATATTATTTATTGAATAATAAAATGCGACCAACCATTTGTCACTGTGGTGGCAAAAATAACATTCAATAATAGACACTGCTTTAACAAATGTATAATATTTAGCAAATTTGTATAAGTTCTTTGATTCACAAACAAATTCCATTTAGTTAGATCAATATTCAAATTGAAAATAAAAATCATAACTGTTTAGAATAACGATAATTATAATACAAAAATAGTTGAATGTATAAATAAAAAAGTGTAATCAGCTGAGTATATAAATTTACAGTTCTCTTTCCGTGCAACGCTAAAAACCAGATTAATTGAAATTTGAAAAACTGTAGAAAAGATAAGTTTTGTTGAACAGGACAACAATTTCCGCTCCATAAGTATCTACTTAATAAATCATATTACTATGTCTCTCAGTTTTGATGCTACATTAACCTTTAGTATAAACACTTTTTTCGATTTTTGAGTTATTTCAACATTCCTCACAGATTGTGTATTTTTGGTCAATTCTCATACGTTCTGTCCAAATTTGGTTGAAGTCGGGCTTCTTCTTATATCCAACTGTTGGCATAGAAACAATTTCTGGAAAATTAACCATTTGTTCGAAAAACTTTCGTGTTTCTGGAGACACTCGTATGTCAACCAGTCGAAGGTGAACTTTCTTTCTTTTTTTGAATTTAGGTCGATTATCGGATGTGGATCTTATACTATATGTTATAGTTATCCAATAACCCATGCAGCATTCAATAGAAGTTCACTTTGTAATACGAAATTTACAGACTACATTTTATCATAATGGGGTATTAATATAATTAATTAATTTTGTAACAATCATTTTCTATTGCTTAAAACTAAGTATGTATAGCAATATGTGCAATATACTTATTTATACATATATATGTAAATGTAGTAATATGAAGTAGAGAATTTTCAAAGTATGTAAAGGAATGATTTCTATTTGCATATACTCGCAATTATACTTATTTGCAAAATAAGCTAAATTAAATATAAAATGGGAGCTGTATGTATGAATGTATGTACATACATACATGTATATGGTACTGTTATATGAATATATGTAACCATATGGTTTTTTGGTTTCGCGATTCAATAGCAAAATGAACTCCCGTAGAACCCTTTTACCGAGTCTCCCTTTCCCCATTTCTTCCATTTGCATTTGGATTGAGATTCGTGTGTGGGCGTGCTTGGGCGAATACCATTTGTTGTGAGTAAATAATTGTGTAGAACGAGGGCAGAATACACGCTGCACTCACTGTTGCAGCTAACTATTCACAATACATTTTGCATTCGCAGACGAATGCGCCGCCATTTTGTTTTTCGCAGAGGGTAGCATTCAGTAGAACGTGTGGTTCGGCCCATGGGCAAACATCTATTGCCATTTATATATGCAAGTACATATGTATATTTAATTATGTTTTTGATATCATTAAAATGGTTTGCTTTATCTGTGGCTATTGCAAAAAGACAACAGTAGAAATTATTATAAAACATATTTTTGCAAATAATGCATTATTTGGCATGTATTAAGTTGAACATTTTCCTTATTTTTTTTAATGTTCTGTATCCACTGAATGTATGTAATGTATGCATATGTGTGTACATATATAACAGACACACCCTACCCTATAAAATATATGGCAATTCCCGGCTTAGCGCTTTCTGTAGTTATAGGAATGTGATTATTTGCAAGTTTTACAATATACAAAATTATTTTATTACGCCAAATAAAACAATTTTCACAAAAATAAACTGTCGAGCTATAAAATAGTAATTTTTGAACGTTTTCTTACCATTGTTACTAGCCAACAAATTTAATATTAAGTTAAAGCATAAGAATGTATGTAACAGGCAGAAGGAAGAATCCACAAACACGATTAGTGTCGGACCAATTGCAAGAGCGAAAGTTCGCGTCCCATCAATATTTCTATTATCCCGACATGCAGAAGGAATTTTCTAACAATTATTCTTAGCACCTGGCACAGTAGCAACAACTGTGCAAATTGGAGTCTTCTAGCTCATACCGTGCTCACTCATCACCTGCCAGAAAAAACAGCTCTATACTAGTATGTTAGTAATATCAACAGCCCCTAACGATCTATTGAGTACGAAGATCAGAGACTTTAAAACCTGGAGACTTTAAATAATAAGGTCCACTTCAAGTTCGCTCTTGGCTCGGCATTCGAAATGGAAAATTTATCTAATTGTGTGTGATAAAAGCACCTATATTCAAAATTTGAAGCCCATAGTTCTTATAACCCCGAAGATAGCCTAGACACTCAGGGATGGAATGTGCAAGGCATTTTGAATTATTCTGCATATGCATTTATACAAGTTGGCAATAAAAAGAATGGGCCGACTACATTTTCGATGTCTCAACAAAACTTTCTGCATATTGGTGCTGTTGCTGTCAGCGTGTTCCTGAAGCTCGTTGAACTGCTTAAACGGGTCAACCGCTCGTCTCGTTTCAGGACCCGTTTTTAACCTCAATCCCAAATTTAGCCCCAGCACCAACCCCAACTCCAAGCCCAACCCCAAATCCAGCTGACTGAGGCTAGCCAGAACAAAAAGGAGGAGCACAAAACATACAAACATAACTAGATTCTGAAGCTGATGCTGGTGCTGGTGCTGGTGCTCATAGGCGGCGGCACATGAACAACTAGTTCAAGTCCGGCATAGACATAGACATAGACATAGACAACCTTGACATAGGCATTTGGCCTTGGTTGTCGCAGTCGCCATCGTCATCGTTCTCGTCGCTTTTGTCGTCGTTGAAGGTAAAGTTGAAGTTATTATTGATATTAAATGTGCAAGTTGATAAGAGTCCGGCGGATATGAGCACTATTGAGTCGATATTAATATTCATTAAAGTAAGTAACATCCATAACTTAACACAGTTAACTGATTTGCATAAGCTTGTTCTTGTTCTAAGTATTAGTATTAGTATTAGTATTAGTATTAGTATTAGTATTAGTATTAGTATTAGTATTAGTATTAGTATTAGTATTAGTATTAGTATTCGCATTCGCATTCATATTCATATTCATATTCATATTCATATTCATATTCATATTCATATTCATATTCATATTCATATTCATATTCATATTCATATTCATATTCATATTCATATTCATATTCATATTCATATTCATATTCATATTCATATTCATATTCATATTCATATTCATATTCATATTCATATTCATATTCATATTCATATTCATATTCATATTCATATTCATATTCATATTCATATTCATATTCATATTCATATTCATATTCATATTCATATTCATATTCATATTCATATTCATATTCATATTCATATTCATATTCATATTCATATTCATATTCATATTCATATTCATATTCATATTCATATTCATATTCATATTCATATTCATATTCATATTCATATTCATATTCATATTCATATTCATATTCATATTCATATTCATATTCATATTCATATTCATATTCATATTCATATTCATATTCATATTCATATTCATATTCATATTCATATTCATATTCATATTCATATTCATATTCATATTCATATTCATATTCATATTCATATTCATATTCATATTCATATTCATATTCATATTCATATTCATATTCATATTCATATTCATATTCATATTCATATTCATATTCATATTCATATTCATATTCATATTCATATTCATATTCATATTCATATTCATATTCATATTCATATTCATATTCATATTCATATTCATATTCATATTCATATTCATATTCATATTCATATTCATATTCATATTCATATTCATATTCATATTCATATTCATATTCATATTCATATTCGTATTCGTATTCGTATTCGTATTCGTATTCGTATTCGTATTCGTATTCGTATTCGTATTCGTATTCGTATTCGTATTCGTATTAGTATTAGTATTAGTATTAGTATTAGTATTAGTATTAGTATTAGTATTAGTATTAGTATTAGTATTAGTATTAGTATTAGTATTAGTATTAGTATTAGTATTAGTATTAGTATTAGTATTAGTATTAGTATTAGTATTAGTATTAGTATTAGTATTAGTATTAGTATTAGTATTAGTATTAGTATTAGTATTAGTATTAGTATTAGTATTAGTATTAGTATTAGTATTAGTATTAGTATTAGTATTAGTATTAGTATTAGTATTAGTATTAGTATTAGTATTAGTATTAGTATTAGTATTAGTATTAGTATTAGTATTAGTATTAGTATTAGTATTAGTATTAGTATTAGTATTAGTATTAGTATTAGTATTAGTATTAGTATTAGTATTAGTATTAGTATTAGTATTAGTATTAGTATTAGTATTAGTATTAGTATTAGTATTAGTATTAGTATTAGTATTAGTATTAGTATTAGTATTAGTATTAGTATTAGTATTAGTATTAGTATTAGTATTAGTATTAGTATTAGTATTAGTATTAGTCTGTCGAAAATCGATGGCCGGGCAGCTGGACGACTAGCAGAGTACAAATGCATGTACACTTATACATGCATACATCAAAGTGTTCATGTATTGGAATTAAATATAAAACTAAGATCTGATCGTACCATCATACATTTCTAAATCTAAGATTTACTATGCAATTTAAAGAAATCGATAAATTTAGGGTGTCCAGCCTGCCTGTCGACAATCGATGGCCGGGCAGCTGCGAGGACGACTAGCAGAGTACAAATGCATGTACACTTATACATGCATACATCAAAGTGTTCATGTATGTATGTATATATATGTATGTATGTACATACTTATATGTAGACTACCGCTATCACATGCTCATATTCACACGCATACAAATGCATATACAAATGTATGTACTTATATGTTTGTATGTACATCTGTAAGTGCGTAACGGTATATAATTTAAGCATACATACATACATATACATGTATATACATACATAAGTGCTGTTCGTATTTCTGTACACATGTATATGTATAAAATCGCACATGAATGCAACGCCGTGACGACAAGCGGAAATGCATCCTGACATACACAGACATACATACACACACACACATTCACAAGTCTAAAGCCGTTGCATTGCATAAACATAGATAGCCGAAAACAGAAGGAGAGGAAAGGAGAGAGACAGAGTGAAAAAGAAATACTTAATATGAGATTGTGTGAAGGATAGAGTGGGACAGAGACTATTTGGTTGTAGACAGCGAGCTGCAGCGGAGGTGGGCAACTGCATGATAAAAGAGGTTCAGGGGTCGGCAGAGGTGGAGGTGGAAGTGGAAATGGAGGGGGATGATGTCGGTGGGCGTTACAGGCTGAGGGGTAACATGCTGGCCCCAGCCAAATAAGGGATGTTACTGCACTAAAGTGCAGCAGGAGCGATGCACTCGAATGCAACTCGTCGAATACATCGGCGCTGGCGAAAACTGCACTTGACACTGCAACGTAGCAGGTTGTGTGTGTGCGTGTGTGTGTGAGTCTGGTCAACTCGTGGGAGTGGAATGGGGCAGACGAATTTTGTGGCCCCTTTCCATACCGACAACAACAACAACAGACATGGGCCTGCCAAATATGCAACTGCAACTGCAGCTGCAGCTGCCGACGTGACATCGACGTCGCCGTCGACGTCGATTTCGCGGTTGGCAGAGAAGTAGACGTTGGCGCCAAAGCTAACGGTTAGCCACAATGGGCTAGAATTCGTTTTCGTCTACCAAAAAAATTTAATATCAAATCAGAAAGAGCTTTCAATGAATTGCAATGGTTTAAATATTAATTATGTTTGGTATTCGAATTAGCATTTTCTCACAGTCTAGTTAAAGGATCAGTTTACGTATTGATTTAGCGCAAACTAAAAGCAATCGTCAAAACACTTATTTAATATTAAAACTTAATTATAAACTGAGATTCAAAATGAACAACTAAAATGCATTAAACAAGAAGCAGAAGACAAATTTTGAAGGAGGAAGTAACCAACTTGAAATTGTACAGTTGTTAGTTGCTTCATCGACTATTCTATAAATGATCTGTACTAAAAAAATGTTTAAGCTTAAAAATAAAAAAACTGATTGGGTTTATTCAGCAAATCTTGGAATAATTAAGAATTTGTTTAACTCTTCTTAGATGAATTAATATTGAATACCCTCCGACTTTTAACATTTATTTACATTTCTGCTCTAAGTAATTTAAATTTATTGTTAATCAAACTTACTTTTTTTTTTTAAATCTTTATAATTTATTTTTAGAAACTGCAAGTTGATGTTGAATAAATAAACTATAAATTATACAAAATTTGAGAATGGTTGTCGATTGCCGAATGTCGATGACCGATGCAACTGCAGCTGATGCAGCGTCAACTTATGCTAATGTCTTGGATATAGTCCAGGCACACTCTTGGTCAGCAACCATTTCCACATCCCCAACTAAATGGACAAACGCAGCCGTTGATGCTGTTGGTGGCGCTGCTGCTGACGCTTTCGCTTACGCCGCAGTCGCCGCTGCCACTGGCGCTGCCGCTGCCACAGTCGCTGACGTTTTTGTTTATCGACACAACATTTTTTATCTCATAATAAGCCTACCCGACATCTGCCCCTCTCGACCTGGTCACATCCACATCCACATCCATATCCACATCCACATCAACATCGACGCCAATTTTTATTCTGCAATTATTTGGTCGTCGCATTCAGAAACGCAATAGTCTATGGAGTAGAACAGTCGACTGCGGATCGTCCAGACCACGCGGAGCATTTTTATTTCTCAAATGTGAATAAACTTTGTGCTTTGTGCAATATTAACCAAAAACAAAAAAAAAAAACTGAAACAAAAAAAAATCTTATATTGAAAACAGTCAAAAAGAAAATGAAATTTAACCTCTTCTAAATGCCGGAATACAATAATAGATTTTAAAATTCCCAAAAACTTCCTTCCAAAAATGTCACAACCAATCCAATCTAAGCCCAACTCAATTCAATTATTTAAATCAATCACTGATTACATTTTCTTTTCCAATTTCTCTGATTTCAGATCATCATAATTTTACCAAAAAACAATAGACCAAAAAAAGTTTTCAATCCAAGAAGCAAACAATAGAACTTCAACGACAACTTAACCATAATTCAGTTTAATCAAGCAATAGAACGGATACAGTTTCACAAATACTTATACTTATAACAAACCAACTCTTGACCTGAGCAATTTTAAACAAATTCAAAAATAAAACCAAACATACGTAACAAACAACAAAACGCAGAAAATTATAATACTAAATCTTTACTTTAACAAAAAACCAAAAGAAACAACACCAAGATAAATTAAGCAACAACGGAAAACAAAATTAAAAAATCATTAGAAAATTGCAAAATTGAAATCAAAAGTACAAAATTAGAACAAGTATATAAAACGAAACGATAAACACAATTTTGATAATTATATTAACTAAAAGTAATATTCAGAATAAAAAATCCACATAAAAATATAACTATTTTAGTGCATAATAATTAAACAAAAATGTTTACTGTAAACTTTAAAGAACAAATTATGAAAATAACAACATTGTAAAAACGCAACATTATTTGAAATTAAAGCGACTAAATAACTAAAATTGCCAATATCTATAATTTTTAACTTCAATTAATTTCTTAATGCTTTTTAAGAGTCGACGATCTCTATGCCCTCAAATACAAGTTGAAGTAACAGCTAAGTCAACGCAACAACGAACTTTAAACATTTAAAAAGTTTGATAAATAGAGATTTGGGAATCTCCTCAGCATATTAATTGCTCAAAGCCCAACGATCAGCATCAAAATACTCCAGTTTTATGCTTATCGGAAACACACTGACACCGGAACAGACAGTTTGGAATACCATATACCCTATAGCTAGCACACTCACATTCACAAACATACACACACACACACAAAAGTACAGAAACAGAATACAGATTGATTTCACAGATACCCTATCAATAAAATAGTTGTAAACAAATAGTATTTTAAGGAGAATATAATTGTATAATCATAATTGTAATTATTATATAAAATCAAATATTATAAAACTAATCGATACATAATCTATACAATGTAAAAAAATTAGTATGTGGCTATAATCTAACAATAATACTATCCATAAAACAGACAGAGACCAACACACAGACAAAACAATTAGTATATATCCTATTAAAAATTTAAAAATTTAAAATACTCTGGATGCAATTCGCACATAGCTCTGAATTATAATATGCATTGATCTGTATATGAGATCTCAGAGAGACAAAAGTGTACACATACAAGAAACACGAACTGCAATACTCAATAATCTATAAGATAGGTTAAATAGGTTCAGCATACCCTTTTGTGATTACATTTTACATTTATATTAAAAAAAATTTAATTTGTTTTTATAATCATATATTTCTGAATATATATGAAGGCATCGAATATAAAATCCAAGCATTGTCAACTAATATAGATACATGAGAAAAATTCATTATAGAAAGTTAAAGAAAATGGTTGCATATATACTTTGATATTTTATATATGAAAAGCATCGCAGAGTGGCAGAGACGGAAATAAATAATTAAATATTTGGGTGATATTTTTGGCCTACGTCTATAAGCAAAATAATTAACAAATTGTGATGAAACAAAAATTATAAAAAAATAAATCAAAATTATTAAAAAAATTAATTTATAACAAAATAAATATAAAAGATAAAAATATAACTAAATTAACAAATCAAAAACAAATAAATAAAAAGTTATCAACAATTAAAACTAGAAATTAACATTATTAGAAATTACAACATTGCAAAACCACAACGTGTGCCTTATTCTGGCCTTAAGTTCAAATTAGTTTCAATAATATTACATAATAATAACAATGTACGTCTAATCTACAACAATATTACAAATAAGATACTCTAATATCGAGAATTACGAGAAACGCCTCCGACAAAGCTGCGAATTCATACGATTCAATTCCATGGAACTCAACTATCTATTAATTAATACATATGACCGCTTTCAAATGATAGATCCACACTTCAGTTCATCATGACCAGGTCCAGGAATGCGTATGTCTAAATGGTAGGTTATTAAAATAATTTCATAATATAATAACTTCTTTTGGGATTCAGTGTAATTTAAAGGCGAAAATAGGTAGAAGCATACCCGAATAAGTATACTTGAAAATCTCAACATGAAAAGTCAGTCAATAAGATAGAAAAACTTTTTTTAAAAAAAGTTCTCTTTGCAAATCTTGTCTTAATTATTTGATAATCTTGTTTTGTGAAAGCCGGGAAATGTAAGATGAATTTTAGCCTATAAAATCGAAACTTATGCAAAACTTTAAATTTATAATTTAATTTACTTGTAATAGTTATTGCAAATACAACTATTGCTTATTCATAAAACACATTTGAGTAAAATTTAGAGAAGATAAAATACTAGATTTCTTTAAGTTGTTCAGTCAACAAATAATAATTACAAAATAAAATAACTAAAATTGAATAAAAAAGTATTAAAATATGGATTGAAAATTTGACAAATTAAGGTTTAATTGAAGCAAAATAGATACAATATAGGAATAACATAACAGTTAAAAATTTAAGGTTTTATTCAAATTATCAAAAGATTATTTTCGTTTTAGTTTGATGCCTATTAGAATTAATGAAACCTATTTATATTTTATATAATATAATAAATTCATTTATATTCAACTGTTGATAATTCAAACTATAAAAAGAGATTTCATATTTGGAATCAAAATTAAATGTTATGTGGATATATTTATGGTTTATTTTAAATTTAAAAAGAATTTAATGCCGAACACTTTATACATTTTTTTGGATTAATTTTTACATGATACAATACTTGCATTAATGGCTTATTCTTCCGCCGGTTTTGAAGAGAACATCTCCTCAGGCAAAATGTTTGAAAGTAAAATTGTAGTTGCCACATTTGGGGCTATGTTATTGCCACGAATATTCGTACATCTACTGTTACTACTACACTGCTGCTGAGTTGACAGAGCCAAAGCCGGTTGAACTAACAATGCAGAGTATTGGCCATGCAAGAGTGTGGCCAAGTTGAAGTTAAGAGAGGATGCACGGAAGCCCCAAGACTCTGAAGTTGGCATTGGCGTTGACGTTGGACACGAAGACGTTTCGCTTTGTCCCGAAGATGCCATGGAGCTTGCGAACGAAGACGTTTGACTTACTTTGCTCTGCCAACGACGCGTCGCGTTTGCGTTGCGTTGCGTCGCGTCGCGGGCTTTTCCTTTTGGCCAAGTTCTATTTCTAAGCACGCGAGAAGATGTGGTCTGAACCCTCAGTGATAGTCATATTTATACTTGTTTCGTGGCAGCGACAAAATTAGTTTTTCAATGACTCGCGTGCCGCCAGGTTATCCTTAACTGAGAACTTAGGTGTCACTATAGCACTCGATGTTCTCGATTTTCTTGACGTCTAAAAGTGGAAATTGTCGCGTTTTCTGACTTTTTCAAATTTTAACTTGAGTGTCAATATGTTACTCGTTATTCCGTGTTGTCGGCCAAATGAACTGACCAACAAAATATCAATGGTTAAATAGTAAATATTATATAATAATTATTAATCATTTTAATAACTTTTAAGTAATTAACACACTGACACATTTGAAAATAATTCGTGCAATCTGTGTTTACCGTGAAAGTGCATTAGAAATATACCAAAAGCAAAACAAAATAATAAATAAATATTTAGCCAAATAACAAAATTATTATAAACAAGTAAATATATTTCATTCTAAATATTACAGCAATTATAAGCAATCAATTGTTTTTAAAACTAATATTTAAAATAAATCGAATTATTTAATTTTAATTTAAAATATACTATTATTTGTAATCGAACTTATTTCAAAGGCTTAACGAATACTTTTTTGTAAACTCGACTTTGACCAAACTTACGATTGTGTGTTTGATATTTTACATTTAGTGTACGCTTTAAATAAATTATATCAACGATTTATGCAAGAGATGCGCAAAACAATAATTATGAAATATAAATTTAAAACATTTCTTAATAAATCTACAACTTTCAATATCATTTCTATCAAAAACATTTAATTTTGTGGTTAAGATATAAGAAACGGAACCTATTCAATTAACAATTTTTTGGGTCACAAGAATCAAAACATTTTCGAAAATTTTTTCCAAATGATTAATGTATGTTCAGTTTTTAATTAAAACTACTACAAAATATTTCATTAATTAAACGCGCAAATATATTGTAAGATGAAATAAAAGATTGTTGTAAATTTCGTTAACCGATGCTCAAATGGTTATTTTAGTTGAAAATTGGGTTTGAAGTCGTACAGCCATTAATTAAATTAAATAAATGACATAATTTAAATACTATTTTTAAAACTAAATTAGAATTACAGGGCTGTGACAAAAATCCCTTTCAATACAAAATCAAATTAATGACTGGAATACAACAAAATGCATTTTTAGTTCTTATTACCAAATTCGATAACCAAGTAGACAAATTCGAATGAAAATTTATCAATGCATTCACATAATAATCTATCGTTGTTCCATATAACAGTAATTCAAACTGTTCAATGATATTATTAAAATTAAATACAGAAATAAAATAGTGTGGAGTGTCGACAATATTTTTTGCAGTTACGAAATTTGACAATAAAAAATCGACTTTGAAAAACGAAATCACTACAAGGAAAAACAATCATTCTAATATTTAAGTTTTAAGTGCCTATTTACCAGAATTGAAAGAAGTACAATAATTCCTAAGCTGTTTAAGAAACTTTTTAAAACTTTTGGGATTGATTTAGTCTTTGACAAATTAGAGAACCTTACGAGAAACATACACAAAAAAATACAATTTAACAAACAAGAACTCTTGGATACAAAAATAAAACAATTCGAGAACAATAAATTTATTGTATCAGTGTTGGGTTCGGCAAATAAACCATATTACATTTTTCTTGTGTCTGTTGATAATAATCACATTTATTTGTTGAAATATATAAATGTCCGTCATCCTTTTATTTGTAGGCTATTGAGGATCCGGTGTCTTCCACAATTTTCGTAGTTTAAATCAGATAGAGATAGATCTATCGCCCTGGGTCCCGAAGAACTGCTATTGCGATCGCAAGCGAAGGTCGATCAGTGGCTGCTGTCGCAGTTCACCAGCGATCAGCGGCACATGTGCTGTGACCCATTGCAGCTACAGCAACAGCCACAGCAACAGCAACAGCAACAGTCGCAATTGCAACCGGAATCAGAGACGAAGCCGCAGAAGGAAGAAGAATTGGAACTGGAACGTGAACCAGCAAGTCAAAGACTTGAGATCTTGCGTATGTTCAAAATGGATGCTGCTGACTTTTGGCAGCAGGCCCGAGTGCCCTTTGCACTGCACACCGCAGCCGCTGCAACGGCACTTCAACAGCACCAACAACAACAACAACAACAACAGCACCCGCAACAACACTCGCATTCGCACACGCATTCACACCCGCACCCTTTAAGCAATCAGCAGGAGCAACATTCGAACCCTACTAATAACAATAACCACCTGCCATTGAACAGCAAATTGGAGGCATCCCAGGTGCAACAGCAACAGCAACAGCAGCAGCAACAACAGCAACAGCAGCAGCCACAGCAACAGCAACAACTACTCGAACAATGCTATGGAAACGAATCATTTGGAGCACAGCAATCAATGACAACGACATCGAATCATCATTTATTATTCAATGCTGCCGCTGCGGCTGCTGCAGCGGCACATCTAAAATCGACGGCTCTCAATAATCACAACAGCAGCAGCGGCAGCAACGTCAGCAACAGTTTAAACCCACCTGATCAGTCCGACAACAATCTCCATAATCTAAACACCAACACAGTTAATCTTCCCGTTAAACTCAAGCAAGAGCATGAACAACAACAACAACAACAGCAGCAGCAGCAGCAACAACAGCAGCAACTACAACAGCAACAACAGCAGCAGCAGCAGCAACAGCAACAGCAATCAACACAACACATCGAGGATCCTCGCCAGCAAAAATCGGAGAGAGAGAGAGAGCCATTCAGCAGTGGCTTCTTTGGAGCAACAGTTGCCGCCGACCAACAATCGCATATTCAGCAACAACATCAACAACAACATACCCCACATGCAATACACAGCCCAACACTAACAAATCTCAATAAGCCCATGTCACAGGGTCAACAGTCACCTCAGCATTCCATTACACCATCTGGCGGCTGCTCAACACCCGATATTAAATACAACAACGAAAAGTTGGCTAATGAGATTCAGGTAATTACCATTTACCATTAACATTATCTTCTTTTTTTCTAAAGTTAATTTTATTAATTATTTTACTTAAAGTTACGATTACAATCCCAAATATAATTTTATTTAAAATGTAATATTAAAATGATTATATCCAAGAGTATTTATTTAATTTTTACATATTTTAATTTCTTTATTTGTTTACTTGTTAATTTATTATACTTTCCCCTATAACAAGTCCCACAATTTTTATTAAAATGTGATATAAATGCGATTAAATGAAGAAGTATAACATATTTTTTTTTCTTTTAATAGATAAGTTACTAACTATTTTGCTTGTTAAAATATAACTGTTTTGAATTAGATTGTGATTATATACTGATTAATATTATTTATTTCATTTAACTTAAATTGATCAACGCCGATTTTACGGCAAAGTATATTGTGCACTCGTAATATTCATCTTACAGACTAGATTACTAGGAAGTTTTGTTTGAGTCCTAAGTAATGATTAAATTTGTTTGGGAGTTAGGTAAAAATATCACCCAACTTGCTTGTGATAAAATCCATATATTCTATATAAAAATAACTAGCAAGTTATTGTTATTGGAAATCGGAAAAAGTCGATGTAAAATGGTAAACTTTTATCGACTATAAAAAGTAGAAACAAAATTTTAATTTAAATTTTGAAAAATATAAATGCTTTCGAAGATAATGAGCATAAATTAAAAATGGAAAATTGGCGAAGTAAAATGGTAGTATTCTATTAAAATTCGCAAGTAAAAATAGAGATGATACAAAAATTAACTAAATCATAAAATGAAAACAAACAAAAGTGAAGTAAAAACGGAGAAATACTTTTCGAATATTTTTGTATAATATGGTGTTCATATTATCATTCCGAAATATTGAAATGATTTTGTTTGGTAAGAGAATAAATGCTCTTGTCCTAATACACAATCGAAAAGAGCATCAAATTCGCGAAGAGAAAGATATTTACAGAGGAAGAGAGCAGCCCTTATAAATTTCCCAACCAGAAATACATACATACATATGTTTGTATGTATGTACATATGTCTTCGATGTCTACCCCTTTCGCGGGTTAAAGCTTACCACATGCCTCGTTTCCCCTTAAAAGGGGTATACTCGTACAGCTGAGCAAATGCTGTGTATAATGAGTTTGAATTTTGTTTCCCAATCTCTCCCTCGCTTTCTTTATCTCTCCCTCTCTCTCTCTCTCTCTCCTGTTGCTGACAACTTTCCAGTCATACATACATCGATGTGTGCTTGAATAAATTTGGTCTTGAATTTTTCTTATACTATAACATTCGCAAGGAAGCGTCGGCGACTTCCCCTTTCTATTCAATAAAAAAACTCAATTATGTTTTCTGGACTATACATTTCCTACGCATACTCATAAGTCGGAGAACGTGCAAGAGAGACAGTTAGAGAGAGTGGTGGAAGAAGGGGGAAGGGAATGAGCAAAAGATAGAGGGAGAAGTCAAGAAAGAGAGGTAGAATAATTCTTGCGTGCTTAGTTTCTCAAGTAACCCCCAATTCATAAGCGATTGAGTTCGCGTCCCGTTAACATTTATTATTTCTCCTCCTTTAGGTACGAGTGTGTGAGTGTATGTGTGTGTTTTGTCTGTGTGTCTCTCTGTATGAATGTGTGTGTGTACTTGCGGCTGGGGTGGAATTCAATCTGCGGGCTGTATTTTTAGGGTGTGAGGGCAAGTTTAGTTTTATACAACTACACAACACACAGATACACACACACACACAATCGTTTCTATTCCTGCGTCGGACGCTCACGTTGTTCTTTTCTTTTGAGAGAGCAAGAGGGAGAAAGAGAGAGAGAGAGAGAGTGAGAGTGAGTTAGAGTAAGAGTGAGAGAGAGCAAGCTCATTTTTGTTCTCCTTTATGGTATTCTATTTTTTTTTCTGAATTTTACTCGCGCATAATTTCTTAAAGAAAACAATAATAGTGCGGCCACACTTCTACAGACACACGATGCACACACACACACACACACACACACACACCGGTAGCAACGATGAATTAGAAAGAGAAGCAATATTTGACGCTAGTAACAAAGCTGAAGCAGAAACGACGACGACGACGACGATGACGACGACAAAATAAAAAAATATATATGTAAAAAAATAAAGAAGACGTTTGCACTGCTATCCCGTTTATGGATAAGGCGCAAGGCAGCAAGTCTGCCGGCTGCAGAAGTTCAAAGGACATCGGGCCGTCAGGTTGTGTGTGACTCCGCGTCCCACTACAGTGAAATATTCACAACTGTTCGCGGACGGCAAGAAAGTGTTGTTGATTATCTCAAGACGTCTTGAAGAAAATCTGATTAATCTTCAAGTCCAATCAAAAACAATCCAAAACCAAAATTGTTTGTAACTGTAATAACCGGAGAGTATCGAGTATCGAGTACCAAATACCGAATAATGTGTATAAAAAAAAGTTGATAACCTTAGACATCTTCAGACCGGTCACTTATACACATACAGTATGTACATTCATGCGTATGTGTATGTCAAGCACACAAGCACACACACACATGTGCATAGCAAATAACAAATAAACAGAAAGTTGTTGTTCTCTTTTTGTTGACATTGTTACCGTTACTCAATGGATCCATTTAATTCCCAACTGTTCCAATTCGACGCAACACGGAAATTCGCGTAAATCAATCAAAATACATCTATTGCAAATCGGCTCGCAACTGAATCTTCAATAAACCACGAGAAAATAACGCGCGCGAAATCTACAAATTGTTCAAGAATACAAATAATATAAATATCTGTTATTCGTTTCGTTCCGTTCCGATTTTGTTTGATTTTGAATCGACTTGATACTCATTTTTAGAAATGACACTTGACTGTGAAAAGGAGCACGATGTAATTTTAATTTTTAATTGAAAATCTTTCAAAATTCACATTAAACCCCTCGCGCTGAGTTTCAATTTGTTTCTTTTCCAAATTTGATTACATTTTTTTTTGCTTTTTAAGTACTTGCACGTTGTTCACATTAACTAAGGAAGAACCGTACAAGGTAAAATGCACAATAATTATGAGAGTTAAGTTTCAGCGATTTTTCCAAGATTTAAACAAACACTTTACGAGTACATCGAGAAAATAGTTTCTCTATAAACTTGTATACCCTTTGCTGGTTAGGTTCTGATTTTGGTAATGTAAACAAAAAAACATTAAGACAGGAGCTTAAAAAGATTCTTGTGCTGTGCGGAAATGAGTAGAAATCTTTAAGTTGGCTTGACTAATAAAATAAATACTTCAGTAAGAAATTTAATTATTTTACATCATATTGTACGTAAGTTGCTTTAAGTATGCATTAATGTATACAAAAATCTTCTTAGTGATTCAACACAGCTATGTACACGAAATAACCCAAATTTCAAATTTCAAGCCTCTTGCTCTTAAAATCTTGAAGATCAGACATACAGATACAGATCAATAAAAATACCCCAATGACTAAACAGGTATAGAGAGTGTTGGAAATTAAAGCTTCTATTAATTATATAGTAACACAACAATAAAAAAAAGTTTTTGAAAAGTAGTAGATCTAGTAGACCTAACTATGGATGCTGCTATACACATGTATAGGTTTAGGTCGGAGATTATTCCAGAAATGATCATTTTCAGTTGCACATTTAAAATACCTCTTGATCTACGTCAGCAGGATTTCAAAAAAGACTTCTTTTGACATTTTATGATAATTCTTATTATAATTATTGGTTAAAACCTTTCCCCAGAATAGTTTTTCTTCTATCTTCGGAAGACTTCATATACAACTTTTAATAACAGACGGTTCTCATTATGATTATATGTACTATAGATTATTCTTTTTAAATCTAATTCGATTAAAATTGGACTAATACCTGTATATATTTATATTTACATTTAATTTAGATTTTGTTTTGTGTGAGCAAAGAGCGAGAAAAGTATATATATCTAATTTTTATCAGCCGACTATCCGATTATTTGCCGCCCGGCCAATGCATAGACGCACGTAATGTTGATTTTATAAACTAGAATTCGAAAAACAATCACAAGCAGTCTAAAAATAATTAAAATTGTTATGTTTTGTTTTTTTTCATGTAATGTATTTGTAGAAATCTGTATTCATGTAGTTTAACTATGTCGCATTTATGTATATGTGCATTGAATAAATGCTAGAAAGAAAAAAATTAAGAATTTTGACCATTTTGATGGATTAGAGATTTCTAAAATATCCTTTTGGGACTGTAACGTGATTATAGCTCATTTTTCATTTGAAGACGTTGTATTTATATTGCAATAGTTTTACACACTTGTATAAACATTTAATATTTATTTGAAATCGTGCATATTGTTTGTATTATTTTTGTGGAATATGAATTTATTTGTAGTTTGCTTCATGTACATACATACATATGTATGTTGCTCTCAACGTTCACATCATTTTAATCTAACTATTATCATTCTCTATGTATTTTAACAGCTTCAGCTCTCGAGATCGAACAGCGCAGCCGCTATCAGTGAACGAACCCTTGAAGAATGTTGGTCGACCCTGCAACGAGTGAGTTGGCATCTCTTCCGTTGTGTATAGTACTCTTCCACGTTGAAGAAACAACAAACAAAACAAATTGCATATGTACATACACAGATTTGTACTTACATTATCAGTACTCTCTATCATATACACACAGTTTCATCACACGCACACACAGTATACATACATGTGTACATCGTAAACTCAATGGCTCACCGCGTCCGAAATACGCATCCTATTAACGTATAGATACGGTACTAAATAGAGCATAATAGTCCCGTATAGATATAGAAAATAGCTTTTTAGATCGCGCCTTAAATTAAAAGTTTCTTTATGGAACATGCAAATTTTTAAAATTTCAAAGGTTTGCAATTGGGGAAACTAAAACCATATGAAACTCACAAAGCTTTCCTAATTATCCATATAAAGGTTAAGAGATAATATTAAAAATTCAAAATATACGTATTTTTATACTTAATTATTATACAAACATGTATGTATGTACATGTTACTTATTTACTTAAAGGAAATAAGAAAAATTTTAAAAATTTAAGCATACGTATATTTAAACTCCATTATTATACAAGTAAATATACAAATTTTTTTTTTAAATTTATAAACAAATTTAAATATTCAGACTTCGAGCAAATGCGAGCTTTTCTTATGCACATAACATACACATTGTTAAGTATACTTTTAATTAATATATTATGTTTGTAAAAATTTATATTCACTAATCGATTAGTATGGGATCAGACAACACATTGAGCTCCCATGCAAAGTCGTCAATTTAATAAATAAATGTTTCAGTTGTTTATAAACCACAATGTTTTATGTTTAGTTGTTTTATTTTTCAGTTTCATAGTTTTGTTTGCATTTATTTGGTATTGTGCACTTTACAGAGGGACACCTTGATTTTCGTGCATGCATTATGTTCATCCCTACAAATATGTACATATGTATGTATGTATGTAAGTTCGCGTTAAAAGCACAGATAAAAGTCAAACACAAAAACATTCAGACACTCACGTGTCGAGTGTGACCAGAGCGTCAAGACGACGTCCCAAGATAATTTGAACTTACAGATGCATGCGTGCACGTGTGTACATATGTACGTATGTAGGTACATACCTACATACGTATGTATGTATGTATTATGTATGCTTGTTCAGAAGGATTGCATACACAAATACAAATGCAAGATAAAAAGCACACAAGCTTTAAACGTACAGTATGTCAAGTTATTGTTTTGACAAAGAACAATTTTTACACATTTCATTTAAACCAACCTTTTCTTCATTATTTTGTTTTCTTAGAACAAGTAAAACAAATCATATTTTAAGAATATTTTCTTATGTCTAACTGACTGTTTGTCAGTATATGTACATACATATGTGCATGTGTGCGTCCTGTACGTCTGGGATACTAACACATAAGCACAAACTACGAATAATAATAATATGAAGAAGAAGATGACGACGACGACGACGACGACGACGAAGAAGAAGAAGAGTACACTCACATTTGTACGACCATTTTTATTTGACTTGCCTTCATCCACTCTCATTCTATTTCTGTTCTCTTTTGTTTCGCATTTTTCTTTTAATTTTTTTCTCTTTTTTCCATTACCTCCTTCTATTCCGATACCACACCTACCAATACACTCATACGTTTTCATGTGAGGGTAAACCGTATCTTACCCTTAAGCGACTCACACAATAAAAAAAACCTTACGGCCAGCATCACCGGCACCGCACAACGAACAGGACGAACAGGACGAACAGGACGAACAGGACGAACAGGACGAACAGAGCGAACAGGAGCGAGGCCAACAGTAGATATTCATTGGCGCAGTGACCCTTACTGCCATCCCTCTCCTGCTTTTTTTTTCAAAGAATTAAAAAAATAACTAGAAACACTCAGGGAAAAAAACAATGAAAGAGGACGGCAAAAGAAAGTTAAAAATACAAGTCTGCACACTTATGCACTATTTGGGTGTAGGTGTGGGTGTGAAAAGTCTGCACACTTGTGCACCATTTGGATGTGAGTATGGGTGGGTGTATGCTTTATTGTTGTATGGTGCATGAGTACTATGTACAAACACTCATGGACATGGAAATAGGGACAGGTGAAAAAAATTACACTATTCGAGCGGTTATTCATAGATATTTTATATAAGAATATACATATGTATGCACATAAGTCTGGAGGAGTAATATTACGAGATAAAAAATTTGTTAAATACTTTTACATGCGGTGTTGCCAGAGTTCGGTTATCTTATGCTAGATCTAGCACATTACAAATTGTTTAAGAGTTTTCTAAACTGAAGAAAAATTAAACAACCACAACTTTTTTTTCATTTTTTTTTTGCGTGATTTTACTCTTAGCTTTTTTTAACATATTTATTTATTTATAAAAGTTTGATAAAAATATGTATTGCTTTATGAAATCCATGAACCTATTTTAGTGCACATTGACGGATTCTATTTTTCGAGTCTGTCGCAGTCTGCATTCCAGACTGTGTTTCCCCTCTTATAAAAACTATTCACTGTCCCGCTCACATTCTTCTACCCCTATATACTAACACACACGTTCACAGGCACAGACACAGACACAGACACAGACACAACCAGAGACACTGACACAGACACAGAGCCCCTCACTCACACACATACATTCGTAGCACCCATAACCGTACCATTATCGCAATCTCATTTGCCGGCGATTCGCAGGACTGCCGTTGGCTGGCTGGACAGTGCAGCCTGTAGTGCTCGCCATTCTTACGCGTTGCAAAAAAGGACGACGGGTCGGTCGACGGAAACAAAAAAAGAAAAAAGAGTAGGGAACATCCAAGGGGGGGCAGCCTGTGCCAAATGAATAAAAACTGCACTATGGCACATTGAGACTCGGCCAAATGACGAACAGCAGCAAGCGGCAACAGCAACAGCAACAGCAACAGCGAATCGGCGGGAGTGCAAACAAAACCGTTTGCAGACCAACCAACCAGAGAACACCGCACGCGGGTTGTCTAAACTGACTGCCTGGCTGGCTTTTGGCCAGACTGCCAGACTACATTGCCTGGTTGCCGTTGCCGGACTGCTTGGATATCGCCATCGTCTTCGTCCACCATCGGGTCTCACCTACACCTACTAGTTTTTGTTTTCTCTTTTATTCTATGGATTACGGCGGTATCAGTGTCCGCATACATATACATTCAGGCATTTGATAATCTTGGGTACACTCTTCAAATAAGAATTTGGAATTTCATTTTTTCAACTGGTCGTACCTGTAAGCCAATGAACTCCAAATATTTTCTTAAGGAAATCTAAGAGTACAATTTAAAAAAAACCAGAATGAAGATAAATAAAAAAGAGAAATACAATTTGAAATTCATCTGAGAAAAATATTCAATTACACAAAAATTAGGAATAATATATTTCATTATTATTGAAAAGATATAATGTTATAGGATCTCTTATGAAGTTGACACACTATTTTTATACAAAGAAGCATCCTAACTCTCGGTTATTCTAATTGACTGACACGACCAAATATTTTTTTTTTTTGGTTCACCAAAAAATTAAAAAGTTGTATGAAAAAGAGAAACACATAATTTCTAATTAAAGTATTATTCATTTCAGCTATTCCTAGTTTTGGTTTCCGAATTTTTCAAAATTACATGCTGCCTAGTTTTGTGTCCCTAATTTTTTTTCACAAATTTTAATATTCTGAGTTTAATTTGTCGAAATTCTTATAGGGAATGCAAATATTGTGATTAGCTTTTTGAGTTGTTACGTTATTGTCATTATCAAAGAATTAATCCAAAATAGTATCTGCTAATATATATATATATTCAACTGAAACACATTACACCACACTCAAATGATTAAGTTTCGTCTGTGACCTTCAATAACTCTAAAGCGAAGGTTTTTCCGTCAATCTCTGATTCTCACTTAACATTATTAATTCTTTTTGTAACTAGAGTACTCGGCTTACTTAACTTAACTACTCAACGGCAACAGTAAAATTTATAAAACTCAGCAAAAATTTTAAGGTCTTCAGTTCTTGTTGGTTTGAACCAAAATGCCCATTTTCATACTATTTTTTGCAGCTCATTGGAACAACTTTTTGTTTGTACATATTATAAATCATTTAAAAAAATGTCAAAAAAATTACAATTTGTTTTGCTGACTTGTTTTTGACTTGTACGACATGCAGTGGTACACATTTTTATAAAAGTATTCAACAAAAAATAATTGCAAAAAGTAAGCAAGAGAAAGAACGTATGAAATGAAAATAAATGTATATAAATTAATGCTATTAATTGCAAAAAGTAAACAAGAAAAAGAACGTGTGAAATGAAAAAAAAAAATGTATAAAAAAGATTGCTATTAATTTTGGAAAAACTTGGCGTAAAAATCTATAAATGACCGTCATAAAAGTGACGCGAAAACAGTTTGTGCGTTCAGTTAGTTGGTTGCGGAAAGTTAATTCCATATGAGTGAGCACATAGATGCAAACGAGACTCGTACTTATGTATGTATGCGAATATACTACACACAGTTAGACAAGTAATTGTTTTGACAATGAAAACTTTTTTTTAATTTTTTTCACCTGTCTCTGGTTAAAATTAATATACAATTTCTAGACCTACTGTGAAAGCAACGGCGCTAACCTTGACACATACAAACACAGAAATGCACATAGCAATACACAGGATATTACAATTTCATGGTTGCCCGAATTCGATCGTTCAAAACAAAAATTTAAAAATATTTAAAAAAAAAAATTATAGAAATAACAAAAAAAAATAAAAAAATTTTAGTGATTTATTTTACTTTAAAAACAAAACAATTAACAAAAAATATCTGAAATGGCAACCATGATCGATGTTCATAATTTACTTATCAATATGTCAACACATATAGTACATATACATATCTTATACATAGTACTTACATAAGTCATTTCGATGCTTACCTATTGATCGTTTGTAACCGACGGCTTCTTTCTTCTTCTTTTTGGACTTCTTCGTCCATTCTTTACATTTTACAGCTTTTCATGCACAAGAGCGCAATGCAGCAGATTCAACAGCAAATTCCCCGTGTCGGACTGGGCGCCCACGGCGTGGCCAGCACGGGGGCTAGCATGGGGGGCGGTACAGCACCCGGGGCGGAGACAAAGCCTCACCAATGCCAGCAGTGCATGAAGAGCTTCTCCAGCAACCATCAACTAGTACAACACATACGCGTCCACACTGGCGAGAAGCCCTACAAATGCTCCTACTGTGATCGTAGATTTAAGCAGTTATCCCACGTTCAGCAGCACACGCGCCTGCACACCGGTATGTACTTAATACATATGCATGCATACATACATACATACATGTAACTACGACAACTTGAACAACCAAAAAAACCACAAACACAAAGAAGCACTTTAACAATAAATAGCCAACTTTACCCAGTGCGAGTAAACGTAGACAGTCATCATTTACAAATATCTGAACATCGTTTTTAAACATCAAGTTTAACAGTCGCCAACAAAATTATCGATGACTCGATGTGTTGTAAAATTCAGCATGAATGTTTCTACACATCAATATCGTACATAAATATTATTGCTAGAAAAATAATGAATGACGCGGCCATGGCGTAATTAAGAAGGTTACTTGCTTACCCAGTTTTAGAAAAAACAATTAAGGAAACGGTAAAAGAAATCTGATGAAAAAAATCTGACTATTTTGAAAAGCAAATTTTCTAGATTGTCAATATATTCTCTAACTAAAATACTTCTATTATGGGCAAAACTTCAAAAGTATAATCATTTTCAGCCATTCTTTTATTTTTACGTAGGAAATATTGAGAAAACAAGTCAATTTATCAATTGGGAAAACACGACTAAAATCGGGAAAATCAATATTAGCATTGTTTACTTACAAATATAAATTAAAAAAAAAAACCTCCCTATTGACCAGATATCACATTTTCTATTCAGTAAAAATAACCTATTTAATTGCTAGCAATGCATTTTTTTTAACCCTTTTAATAGTTTTGTTGCTTTTTTAATTTAGCTTTGAATCAACTTAGCTATTTGGTGACATCACCTTAGTCCCTTCTGGGGTTTATACTTTACTCAATTAGGCGGCGAACTTTATGGAGGGATGAGTATTAAACTCTATATACAAATATATCATTGGTGAAATACATAAAGACACGACAATTTCAATTGGCTTGAAAGTAGCCATTTTACAGGAAATGAAAAAATTAAGATTGTATTCATAGATACTTATTGTTGATCAACATTAAGAATGTGTACATACATACAAACATATGGATATTCATATGGATATGCTTAATTATTATTTCAAAAGTCCACGTAGAGATCCAGACTAGTTATCATAGACAACTTGAATCCAATTAAATCTTTTTTTTTTAATTACAATTTGCGCCTTCTCTGGTTTACAAAGCAGATGAAACTGCTTCAATACTTGGGTGAAATTAAAATGGTCAAACAGCCTCAGCACAGTTTCTTACAGTGGGACAACACTTTAATTTTTTTGGCTATAACCCACAGTTTAAACCAAAGAGATGAATATTTGCCAAAAAAAAATGTTGAATCTCTGAAATGAGGATAATTGTACCAAATGTGGTATTTTATACATTAGTGTCTTGCTAGATTCTATTACGGCTAAGAAATTTTTTTTTTATTTTTTTAACCAAATTTCCTTATAACTTTTGTTATACATTCCTCTATTCGTTTCGTCAAATAAAATGCAACAAATATAGAAAACTACACATAAATAGTATTCAAAAATGGTTTGACACAAATACATTTTTTTTATTTTTTTAATTATCACCAAAAGATATTTGAAAATCAATTTGTACATGAGTACATGAAAAGAATTTAAAATGAGTGTTGTTCGGAAAGAGACCGGTTGAACAAATAACATTTGTTTTCCCCTCATAACATGAAGGGCATATACTATTAAACATAATAGTTTTATGTAATTCGGATGAAAAATTAAAGTTTTTATTGGTCAAAGAATAAAACCAGCTACCTGACTTTACCCGATTGAGTTGATCTGTCTGAAGAGATATGAAGAAAACAGAATTTCATAATCAACCACTCATAGTTCTTCTTGTTGACAGCATATTTTCTCATTACTTGAATCGAACACCACAAGAAACCATTTGAAAATTTGAAATTTGGAGCGGCATAAAGCAGTGCACACTGTGCTACGACATTGACCATTCCAACAGCAATCTGCAGTTGACTCTCCCTAGACTGGCCTTCTCAGTAGAAGACTTCTTCTCGCATTTCATTTTCATCTGTATGACAAATATTTTTATTAAGAATAAATTTCGTGTTTCGTAAGACTGACTGGGCAAAGCTTAATGATAAAATGATAAAATGACAAAATCACAATGATAATTAAATAAACTTTGAGTGCTTTTCGTCGCGACATTCCCGGTCGGCGCCAGCTGCGACTGGCGAGGACAAGAAAAAAATACCCATAGGAATAGGATAACAAATAAGTAGCAAAAGCAAGTAATACACTGGCAAAAAAACTCATTTGGAAATTTATTGAATTGGTATATATATATATATATATATTTTAACAATAAATTCCAGCCGTCAGATGAAGCATTAAAAATCGGATTTTTGTAACCAAAATTTTCAGAAAGGACTAATGAATTCGAAAACAAATGCGCAAATTACATAACATAATTCATTAAAAATGTTGCAAGAATTATGAGAAACAGCGAATACGCAATGAAAAGGTTATTCTGATTTTAATTAAAGTATAAAGTTCTTAAATGTACATATTATGAAATTCATTTTGTTTTATGTATTTCAATTTTATTTAAATATTTTTCATATTCATACTAAAATTTCTATCAGTGTAGAAGCGGGTATTGGTATCGGAATAGAAATAGGGATGACTGCCCGACTGTCGGAAATTATTCAATGTCATTAGCTGCATTCAATTCCGTTTTGTTTTTTATAAATGTACATAGTAAATATCTGAGTCTGTTCTCTGGCGTCTTCCCCGTTTAGTTGAAGCAAATTATATTCACACCTGATTACAACATCACAATTACGTTTTTTTCTTACGTTTTTCCCATTCATTTCATTTCATTTCATTTCTTTTCTTTTTTTTTCTGCCAAGAAATCAAATACGCTTTAATTAAAAACCAGTTTACAGCCCCGCCAAAAAGGCGGCAGGCGGCAGGCAACAACGACCTTCAGTTTTGAAACGTCATGTAGCATCGCTGGTAACTCTTTGGGTTCGGATCTTGGTACGAGTACGGATTCTGTTTCCGTATACCTCACTTTTGGCCTGGGTAATTAGACAATGCAATGGCTAACGCTGCGTTGTCGCAAAGCGATTTCTTAGAGTCTAAACAGGGCGACCGAAAAACTGAGATAATGGAGAGGTCATTAAGCAACCCGGACGCCAGTACGAAGACTGCACTAAGGGCAGGAACACGAGGACAGGGGACAGGGAGCATTAAGGACAGGCGGACCAAAGTCACGAAATTTCTTAGCAAAGCACGTAGACATAGCGCGTTTAAGGCTCTTTAAAGTGCCAGGGCTAAATAACGCTGCAAGGTGTGAAGTGATGACGCCGCTGTCTCTGCCGCTGTCTCTGCCGCTGTCTCTGCCGCTGGCAACGTCAATTGAGTAAGGGGCTTCCCCCAAAGGAATTTCAAGAGACTCGCGACCGCATCCTTCGTCTACACGACTGCACTTTGTAACTATTTATTTGCATTTTCTGGTAGCAAAGTGACTGTAAGTAGCTTAAACGGTTTAGTCCTTTTCGTGTCTTGCACCCCATCTGACCCTTCTTCTGGCCGAAAGGGGCCAACGGGCCAACTGGACCGACAAGCGTCATGCGACCATCTCTGCGTCACTGACCTTCCACTTTTTCATTTAATTGCGCGTTCAAATGAAATTAATTTTCCCAGCAAAATCTGAAACACGTAATTGCTACAGAGCTGCAACTTTTAAAAGACTGCAAGACTCTCTCTCTCTCTCTCTCTCTATTTATCGCTCTCTCCGTCTCTCTCGCTCTCTGTCTACATCATAATTTTTAAGCATTTACTTTTTAATCTCGTTAAAATGTAGTCAATCAGTCAATTACAGATTCGCTCTACTCAAATTCATGCACGTTTTAAATACATTAAAGCATCGAGTGCTTCTCGCGACTCGAAAATGCTCTTTATGTACTTTTTAAACTGCCATAGATAAGATACAACATATGTAACACAAATTTGTCTAAACTAATACGTTTGCTTTTTAAATCAGTTTTATTATTTGACTCTAACGTTAAATGCTTTTAAGTTGTCAAGTGTTAGTTATAATATAATATCTTCTTTAAAAAAAAACTCAACGGAATATACGATTTTTCAAATTTACGAGAATAAATTTTAACTATTTTGTTTTCCAAACTAGCTCTATAAACAGAGTTTTATATGCCCTTTAAACTGATGAAAAAAATCCTTTATTACAATTTTATTTTATTTACTTAAATATTAATGATAAAGTGTGTTACTTCCGCATACAAATTAATAGCATTAAATTGCTCTAGGATCCCCAGAATCCGTAAATTAATTAACCTCAAAGTACCAAAAAGTGTGTTCAAATCACACGCGATTACTCACTTCAAATATCATTTACCGGTTTAAAGCTGCATTCAACTTTAGAGCTATCTTGAGCTTTCATCAGTATATTGCTGGCTATCACCAGATATGGGTCAGCCGAATACATCTAAATATATATCAAAAGTATTTTCTGAAATATCAAAAAGTGAAGTAAATTATTTGAAATGAATTTAAACCGCTTTGCAAACCTTTAATAATTTCCGAAAATTAATAATCAGTCATAAATTTTCATGCTGTAAAAAACATCACCCCAAATATTCGTTGACACTCCTTGCATGCAATGTTTGCGTCTACGTTGTCCGTTAGAATGCTTTAAAATATAAAAGAAATAAATATAAGTTTATATAAGAGTGATAAAATAATAATAAATAATTGTTTTGTTCGGTTAAAAATAAGTTTGAGCTCATAAGTGCTTTTTATTTACACCAATTTGATTGATGGAAAAAATGTAACTTCCGCCACGTAAAGTCCGCAACAGACAAAAATTAAGATTAATATTTATCGAGACTACTTAGTATTAATTTTTAAGCTGCATTGATTTGGTTATATACATGAAAACAATAGGTTTAAAAGTACGCCCAAACAACAACATTTTCCAGAAAATTGCATTTGTTTATATTTCATCTGCTTTTATTCTGCTTGAATTCTGCTGTGGGTGTTAATCATATTTTAGATGCATATATATTCTGTATATATTATTTAATTTGACTCCTTAAACTGATAACATCAAATGATACATTTAAATGGAACATAATGAATGTCGGTTGCTGACTTTGTTTGATTTTTGCAGGAGAACGCCCCTATAAATGTCACTTGCCGGACTGCGGGCGAGCTTTCATCCAGCTCTCGAATCTACAGCAGCACCTGAGGAATCATGATGCCCAGGTGGAGCGTGCTAAGAATCGTCCCTTTCATTGCAATATTTGTGGGAAGGGATTTGCAACCGAATCGAGCCTGCGCACGCACACATCCAAGGTGAGTGAAAACGATTTTAGTTCCGCATCGTGTTCGAGATCGTATCGGGATCGTGATCGTGTTTGTGTTCCATGTCTAAAACACCTAAAACACTGTCATCAATAACAATCACAATAGCAATACCAATCTGAAGAAATGTCACGTCACTACCCCACACTATTTCCCGTAAATATCCATTTAATAGAAACACATTGCCGGCATTCAGCAGATAATATTGATCATCAATCAAAATATATTCTATCCTTCACATAGTGAAACTCATTGCTTTTTATCAGGAATCGAAAACAAGAGCTATGAGCTTTTTCACGGAGAGCCGAACTTCAATCAGTGTCAAAACTTTTTTTGTTTATACACAAATATAAATTCTTTAGAGATATATTATTATTTATACGAAACTAGGTGCGTCTTGCTGATATGATATAATCAAAAATTGAATTTGGATTATTCTTATTTAAATAAGATCGAGAAATAAAAACAATTTTTTTTAAACAAATATTTATTGTTCACGAGTCACAAATAATTGATACTTATTATTATTAAAAGTATTATTACGATTACTGTTTAAAATGACCTGCTGAATCGGCCTATTAATGCGATTTATTAGATTTGCTTGAAACAAAAAATAAAATAGAAAAGAAAAGAAATTCAACTGTACCCAAGTCTCATCCATTTTGCATTTCTTTTGTGCTTTTGTGCTTCTGCCCGCTGTCAAAATTCATCGACCATCGCCTTAATTTCTTATTGTGCACGAATGATCAAACAAATAAATGGCCAAATCTCAGGAGCTACAGCTGCATCTTGGTGTCTTGCAGCAGCATGCGGCATTGATCGGTGGTCCGAACGCGACATCTTGCCCCATATGCCACAAGCTCTTCCTGGGCACCGAAGCGTTAATGGACCACATGAAGCATGTTCACAAGGAAAAGACACCACCTCCGATCGAATCGAGTAAGTTTTCAAAACTATTATAGTATCTTTTCCAATGGGATCTTATATATATCTTTGAACTGAATACTTCATATGTTACTCCATTTAGCAGTCGGGCAATTCAGCGATAATATTCATGGCAGTGGCAACAGTGGACCTGGCTCACTTGCCGCTCAATGTGCCTCCGAATTGAGTTGTGCACAACCGTCGACGACGAGCAGCTCCAGCCTAAATGAAAGCTACCTCGGCAAGCGAAGAACCGCCAATCATCCCTGCCCCGTTTGTGGGAAGCACTACGTCAACGAGGGATCCCTACGGAAACATCTGGCATGTCATGCCGAGACCTCCCAGCTAACTAGTAGCTTACGCATGTGGCCCTGCTCCGTGTGTCAAGCCGTTTTTACCCACGAGAATGGTAAGTATACAAATGCGAATCTATTTTTATTATTCCATATATGCCCATCGAAAATGGGCAAAAGAGGGTATAATGGTTTTGTGAAATGTATGTAACAGGCAGAAAGTACATACATATATTCTCGATCAGTATCAATAGCCGAGTCGATTGAGCCATGTCCGTCTGGTTGAAAAACTTTTCAGTTCTTTGAGATATCTCATCCATTCTGAGAGAATATACATTTGGGTTGGTCCCATTCATCCTGACCAAATTTCATTTGTAATCGGAGCACCAAATCATATGGCTGCCATAGGAGCGATCTGTCGAAAATCAAGCGTTAGTACAAAACACTTTTTTGTTGTTTAAGATAGTTGAAATCGGAGCACTATATCTTATAGCTGCATGGGAAAAATTAGTCGAAAACATAGAGCCCCTTGTTTATTTATTCAATTTATTTCATCTCGAATTTATCGAAAATTATGATTAACGTTTTGGGGGATAAAGAAAAACAAATTAATATTAAATTTAGAATACCCTCGCGCTAGTGACGAAAGCATCACGAAGGGTGCGAAAGACGACTAGCAATATAACTATTCATGAAAAGTGGAAAATTTTCAATGACTGTCCAATCAAATCGAGTTATATACCGATCAAAAGGGATAGCTTTAACTAACAAACGGGCCTAATAGACTTTTGGTAACTTATTTGGTTTGTGAGATAAGCAGTTGATAGTGGGAGAGGCAAAATTAAAATGATAGCAGCGTATGGAGCCGTTTAAATCATTTGGTAAAATTTTTACATTTTGAATTATTGTTATTGTTATCCAACCACTGGTTCAAAAGATAATTCAATTTGAAAATTTTAGGGGCCTTCCGAAGATCGTTGAGATTGCTTTAAAGTCTGAATGTTATTCAAGTTATTCCCTATCATTATCTTGGAACTTTTGTTCTTCGACTTAGAAAAAAAACGCTAGCTTAGCGGGAAAGTGATCAAACCCGCTAAAAATGACACCCCCAATTTCGCAACGACGAAAGCTACAGATATGACAAAGTTATAACGTCAAAAGAATTATCTACTTCCAAAATTTCTAATATGCTCCAATATTTCGGATATACTTTTTTGTAATGACCAATATTAAAATATAAAAAAAAATTGTATCATTCGGCACTGCGCAGAAAAGGTTTTTAGGTTTTAATTAGGAAGTTTTTGTTTTTTTGTTTTTTTTGAATAATTTATATGTTAAATTTATCACAGTTTTCACAAGGCTTAAATGGTAATTGTTTAATTTGTAAAAAGAAAATATAATGAAATATTTAAAAATTTGTTTTAATTAGGTCGATAAATATGAGTTATCTTGTAATTTTTTTTATGAAATCAAGAAATCAGTTAATTGATTAAAACTTATCAGGCCTGCTCCAGTTTTCTTTAACCTGCTCTAATATTTCGAAACTTAGCCTAAATGCAGAGTGATATACATTTCACCAAATGCTATGAAATAAAAAGAAGAGAAGAAAAGTGGAAAAGGCCCATATATTTTATTCTAAAATGTATGATTGTTACGGGCCCTGGTAACATGTAAGACATTCTATGCACATTTCAGGCCTCCTCACCCATATGGACCACATGCGCATGGATCCCAAGCATCAGTTTGCGGCGCAATATGTTCTGGTAAGTATATACACCATGTACTATAAGCATTTGAAGTGGGAATGGGCATGATTACTGGGAATGAATATTTATCTGATTCTATTTTTGTGACTCATTTGCATTCCAGTCTCGAGCAGCGGCAGAGCAACGCGAGCGAGAATCCTTATTGGCAGCAACATTGGCAGCATCATCGGCAGGCGCAGGGGGAGGGGCAGGGCCAGGGGCACCTCTGGGTGTTGGAGGATCCAACTCATTGTGCCCGTCGCCGTCAGCGAACTCAGAGTGCTCATCCAATGGACGACTGTCGTCTTCGTCAGCCTCTGATCAGGACCAGGATCAGGATCACGATCAGGGCTTGAGCGAAAACGAGAACAGCAGCCACAACAACAATATTAACGTTAACAATAATAACAATAACAATAACAACAACAATATGAACAATAATAACAACAATTGCAGCTCAAGTAAAATCAATCTAAACGACCTGCGCCTGCCCAGTTCCAGCCAGTACAACATGGACGCCGAGCTGCACGCCAATCGAATGTCTCTCATGGCAGCTGCCTCCGCTGCCGCCGCAGCTGTGGCCGCCTCATCCGGTCAGGTCTCCCGCTCTCAGGATGACTCAATTGACGCCGGCTCCGCTGGCAGTGCGGTTGTCCAGGCAGCGGTCGTCAATTTGGCCGCCGCCATGCGAATGAACAATTCCGCTAATCCTCATCAGCAACAGGTAATACTGACAATGATTCCTCGTCATAACTGGGGAATAAAAAATTCGAAAATGAAACTAAGAAATTGTTTATTTAACTACAGTTGAGAGAAAAATGAGTCGATTCAACAAAAATATTTATAAAACATTTATGAATAAATTAATTAATTAAAGTCATCAACGAGAATCAAAGACTGACATTTATTTAAAATAAAATCATTATTAAAAAAGTCATTGTTATAAATAATTTGAACTTTTATTAAATGTTTTTTCATTTCATTTCATTTTTTTGAAATAACTCTTTTCTTCGATTTTTTTAAAAAAAAAAGTGTGTGTTTTGTAATTGATTGAAAAAAAATTAACAAATTCTTTTTGTATTATTTAGTTTGAAAGTATATTAGAAAGGATTAACGGAGTCAACTGATATGACATTAAAATATATGCCTTTTAATGCATTCTGATATTTTCAAATAAAAATTGTAAATATAACTAATCTGAAATTGATTTTAGCATGGAGATCATCAACTGCACCATCAGCAACAAAATCATCCACTGCAGCAGCAGCAGCAACAGGGTCAACCTCAACCTCAGCACACACATACACACGCACATGGGCATGGACATGGACATGGACATGGACATGGACATGGACACCATCAACAGCAGATGCCGCACTTGCCGCTCTTATCGCCGCTTGCTGGCAGTGGTAATAGTCGAAGGTCACCTTCGACCTTAAATGTTCCTAGTCTGCAAATGCCAACGGATACGTCGTCCGTGATGATGAGCATGATGCGTAGTTCCCTAGATGCTGGTCTGGGTGGCATGCATAGCCATCAGATGGAGTCACTGCATCATCAGCATCAACATCACCATCAAGCATCGAATTATTCACAGCACGCTGTGACTCCCAGCTCACACCAGGTGCCGTCACATGCCAACATGCCCCACGTTGGTCATAGCCAACATAGCCAGCATCCAGAGACGGCTCTTCGAATGCATCAGCAGGCCGAAGCCATATTGCGATCACATACAGAGGCTGCATTTCGTCTGGCTGCCTCGGTGGCAGCAACCAATAGTGCAACAGCTGCCGTCGTTGGCAGCAACAACAACAGCAACAGCAACAGCAACAATAACAACAATAACACCGTCGGTGTTAAAAGCGAACAGCACAACAACAACAACAACAACAATCACAACCACAACAACGTCTGATCAACGGTGATCTTCACTCACCGCACCGCTTCCAATCGGGCACTAATCCATCACAACAACAGCAACAACAACAACAACAACAACAACACCCGCTATCACAACAGAAACAGAAACAGAAACAGGAACCGGAGCAGGAAACAAATTCACACAGCACATGAAGTCCGTGAGATTGCATAGACATCGAGACACCGACACAATTATAGTCTCAGCGATATCCACCTGTATTATCAGCACCCAGTACAACGAACTTCATGACAGCAGCTACGTTCAACTACGAGTATTTCCGCAATTTTTCACATTTTACGTCAAATGCATTCAATAGATCAATTTATTATATATGTATATTATATATACTACTATTCTCGCTTGTTTTAATGGCTACAAAAAAAACTACATACATATGTATATTATAAATAAAATTACCTTTTTTTTTATTATTATTATTAATATTGATTTTGGAATAAAATTACAAAACTTATTTTTTACCCTTCTGATCTAAGCTTTATTAATTGTAAATTTTATGAATTATTTAAAAAAAAAATTATTATTTCAACAAGTTTATGAGTTGTAAAAAATGTTTATATTAAAAAAGAAATTTTCATCGTGAAAATTAAAATTAATATATAATATACATAATTATATATTTTTAAAAATAAGTTTGTCATGTTAAAGTCGCCTCAAAGCCATTAAAACTTTCGAATTTTAAATAGTTGATTCCTTCTTGTATATACGTGTAGTAAGTATGTATATACAAAATAATCAAACGAAGTAAACCATGTCAAAAACTATTGATTTTAAGATCTGATTTAAGTAACGCTCATATGTACTTGTGCAGCTGTACCTCCCTCTCTGGGCGCTGGGGTTGAATTCATAAATCTATATACTCACAACAGTACAACAGTATTAATTTGAGTGCATATATTGATGATATGATAATGATTTTAAAACCTTTTTAAATTAACTTCACAAGATTTTGTTGTAAAAGTGAGTAAGTATTTATAAAGAAATGTATGTGTAAGATTGAAAATTTATTGAGATTGGATGCTAAGCCCTACAAAATATACAAACAAAGTAAGCGATAAAATTGGGATATAATGCTATAAAGTTAAAAACACTCACACAACAATGTGCAATAGATTTCAAGATTTGCAATGTACTTAACAAAACTAGCAACATTCACGACATGTAGATCTAAATTTTCAAATTGTATGTATAAAGAGGGTAGATTAATAAGATTTCAAATATGTATATATACTTATACGTATATAACGTAATTAAATCTAGAAAAAAAAGAAATATATTTGGTTTTATTTCGTACTCGCACTCGTAAGATAATTAAAGAATATCGTCCCGTTGTGACCTGATTTTTTAGCTGGATCGGATCATAAGCCCGAAAGTTATTAGAGAAACTATTATACGCAGATATATAATCGAGTTCACTCAATAACAATTTATATATAGCATTTAATTAGGGGAAATCAGTGATTCAAAAGACATCGAGTCAGATTTAATGAGGCTATAAGACTTGCTTATGACTGATGCTTATGACTTCGAATCGAACCGAACCGGCGGTTGATACTGATCAAAAGCTGCAAAAAATAACATTTTATTTAGCATTAATATACCAACTTCACCAGCTTTATTTAATTCATATTTTTTTTACATTTTAATTTCGCGCCAATTAATCGATGGAAATAAGTAACGGTAGTATCGATATATGAATTAGCGAATTCTTCGATACTGTAATATAAGACAATATCGATATTTTACAGGGTGAGTCGAGCGCTCACCCTAAATATAATTTCACAGGAGTGAAATCACTAAGCAAATATCCTATAGAGAACTCATCCCATACAAACGAAATGGGACATGCAGAAGTTTTGAGATTGAGTCCCCCTGAGAGAATTTCCCCGGGGACGTGATGTCAGGGACTTTATTTTTGCGGCCGCTTCAGTCGACTGGCCGAGCTCGTAGCTCGCACAGCTATGCAAATCCAAAACATGCGCACTATGAAATACCCTTTACCCTCAATAATTAAAAAAATAATAATAATAAAAAATAAATTTAATATGGTTGATGATTAAATAAAAAAAATAAATTGTTATTTCAGTTATAAATATTTTATTCACCTAAAAAAAGTTATTTTAAAAATGTAACATGTACAGGGTATGAGACTTGACATACAACATTTTAATGGCACCAAAGAAGAGGCAAAGCAATGTTGCAAATACTCGCATCTCGACACATTCAACCCATACATATGCGCACACTTATTGTAAGATTCACACATACAATCAGTCTTGGCTCTCGGTTATTTCTTTCTCTGTCTGGCTATATCAGGGTTCGTATGTGCAAACAGGATGGAAGTTGAATATTCTCATTCTGTATGCTTTTTCGACGCGCGATACTTTCGTGCCAACAGAATTGCTTCAAGACGACTTTTGGGCAAAGCTTTACCCTTCCACAACCATTTCGTTTGTATGGGATGAGTTCTCTATAGTTTTTTTGCTTAGTGGTGAAATGCATCGATACTCATGATAAACATATCTATTGTTTTTCGATAATTCTTATATTCTTATACATTGTCTCGATTCAAAGTCCTTTGCTCTAATAGTTTACTAATTACTACGATCATGTCATGAAATTTAACAATTTAAATCGTTGCGCTGAGTTTGAATTTTAATTTATTGCCTGTTCCGCGCTTAGTATCAATAGAGGAGCTCAAAAATACCAAGAAACGGAAGATTCGGAAAAAGCAACTCATGCTATTTCTAATTTTGTTGTGTAATCAATATAAAATACATATTAAAAGGTACTAAAGATCCTCTCAAATATGTTCGAGGGACTTTTTTTTATGCGATGCAAATCGATACGCAAATATTCAATTTATCGAATAATTTGTCGATAAAGTGTCGAAAATATGTGCGAAATTTAAATTTAAATGTGAGTATTTATCTTTTAACTAAGCAATAACTTAGCAATTAAGTACAATTTCATAAAACCAAAAAAAAATATAAATTATATAAAACAATTAGGTTCATTTTAAAGAATGTTTGATGTCACCCTTCGCGTGGTGAAGTGGTAAATTAATTAGAGATTAAAATTTAAGCAATCGACAAAACTATAACAACAATACGTGTGCAATTTTCAAATTTCTAGCTTCAAAATTAGGCTAAATCCAAAAGAAACTTATTTTTTTTAAATGATTTAACATAGAAATTGCGTTTTTTCCTGTGCCTGATGACCGCGCTTTTTTAGCCAATTTTTAGATTAGGGATTTTTAGTTCAGTTTGCTGAATAAGTTCAAAGGTCCGCCAGAAACGAAAAGGGAACTTGGTTCATGAGACAGAACCAGTTATAAATTTTATAATTTTTAAATGTTTTTTGACATTCATTCAGAAAACATTCAGAAAAGTAGAATATTGATTTATTTATAACTGGGTGGAACAAGTGAAGATAGAAAATGAAAAAGATTAAATTTGCACTATATCTTAAACAGCTAAGCTAATTTCTATCTCGGAGTTTTTGAGATATTTAAATTTTTGTATATTTTTTTTTCAGCTAAAAGACACATACATACAAAAAAAAAAATTGTTTTTGTACATTTGTAAGTAAGTAAGGTAAAAAGTTAGCAACGAAATTATTTAGCAGTCTGTTTTTTGCTGTAGACATATTCATATAATGCGTGCCATATCAGCGAGCTTTCTGTTGCGTAGTAGTTCAGTTCACGCTCGAAAGGACTTGCACATGAATGCGCGATAACATTCTTCAAATTTAAGTGCAATAGCTCCCCAAACTTCTAGCTTTAATTTGCTATATACCATGTTTTCGGCCGTTCTTCCTGAGAAAAGATATTAAAGTCTGAGAGCAAGGCATATGCTTAGGCGTTTATTTTGCATGAGCCTTTTACCGAAGTAGCAGTCGAAAAACATTTAAAAATGATAAAATTCATATTTGAACCAAGTTCAGTTTTTTGTTGCAGGCAAACCGTAGCTAACTTGACGCACATTTAATTTTTTAAAAGAAAACTGACCAACTACGAAATGAACGATATAGTTCGTGATTGACTGTATAAGTTCATTCGTTCATCTGAATGATCCGTTCATTTGAACTTTTTCAGAGCGAAACAGCACAACTCTAATTTGCACTACTTTAACTGGTGAACACATGTGTGAGTTTCGTTAAATCTCGTATTTACGTTTATTTGATTAGAACACATATTCGTACATGGGATTTGAGTTTAGTTTCGCAACAAAGGTGTGTTAAAGTGGTAAAGTGTTGACCCTCCGACATTTGAAAGTGAATATACAACAAGCATGTTATTAAAAAGGTTGTCGGCGTGATATAATAATTAAAAATTGATGACTGTCACGTCGTGCTACTCATCGGTGAAATATCCAAGTGTTTCAGATTAATACAATACATATATATGTATGTTGATTTTTGTTATGTCACACAAAGTAAAGCATTAATCACATATCTATGTAGCAGTCGCACTGCAGTACATACATAACAATGACCTTCTTTTTATTATTTTTATACATATTATGTCAAAAATAACTTACTGTAATTTCTTCGTGTGTTTGGAAGCATATATATATATATATATATATATGCCTGTACAAGACAACAGTATAAAATACAGCGGCATCGATTATTCGCAAGTCGCCGAATAGAATACTGGATTTTTTAGTGCAATATGCCAAATATATTCAGCCGTAAACTAAATCGGTAATTTTGTTCCGTTCCGTCGTTGTATTTAGTGATTTTCTTATTTATTGATGAGAAATGTGTTCGATTGATATGTAATATACTATTTGTAATTGTGCAAAAAATTCAAATAATAAAAAACCATTTAAAATTTGTACTAACCAACTAAACAAAATTCATGATAAAGTTCATGAGCAGCTGATGAACAAGCTCACTCGTTCATTTGAACCAAATCTGAGCCGAACGCGACAGCTCTAGCTAAAAAATTGCACAAGAAATACCAAAAATGTATAGTTTCGTTTTTGGAATATTCATTACAATTTAATAAAATTAATTTAATGTGTATTGCTCTTTTCAGACATTGTGACGCACATTTATCGTTGGAAACAGCCAAGATCTCAGATGTTTGATATAAGCAATTATTAAGCCGCATGCATTCGTCGCGATGAGTATGCCATTGAATGTTGCTCTTCAAGGAATGAGTGCAATAATTTTAAAGAATTGTCATTTGATTGTATTAAAAAAAAAAGAGAGACAACGACATATTTATAGTTCAATATAAAACTACAGCTTAGATACAAAATCGACGGCTTATCAAGAGTCAAAAATCGAGCAATTCAATGGAAAAATAAACATATATAAATGTTGAACTAATATTGTCAATCAAATTATAGAAATATCGATGTATATCATTTATAATTGCCGTACATTACATTACATTTCTATGCCGTATTTGTGTGTGTGAGTGTGTATTTAAAGTATCAAGTGCCATTTCCAATCGTGTAACTAAAAGGCTCTAAATAAAATACAAGTGTATACATTGTGCATGTAAAAAAAACAGAAATTAGTGATATTGCGAGGATTTCGGATTTGCTGTTACACGAATTAAATTAGATAAACAGATTTGACACACGCCACCGGTTTGTTGTCAAGAAAGAAACTTGCACTTTCTCCTAGTCACAACGTAATGAATTCAGTTCAAAGTGCAACCGAGCAGCAGGAGCACATCGGGTCATTCAAGAGAAGATTGCGCAAACGTCGAGACGCTGATTGCCGATCAACAACAACAACAATAGCAGCAACAACAACGACGGATTTTGGTGCGTACGAGGAGGAGGAGGAGAAGAAGAAATCTGGTAGCTTTGGCGGCATTCTGCTTGATTTGGTACTATTACAGAAGGTGTACGTAAAACAATTCTATTTCGAGAAACGTGTCGGCAGCGGAGGAGGAAAACAAAAAGTGCCCGGGGCTTGGCTTCTTCTGTTGGTCAATGCAAGCGCTAGCTTCGGATGATTAAAGCTGTTCATTTGGGGTAGCAGCTGCAGACCTACGCCCATAGTCTACAACAACAATAATAACAACAACATTGTAGCCAAATGTCAGCTGCTCCATATAGGATGTGGATTATATAGAAATTGCCATCGGTTTGTCAAGTGTCGGTACGGGCAACGTAAAAGAAAGCGCTATAAAGTCACCAACTCTGCTCAGCTCTGTTTCGAAAGAAAGGATGTTATTACACATGGTTCATCTGCTTTTTATCGCGGCCTTTGAATGTGGCCTTAACGTGCACCTGCCCCTGCCCCTGCCTCTGCTCCTGTCGTCCCAGCATAATCGTATAATTGGGAGGAAAGTGCAAGAGATGTGCAGCTGACACTGCTGCTGTACAATTATTAATCATAGACAATCTAAAGCCAAAACTAATTAATATCAGAGACATTTAACAAAAAACATCGAAATATATATCTATATATTAATCATATAAATTTATAAGCCAAAAACCCGTTCAAAGTGTGTTGATAGAAGTTAATTATTTTTTTTTTAAATTCGATATTTGGAAACATCTTGATGAGATCATGTCTGTCGCCGCTCAAAGTACAGATCCTGTTGCCGCGGAGCTCTTGCCACTGCAGCCAATCTTCGACAGCAACGAGCAAACGCAAACGCAACCGGAAGCGGAAGCGGAACTGCAATTGGAACCCGAGAGGTTGCTCCACTTTCCTCGTATGGCCACCAAGAATAACCTGCTTAAACTTAATTGGTGGCATTCACCGACGCAGCCACTGGATGTTGCTGCATCGTTCCTGGCCAGGTCGCCAGGTGTCAGTCAGGACAATAACAATATGTCTGCTAGAAGTTGTTTCAATACGCCAGTCAAATCAACGTCAGAGCTGCCTCATCGACACTATCCAAATGAAAAGGATCAGAAGCGGAAAGTCATATCAGCCGCCGTCAGTAGTGTCGTCGATCTCGATGAGAGTTTCGATCTGCAGGATTCACAGCTACTTGTAAAGGGTATGTACAAATTAAAAACTGATATTCAAATGATTTCAAAAATTCAAATACATCTACAGTACGTCCTACGAAATCCGAACATTTTTGTGAGAATTACAAAAACAAAGACCAATAAATATAAATAATAATATAGGGCCGTTTTTTTAATGTGCATATAAATGTTATCTAACGTTTAGCTTTTGAATTTGACTTTAGTTTATATACAGTTTACGTCAAAATATGTTTTGAGTGCGAAAATTTAAAAAACAACTAGTTCATACATATTAGAATTTTCCCTTTTTAAATATTGGGGTGTCAGAAACTTTTTTATGCGATGTTTTTTATTTTCCAATTAGGCAGTTGTATGAAAATGTTTAAAGACTAATATCAAAAACCGCGTGATTTTTAATAAAATTTCTAATAACAAGTTCCCTAGTTTTGTCTTCGCAATTTCGTTCCAAGTTGTAGTATTCAAATAAATATATGTACATTTATTATATTACATATTGTGTGTACAAATCGTAGGAAATTTAACTCTAAATTTATTTACATTTGGTCAAGAAATTGTTTTGACCAATATTAAAATGTACATATCGTTTTTAGAAAAATATAAATTTATTTTGTGTTTTTATTTTTTTAATACAAGTTTACAAAACAGAAATTGCAAGGTAAATTTTTGCTATAAAATCGGAGACTCTTTTCTTGGTCAAAAGCACTACTTGACTAACTGTAAATAAAAAGAATTGAGCAAACAAAACACGATACTAACATAACTGTAATGAATATTTAGAAGAACCCCGTTAACATGTTTCGAATCTGAGTTCGTGTGAATGAATGTGTGAATAAATGCAGTACAGCAAACGAAACTTGTTTGTTATTGATCGTCTGTAGGGTTCATTTAAAATATAACTTTAAAACGGTTTTATTGTTTTTGTTTTTAGCGTTCTGTTGGGTCCGTCTGCTGTCATAGCGCAGTCATTTCTTGGTATCGGTGCGGTTCAGATCAGTTTTTGAGAACATATGTACTGCCTTTGGAGTGTGGATTTTTCTTGTCGTTTCTGTCGTTAGTGCTCGCTCTTAGGTTTCGGGCCCGGGCTCGGTTTCGATTTTTTATTTATTTTGATTAGATTGGCGCATTTGTTGAAGCTTTGATCGGTTGATTGTGATGAACTGTGCAATATCATGAGTTGTATGAATTAGTATGTTCATACATACATTATCTCAGTATTATCTTAAACAATGTTGTCCGTTCTTAAAACGATTACTTTATTACAATTCCTTGTTGATGAACACTTGGTAACAACGGGTTTCTCTTTATATATTATTATTAATATCAGGTCAAGAAAATGTCAAGAATGAGTGCCCATTGAGGACAAGGACAGTCAAATTAATAAAAATTTACGTACATTTGTATGCATGTGTATTGTATGTATATGTATGTAGCTGTATGCGGGTGTCGTCGACGCAACACCAGAGTTGTCATTCCTATTCAAAGAATGTTTCGTTAAAAGCATTGTGCAAAGTGTTACAGTTACTACTTTTTGTATTGGTACGATACATAAGCATAATCTTTATCTATACGTACATATATTTATATGAATCGACTGTTAAACAAGTAGTTTTGTTTTGACGAAATATGAAATTTATATTTTCTTTCTTATTTTTAACTTCATCTAAGATCAATAACGAACAGAATTAAATTAGAAAATAAAATTGAAAAAACTGCCGTTTTGTCAAAATAATTTATTGACTAACTGTTTGTACGTGCACATGTGTGTATGTATGTAGTATGTTAATATTGAAGATGATTGCTGACTAATTGCTTGACTCTCGCGTGGCAACTTAAATGAGAATGCATAGGATTGAGTGTATTCGAATGTGCTCAATGTCTGAATAGCAATAAATAAATATGTTTTTCATTGCCCGCTTTGATTGACTAAAAGACGCTATTCATAAATGTGGGTCGTCGCAGCTTTTGGGGAAGCTTTATACTCCTGGTATTTTCAAGAAAATAATCAGAATCTTTCGTTTGGAGTGTATTTTTTAAATAGAAGTTACTAAATTAAATCAAATATTTAATCGCTGGCTTTTCAACAGTTAGAAAACGAATTTTCCGTGCAAGTGGTTCGAGTAAGTGGATTTTTCATAATTAGCGGGAAATATAGAATATCTGCTCATGAGTTTTGATTTGAAGTGTATTAAATAGTCACACATGGTGGATGATGTATAAAATATTTTATTGTTGGACACTTACATTTACGCTCTCATACAAACACACTTTCACACACACACACACACACACACACACATCGTAATCAGACTGGCAGCTGGCGTGTGGCTAGGAAATTATAAGTATAATTAAATAGCTGTAAACCAATAATAATAATATTTAACGCGAAGACTCTGTGTTGTGGCTGACGTCGATACTTGAAGTACGAGTACATACAAATGTATGTAGGTAAGCACAGGAAAGATCACCGATCTTTATGGGTCTTCATATGTACAATGTACATAAATATACATGTCTACACGTTGTTTCTTATCAATCCATCTTTATCTACATATGTATGTATTCATATGTCGCAACGCTGCTTGCTCTGATTCTGATTCTGATTCTGATTCTAATTTTGATTGCCCATTGGCTCCACTTGCTTAGGCCCAGAGTCAATTGTATTGCCATTAGACAGATCCGTAAGAAAGTGTAAACTAATTTATATAATTTACTATATTGTAAATATAATATTTATATATTTTATTTAAAGAGAGTGAGTAATATTCTACACACATAGACAGAAACAGAACAACTGACAAAGTAAGGTTATCGTAACGAAATAGTAAGAGAAGCAAATCGAATTACCTTCAAGTACACTTAGGGGCTTATGTAGAACGAGTACGAGTGTTTTAATGGATACGTACACGTATCTAGAATAGAATCTGAATCTGAATCTGGAGCTTTAAATCAAATGTTGTGAAATATTGCAGACATCCCCGATACAAAGTGGTCAAAATTCGTAAGCTAAACATTCGTGATGAACTGCGATGTATTGCGAGGTATGAAATAAAAAATGTATTAAAAAACAAACGCAAAAAATAATAGTAAATGGTGAATGGTACATATATGTATATGTAGTCGTATCTGTATGGAATTAACAGATTGGCTCGTTCCTTACCTGCATTGAATTGTGTGAACTTTGGGAACATTTCAGACACTAAACCATGCGTAGGATTCCTCAACCAGGATCAGCCAGATCAGATGAAAATAAGCGGATACCGCCGATCAAATGTACGTTTTCTCCTATGCTGGATATGCATCTGCTTGACTGGAGGACTATTGCGCCTTGTGTTGCATTGGTGGCGTCATTGGTATCTGCTGGCCACATGCCAACTATGTCCTTTAGAGGAGGCACAACAGGTCCTCGTCGAGGAAGATTATCAGGGAAAGCACAAAGTGTATCACGTAAAGCCCGTCCATTTACTTACAACAGACCAGTTACAGTGAGTACTAAATCATATCTCAATCATTTCACAGCACAAATAACCGCAAGCACTTCCTTTATTTAATTTCAGAAAACTGTTGCAGGATCAAATGACAGAAGACACTATCGAGGATAATAAGCTTCAACTGTCCGTTCATTTTTCTTCTGCGCATTTCAAAAGTACGTTGAATATTTATATAAAACTTGTCATGAAATCTATTTGTGATTTTCCACTTTTTATAATTAAATTCGAAAATAAAAGTAAAATGTGCAATCCAAAAATGTATATAAATAAATATATATACTTTTGGTGTGTGCATTAAATAATTACATATTTTTAAATTTGAAAGTTTGTGTTAACTATATATGTGAAACTAAATGTATATTTCTGTACTATAGATTATCGAACATTGAGGACATTTCGTTGTAAGCAACTGGTCTATGCCTGGGACAGCGGAATCCACAACTTCAATAAAATTAACGGATTAGACGTAAACGTGCCGTGCTCATATTTCCACCAACAACGCGGGTTGACACTCCAAGAGCAGCTTTCGAGAAGCACTGTGTTTGGTGTTAATGAGATAACCGTACCTCTCCGAGATGTCAAGACGCTGCTGTTCCTGGAGGTCCTTAACCCTTTCTATGTGTTCCAAATCTTTTCAGTCGTTCTATGGTTTACTTATGATTACTACTATTATGCTTGTGTCATCTTGCTTATGTCTATATTTGGCATATCAATGTCAATCATTCAAACGAAGAAGGTGAGTTGATCATTGATAATTCTAATGTCTAATGTTGTCTTTAAGATTGGATGTAAATGTATTTTAGAATCAAGATGTGCTTCATCAGACAGTATTGAATACTGGTAACGCTTTGGTCGTCAATGCCAAGGGAGTCTCAACGGAGTTGCCAACGACGACTCTGGTGCCCGGTGACATTATTGAAATACCATCATCCGGATGCACGTTGCAATGCGATGCGGTACTACTTTCGGGTAACTGTATCTTAGACGAGTCCATGCTCACGGGAGAGAGTGTACCGGTCACTAAGACGCCTCTCCCGATGAAACGCGATGTGATATTTGACAAAAAAGAGCATGCAAGGCACACACTCTTCTGTGGCACTAAGGTCATCCAGACACGATACATTGGCTCTAAGAAGGTGTTGGCCTTCGTCATAAATACTGGCAATATAACTGCCAAGGGCGGTCTAATCCGATCTATTCTGTATCCACCACCCGTTGATTACAAGTTCGAGCAAGATTCTTACAAATTTATTCAGTGCTTAGCAGTAATCGCGTGCCTTGGCTTTATATATACGCTTGTTACAAAGGTAAGTTCCCCACAACCAACTAACAACTAATACAGACGATAATGATATATGAAATACTGTTTCAGATATTACGCGGCACAGATGCCGTCAAAATAGTGGTTGAATCATTGGACCTAATAACAATTGTTGTGCCACCAGCCCTGCCAGCAGCAATGACCGTCGGTCGATTTTATGCTCAAAAACGTTTACAAATTAACGATATATTCTGCATCTCCCCTCGATCTATCAACGTGGCTGGCAGTATTGATTGTTGCTGCTTTGATAAGGTCAGTTAGTATTTTTATTAATCCGATCCTGATTCTTGCTGTTTTGCTAACTTTTCCCTGGCAACTTTTTGAAAAACTTTGACTATCATAGCTGTTGAGTTTCAACCAATTTTAATGACCAATACCTTTTTAATCATTATTTAATTCAATTAAATTGAAGCTTAATCTATGTATTTTTTTAATTTAGGTTAATTTTAATTTGTTTCTTTTAATTACCCATATTTTCCATACATATGCTCGGAATTCGTATAAGTATTTGTGACATAGAGTAATAAATATTTATCTTTCTGTATTTAGACTGGAACCCTAACGGAGGATGGTATGGATATGTGGGGAGTAGTTCCAAAGTCATCAACAAATCAGTTTCAAATACCTTTGAAGGATATAAGTCGATTGCCATACGATCACTTTTTGTTCGGAATGGTCACATGCCACTCGATTACTGTAATGAATGGTAGCATGATTGGTGATCCTTTGGATCTGAAGATGTTCGAATCAACAGGTTGGATACTGGAGGATGTTAATAATATACCAGAGAATGAGAAATTTGGACTGATTTATCCAACAATACTGCGCCAACCGAAGCGTATTACATTCGAAGCTGAAACACAGCCAGTACCCGTAATGCGGCAGTCGTCGGTGGATGATCTACTAGCCAACGTTGGACTGTCAAATAGTGAGAAGAATTTCGATCATGGAATTGTAAGAGAGTTCCCATTTACATCGAATTTGCAGCGTATGTCGGTAATAACACGATGCTTGAGTGCTCAAGGCTTCAATGTGTACTGCAAAGGCTCGCCAGAGATGCTACAGCAGTTATGCCAGCCAGAGAGTATACCAGATGATTATACACAACAGCTTTCCACATTTGCGAAGCGTGGATTCCGAATAATCGCTGTGGGATTTAAAGCACTTAATCCAAAGTTGAACTATACCAAGGTGCAGCGGCTTTCTCGGGAAGAGGTTGAACACAATCTAGAGTTTCTAGGTTTTGTCATACTTGAGAATCGGTTGAAACCGGACACTACAGCAGTAATTAATTCACTGAATCTAGCAAATATCCGTACGATAATGATCACCGGCGACAATATATTAACGGCGATGAGCGTGGCTCGAGATTGTGGCATTGTGAGTTCAACACAGGCAGTTATCACCGTACATGCGGTGCCAACAAAATCGGTTGAAAAGCTCGATTCCGATCAGCTCGATCAATATAAGCTCCAATATACACTCGAGTTGGGTAGTAAAACGTCAGTTTGCCCATTAAATGGGAATGGAACCTGTCCTGCAGGAGGAGGAGGAGGAGGAGGAGGAGCTGCAATTGCCCAGAATATGGACTTGTCGCAGTCAACCAATTCGCTGGTGAATGGAGGATCCAGCTGTGCAACGAGCGTACTGCCCAATAGCAACAGCCTAACTAGCGTCAAGACTGTTGACACTTGGACCCACAATGATAGCGACGATGTTGAGTTAGGAATGGCTTCAGTTGACATTCCAGTTCCAGTTCCAAATCTAGGAAAACACAACGCTGACAATTGGCGTCGACATTATACATTTGCTATGGATGGAAAAACATGGCAAGTCGTTCAAGATCATTTTCCGCAACAAATGGAGATCATATTAACACGTGGCGCCATTTATGCCCGTATGTCACCCGAACAAAAGCAATCCCTAATTATGGAGCTACAAAATTTGGACTATTATGTGGCGATGTGCGGCGATGGTGCCAACGATTGTGGTGCCCTTAAAGCTGCCCACACTGGCATATCGCTAAGCGAAACGGAATCCTCAATAGCATCGCCATTCACATCCCGAAAGTCAACAATCGCAGCCGTACCCAATGTTATCAAGGAGGGACGAGCTGCCTTGGTTACATCCTTTGGCATATTCAAATATATGGCTGCGTACTCGCTGGTTCAGTTCATATCCGTAATGATCTTGTACTCGATCGACTCGAATCTGACGGATAAACAGTATCTTTACATTGATCTTGGCTTAATATCAATATTTGCCTTCTTCTTTGGCAAAACCGAAGCTTACGATGGTCAGTTAGTAAAGCAGGTCCCACTGAGCTCGTTGATATCACCAACTCCCTTGGCATCCCTCTTCCTCCATTTGGCCGTTGTGATCGCATTTCAGGTGACAGGTAAATATTAAAAACAAAACTGAATACCAAATAGAGTTTAATTTAATATATGTAATTTCTTTTGTTTTTTTTATAGGTTGGTTTCAGCTACATCAACAGCCCTGGTTTGTTCCTTTCAAGCAATCTGACGAGGACCATTTAGGGTGCTATGAAAACTATACCATGTTTGCGATATCGAGTTTCCAGTACATTATACTTGCGTTTGTCTTCTCAAAGGGTGCTCCTTATCGCAAACCCATATGGTCCAACTGGCCACTGTGCCTGACCATGCTGATAAATATTTGCGTTGTCGTTTATCTGGTGATTTATCCCAGCAAATGGATGATGGAATTTATGCAGTTGGTTGTCCCACAAGATATGTCATTTCGTATTATAATGCTCCTTTATGGAGTAGCTGCATTTATCACACATGCTCTTCTCGAAGCTTTTGTTGTCGAGAACCTGATATTTAAACGTATCCAGGTAAAACGTGAGCAAAATCTTAGCACATCCACTCGCAAATACATGCAACTGCAATATAATATCCAGACATTTGATAACTGGCCGCCAATATCGGATGCATACGAGCTGCATGATTCAACTGACCCACCTGCAGAGATACAGCCAACATATGTTAATTTAAGTGCTGAACAGAATCTGGATGCACAGCCCGGCGTTTTCCCCGGATTCTTTGACAACAACTTGGGCACAACTAATGCAGTCGAAGCCCAAAAGCATCTGCCTCGCTTATCAACTTAAACCTCTGACTTATGTATCTACTGCTGGGGTATAAAACAGCTAAAGTCCAAATATGAATATGAAGAAAAAATCGGACATGTATATAGTACATGTTATATATGGATACACGTATGGATTAAAGCTGTAGATTTAGTTTTAGTTTGAATATAATATATATTGTAAATCGAAAATACTATTTGTTAGGTCGTTATTGTGCTACTACTTATGTATGTGCATACTTACGTGTACAACATACATATATGTGCTTTAAGTTCTTATGAGCTTATATACATAGGTCTAAAGTTTATACGTAGGTTCGTTATTAAATTGTAAATAAGTTTGCATTTCTGAAGAGGATTAGTACATAGGCAAATTGTGAATCATTTTGAATACACTTATATATGCATGTATTTTCAGCTGACGGAATCCTTCTGTATGTGCAGATAAATGTGTTGAATATTTAACGACAACTACCTCTTCAAAATAAATTATTCATATTGTAATTAATATTTATTTTATAATGTAAATATACTCCAGCTGATCAATCGGCAACTGAATAAGTATTGAATAAAGTCGTTATGAATATCCATCCTGTGTATTTTTATGTATACAATATTAATCAAAAAACCATCAATTATAAACAGTATATAATATTGATATATTATACAAGTATGCTTGTTAATTGGGATAAATACATTATTACAAGATTTCTAATAAGATATTAATATATTTGGCAATAGTATTTAGTTATCTGCAAAACAAATAAAAATTTCATTTGAGATTTATATATTATGGAACAAAACAGTTAATTAAGTCCCACATAAATGAGGTCAGTTGTGATCAAACAGTTTATATAATAATTTACAAGGTTGCGCATCGATTAATGAGTAATTTGCTAGCCATCTGCATATGGTACATATACATACATACATACATACATACATACATGGGAGAGCTGTTGAGAATACAAAAGCGCAATGTAATCGCGATATATCCGTGGTAAGTTCCGAGTTGGGCCAATGTATGCTGACATTTGCAGATCTGTCTGCAACTACGGTTCCTACTGTCCCACAACAACAAACGCTGTCGAACCGGCTGTTATCTAGTAAATGTATATACACACTTACCACATAACTGGCCCACCTGAACTAGCCAAACAGCTTTTGCGCATGCGCTCATAACAATAACATCAACAACATCTCGCTCATGGTATAGGTTAGCATTTGGGTACATTTGTGAATGGGTACAGGTACGGGTTTGGGACAGCAACTTGTTCACTTTGCGTTGCTCAGGCCAAGTCAGTTCTGTGACTTTCGTCTGCATGGAATGGTTGTGCTCGCTTCGCAAAAGTGAAAAATTTGTATGTATTTCAACGAGTATATTCAGTATACATATGTGAGTGGTTATATCCTATTGCTTGCGCCAGTTTCTCACGTCGCGACGTGGTGTGCCAATAAATAGACGATCCGTTACTTTTACCACTATATCTATACAAAACATAAATGTCAAGAGACCCCAGTGAAAGATGAAAAAAGTTCCTATAAGAAATTAATAAAATAGATTTATATTATAAATTAATACATTGCAAAAATATCAAAAACTGAAGAGCATACGCTGACTTTATACATAACCTGTTCGCTACTAAAATACAAAAAAGCATAAAAAAATTTTTTAAAAAAAAACCAGTCGTCAGTTTTGCCCATCAAAGTTGAACAATATCAAATGCAAATGTGCATACATTTTTTGGATTGTGAAAACGATTAAAAACCAAATACTAACAGAAACGGAATTTGATCAAATCAGCCAACTAGCAAACAAATCCCACAAAATAAAAAATATTATAATAAAAAAAAAAGATTGATATGAATTTCATAAATTAAATCTATAGATTCACGTTTTTATATGCATATTTATAATGTTTTAAATGAATGTGTCAGTCTAGTGTATAACCCATTAAAGGAGGAGCCAAAAATGTTACAACCTCGTTTAGTAGTAGTGAGGAAACCACACGGAAACCGTAAGAGGAACCTTCAGACGAAGACAATTGGATGTGGATTTTCTCACAATATAATGCTCTGTCGGCACCTGAAACTATTGGTGTTTGTGCTTGGATTATTTGCAGCCCCCACATTTGGAGCTGCGCAAAGAAATGGTAAGTTTCAGATCAATGTTTGTATTTGTAACAATTTTACCTACAAGTATTAAAAATCAAAAAAATAAACTTGGGAGCATAAATATAGAAAACTTGTAATTAGGAAACACACATAGAAAAGCCAAACTTAAGATAACAGCTGTTGACCAAAATTAAGAAAAATTAATTTATAGCTTTGTCTTGTAGCGCTAGTAATCATATAATATATAATAATAAATATAATGTATAATATTAGGAAATGCCGAAATATTTTTTAAAACATCTCGCGATGATCTTTGAATTTTATTTAAATTTAATTGATTTCTATCGGTATTTTGAAAGCCACACAAAATGGCTTATAATAGGTAGGTATAAATAGGTACTCCTTCAGCTTTATAGTCTATAAGTCTACACAGTAAGGAAATATAAACTGACAAAAGTAACCGATGCTCATGTGTTGCTAAAATAAATCAAATATAAATTTAAAAAAAAGATTAATAAACAACAAAACTCGTAATGAAATGAATGCAAGACATTGGCTGGTAGTGTCTTTACTCGTAACCAGAAATAAAGATATACAAATGAACAGTTGACGGTATCTGCGTCGACGGATTTTTGCTCAATATTATCTTGATCACCTTACAAAAATACCTTTTGAGGGAAGAGAAAGCTGGATGACTACTTTTTGTTGTTGTTGACGGACGTTTGTTCAAAATGTTAAGATACAAAAATACATATACATATTTGTAAGTAACATTGTAAATTCGAAATCCATTCAAACGCTTTAAGCTTTCCATCAATAGAAAAAAGAAATTGATTTTTTTTTTTTATGTAGAAAACAGTCTAGAAATGTAATCAAGAAACTGCGATGGATATTATATATAAAATCAACTCAAAAGAATTATTTGTGATGAAATATTTGATAAAAATATTTCATATTTAAAGAATTTGGTTTAATTGAAATTATGATAATGCTGAATGCAGAATTTTGGGAATTCATGTGGGAAATATAATAGAAATTGTACTTGCACCTGTTGCTTGATGCTCAATGGATGCTCATTTGTCCGCTTTGAAGTCCGTTTGACTGTTAAGGTGATTGCCTAATCCGACTTGGACGTCGATGCTAACTATTTTTTAAACATGTATATACTCTGGCAACGTGAGTATGTATGAGTACATATAAAAGTTGTCTTTATAGTAGCTCATGATGGAATAGTAACTTACTCATAATGAGAAAGATCTACAAAACAAGAATTGAACTCACGGATAATGCAGCTTTCACAATGCTAACCGAAGAAAAACTCACAATACAAACAGCAACAGCAGCAACAGCAGCAACAACAACAACAACAACATTAACCGTCTCGTCCGCATAATCACTCAAAAGAGGCGGACAAACAGACAAAAGTGACACCAAAGCAAAAGCAGCATCCCACCAACAACAACAACAACAACAGCATTTAGGTTAACCGCCAAAGAAGGTCAGAATAGCTAAATCGGAGGTGCTAGTAAAATAAGTAAAATAATAATAACGTGAATGTGTTTTATATTGAATACGCCTTTTAAAGCAAATAAAGCTATTTACTCTTGTCAAACTTGCGATCATCAGTCTTAAAATAGAAAGACTACATATATTTCTTTTTTAATGCATTTAAGTATAATCAGTTAAACAGGAGGAAATAATAGAAGTACATTACCAGCTATGTATGTATAAGCCAAAGCCTTTAGTATCTACTGAAGGCTCATTGCGAGCAAACACGGATGCGATGCATCTGTTGGTGGGAAGTTGTTGGTGTTGGGGTCACCCCCCTCCCTCTCTCTCACTCTCTCAGTCTCTGTTCACTCTTTTTGCTCGTGCCGGCCACTTTCTTTTCATTCATCTGCTGAAAAAGCAGCAGACAGTGGATCCGAACACCAAATATTTGTTTGAAGTCATTTCACTTGTGTACTATTTATTCCCCGGGAGACACTTCAGTTATTTATTTCGAAACAGATTTTTGGGGACAACAAATTAACCACATTTTTATTTGACCAAATAATATTTAATTAAATATTACTATACATTTTTTAACAATATTTATGAAAACGAAAAATAATTGTACAAATACATCGAATTGGAGCAATGAAATCAATAAGACTGATTAAACATTGATTTATTACTGGGTTTCTTAATGGATAGAATTGAACAAAGAAAAATGAGATCTAATGAATTGCAAAGAGGAAGATTTTTCATCATCATTAATTTATGAAATCATAATAAATTTAATAAAAACAAGGAACAAGTTCAAAAATGTAGAATTGTAGTGATAAAATATTCGGGTAAATTAAGAAAAAATATCTTCTAGGATTTCCCAAAAAGCTTATAGAGATATATAAAGAATTGTTTTTGATTGCTGAGAATTGCCAACGGAATGCATAAAGTAGTAACCAGTTGTCGTGATTGATGATCAAAATGATCTGCTTAATGCCTACAATTTTAATTTATTTTTGTTTCTCACTTATTTTATGTGTAATTATTTGCTTATTTATTTTCAGACGAGCCCAATATTATAAAACCCACACCAGCCTTACGCCTGGCAAATGCAGATGGTAAGCCGAAAACAATCACTTGGGAAGGCTTCAGTTCAGTTCGTTTCATATGTGTATATAAAACAACAACAAAAGATACATATTGAGTTAAAGCTAAAGCTAATCAATTGCCCTAATATAAATCTGCATACATTCTTAATACACGATTCAAGTCTGTGCTCACATTATTATGACATCTCCGAATTGACATCATTACCCAATGACTCATTTGAATAAATTTGGGACATATCTATGAAATGAGTTTGCTTTTAGAATGTTTAACCATTCGTAATTGAGTTAGTCTTTTGTCTTTCCGTAAAACTACATCGATGTTAGCGACTAAAAAAAATATAGATGTACAAAATATTTGTACGTTGTCCAAAGTATCATGTAAACATCTGGTTTATTTAATACTTTAACGTCGGATATAATCTAGAATTAAATGATTTTACAAAATTTAGAGTGACATCTTTTCATATCAGCTGTGATATGAATATGTATCTCAGAGCAGGTCACAGGTAATTTTTTGGTCAACAAAATTAGTCGACCTCATCGATAGCTTTCCCATATTTTTAAAGTCTGAATGCAAGTCCGAAATGTACAACTATAGAAACTATAGAAAACTACAAGAAATGAGTAATTATTTGGAACCGGATTGATTATTACTAAATGTAAATAGAACGATATATAATGTATTAATTTTAGTTGTGTTTCAATTAATGTGTATGTATATTTACTTCTTTCGTAACTTCTTTTCTTTATTTCTTTTTATGTAAATGATTTCACCATCTCTCTCTCTATGCTGTAAATTCTGGACATGTTGATTTAATCTTTAACGAATCTTATTTATGTGTATTATACTACGTATGTTATGCCTGTAAATACTATACTGTATACTGTACTATATTCATCTAATTTCTAATATGTTCATGTTCTTCATATTTCTCTGTTTGTTATTATCTAATCCACTCTTTCACCGTGTGTGTGTGTGTGTGTGTGTATATAGACTTAACCACTGTTCTGTTGGTAAATAATGATGGAGCAGGTCGGTTAGGTGACGGTCATGGTCATGGCCGGTATCTGTCAGTTCGTCCAGAGGTTGGTCTCCTCACATCCACAGCTCGCACTTTCATTCAGGAGGGCATCACCACTGAGTATGCCACACAGGTGGTGGGAACCACCTTAGATAACGGTCGGCTGTATGCACAATATCTGAAGAAGAGCTCGCGGGTTCTCTTCGAGAGTGGCAATGGTCACGTGGCACCGCCGTCTGTTGTCACCAGCTGGGTGGGTGACAGTGTCCACCCGAAGAGCCGATCGTATCTGGAAAGCCACAACGATTTGTTCAATGCCGATGCACCGAATTGGCGCGATATTGATGATAGTCTGGATGATATTGCTTCTGTGCCCTTAGTGGGTGAATTCGTGGGGAACACTGATTTCCTGAAGCTAAAGGACTCTAGTTCATCGTTGCCAGTAGTTGTCACCCCTTTGGTCACAAAAGTATCAAAAGAACCCTTAGGCTTCAATCCATTTGCTATTTCAGGACATTCAGAGGATACTGCACGAAAGTTGGCAGCTCAAAAAGTGTTGCCCGTGGGTGATTTGCCCACATTTACGGTGAAAAATCATTTCGAGCCAAGTGGCTATCAAGCAATCGCGGAAGGAGAGGGTGCTGCAAATACAGATACAGATACAGATACAAATACAGAGGAAGGCCGTTCAGCTAAGGTTTATTATCAGCATTTGATGCGGGAAAAACAGAGTGAGCAGCGATCAGAGCAAGAACAACGGCAACGGCAACAGCAACTTCTCAATTTGCCGAAGCGGGTCCTGTCGACCGTCACATACTATGGATTTGCCGATTTCACCACAATTGTGGGCGACAGTGTCATTGTCTTTTCGCCAAGCACCGCCCAGCCCAGCTCAATAACGGGACACGTGACCTCGATCATTGGGAGCGCGACCCTTCGAACTGCCGATAATGTCCCAGATCAAGTTCAAGTCTCCACTGATACAGTTACCGATCAAGATGTTATGGACACACTGAAAACAACGACTGCTCCGGAAGTAATCGTGTCCCCAGTGTTAAGCAGTGCGAATGCCATGGATACAACAGATGTGGTTCAAGTTGTCGGCTCGTCTCAATCGACAGCGGAAGTGGACAACTTGATTTCCACAGCGACTCCTGCGCTTGACCCACCGACTGAAAGTTCCGCGACTCAGAGTGTTGCGGTTGGAGTTGGCGAGCCAGAGGCGAAGTCTATGTTTTCACTGCCAACGGATCAGGAAATACAGGAAATCTATGCCTCCTTGTCCAAGGCCCAGGCGAAAGAAGAAGAATCGAGCCTGGTCGAGTCTAGTATTGAGGCAACTGAATCATCTGAACATCAGGGACACAGTGGGGCCACAACAATATTCGTTGATGATGATCCCTTTGCCAATTTCATAGAGCCAACAAGGGTAATGAATACGAATACAGTGAGTGCTACAAGTACTTTATCGAAGTCAGAGACCTCAACGCTTCCCCTCGGATCCTCAGAGATCGAGGCAGGCACAAGCACTTCTAAAGAACTGCCTGAAGAAAGCTCATCAGTTGCCCCGTCTACGGTACAAGTCTCACAATATGTAAAGGAAGTCACTAGTACAAATACAAATGATGACAGCTGTGACGAAATAAGGTCACAAGTATTTCTGACTCAAGTGCCAACGGAAATAATGATTTCAAGTACAATTACTCTCCAGGATAGCTCAACGATAGAGAGGATTGTAAGTTCGTCATACGATATTAAAGAGACCACGAAATATTACTGCATTCAGGCCAGCCAAGTAGAAGAATCGACGTCAAAAACAGAATTCGAATCAGAATCCGAGTCACCTTTAGAATCGCAGTCGGAGTCGCCGCAGGCCGATGATGATGATGATGATGTCACCACAGTGAATCCCTTGGAAGAGTCACAGACGGAAGTCACAACCACGGAGGAAAGTCTGAAGACGGAAAGCTCAACGGAAACCGATGACGACGCGACTGAGCTGACTGAAACTAACCGAGATAATGATAGTGAGAATGAGAATGACAATGACAATGATAATGACAATGAAGACTATGACACTGAAAATGATTTCGATGAGATAGATGTGATTTACAAAACTCTGTACACAACCTACACATATCTGACGACTTTCTTCGAAGGTGTGTCGACCACTGTTTCCAGCCACACGGAGATTGTAACGAATGTGATTACCACGGAGGTGGCAACAAGTACAACCAAATTAACAGATATTACACAGATTGAGAAATCGGCAACTGAAACGGATTCAGTTTCGATTCAGGCAACCGCGACAGTTGCTCCTTCAAGGTATATAATTCCCGATGAGTTGGATAGCTTGTTACATGCGAGCGCCAATGATGCCTCTGACCCAATGGGACATGGCCAAGAGACCAGCCTCCTGGATGATGCCAAGTACACAAAGACCTTCTTCACCACCTACACCTATTACACAACTATTTTCGCCGACAGTGACACGGAAATCATGTCACGGACTGAAGTGTTTACAAATTACGTAACTGAACTAGCCACGACAACTGAAGCCGGTCACATTGAAATGCCAAATGATAAGTCAGATTTGTTAAGATCTTCAACTCTTGATCGCACGGCATCCATTGCTGTCAAGGCCGAAGATACGAAGACAAGTGCGCAACATGCAGAGGAGCATATTCGATTGGTAACAGACGTTCGATCAAGCAGCTCCAGCGGAGATCAGCACCAGCACCTGGTTGGGCAACCGAGGGAGTCGGTAGACGATCAAGTGAGCTCCGAGAGTAATACCGAAGAGATTCTTCCATCAGCGACGCTTCTGCTGCAGACGAGCTTCACCACATTCACCTTCTACACAACGATGTATGTGTCGGACATGACGAATGTGATCAGTCGTTTGGAGACAGTTACCAATATTGCCACGGAAACGGTGCAGCCAACGAAAATGCTGAGCCAAGAGGAGGCCTCATTGCCGATCACATACTTTACGACCTTCACGTATTGGACCAAGCTGGCCAAGGACGGAGAGATCACAACGATTAGCAGAGAGGAAACCATATCGAATGTGATCGAGCCGACGACAGCGACAGCGACAACTTTGAATTCGATCTCAGACTCCACAGCAGTTGATCATCAGGTGGAGAAGAAAGTTGATTCCTCTACAAGTCCACAGTCTACAGATTTGTCGGCACTAACAACCTATTATACGACATACACCTATTATACTACCTCATATGAGGCAAACAACACTGTTACGGACTCGCGTCTAGAGACCATTACGAATATCATCAGACCCACAGTCGTAGTCACTTCTAGTCCCTCCCCAGAATTCACACAGAACTCGTTGCCAGTGGATACATCACCATCGATTGCGTCGAGTGAGGAAAGTCAGACATCAGACTTGATCTTCTATGATTATAAGCATATCATCGATGCTGACGGGGTGAGCACCCTGTATTTTACAACGAAGATTCAAGCATCGATTAATGAGGAGGGCAACCGTGTGGAACTCACAAGCAGTACATCGAGTCTGTACATCGATGAGACCAAGAAAGTTAACCTGGCCACCACTTCAGTTACTTCGGCTAGCGAATCTGTTGGCGATCCAAATTCGGTTTCAGCTTCCGTGCGCCAGTACAAAACCGGCTTGGTTCGACTTATAGAGGGCACGCGAATCGGGAACAGTACGACAACATTGTATCAATCAAAGGTGATTGGAACAATCATCGAGAATCGCTATGCGCAAATAATTGAGAGCACGTCTAGTTTTCTTTTTGAAAAAGCGACTCCGTCCAGTACAATAACGCCAAGTGTCACTCTTGCTGACATGATAGTGAGCACCACACAGGCTGTGAATCTGCAATCTCCAGCAGTTGTTGAGGGCAGTATTAACAGCGACACATCAGAGATCGAGACAGCGACAGCGACAGAGACGGAGCATGAAGAACATGACGACGATGAGAACAACATCAGTAACAATTCTCGAATATCTTTTCCAGCGAAGAAACGGACGTTTGCGCCAGTGATCAGACCCTTCGCGTCCCGGAACAGACCAACATTCGCCCCCAAGCAGAAGACGGCGAGTGCGAGCAGTGCCACGATTATAACCAGGTCCGACATAACGCCGACGATAACAGCAACTCCAGCTCTCAAGTCGGTGGGCAGATTCGGTTCGTCGCGAAGGAGTTCTTCCGCCATTTCGAATGCACCCAACAATCCACATGAGACGAGCTCGAGCTCGAGCTCCAGCTCGACCTCTAGACGTCTATTTGGACGGCCGTTGAAGACACCGAGTGGATCGGTTAGTCAACTGGGCAGTACGCTCCAGGCAAGCAGTGGTATTTCACCGTCCAGGAATCGTTTCGCATCCACCTTCCGTACGTCCGGCATCCAAGCATCCAGTTCACGACGCCCTAGCCTCAGCCCCTCATACCGACCATCCAGCAGCAACAACAATATTCGTATCTCGGCACTCAGTAGTGGAGTCGGCTCCCGGCAACGAATCAAACCAACAGCTTCGGCCTCTGGCTCGACCTTTGGCAAGGCGAGTACAAGTGCCGTTGCCGTTGGGGAGGAGAACTCCACGGAGGAGCAGCAAGTGGAGGCTACCGATGAGGAAGACAATACCACTGAAAATGCCAAACGTAATCAAAATCCGCTTTTGCGTTTCCGTCGACCCCTGAGCAGGCCCATCGGCTTCACTCCAGCTCCTCGAAATGGTAATGGTAATGGTAATGTCAACACTGGGGTCACTGCTTCACCTAGAAGGAATCCATTTGGGGGACGGGCCAAGGCTTCAACGACATCAACGACCACCACTACGACAACAGCCAGGCCAAGACCGCGCAGCTTCCAGCGACCCACATTAGCCAGTGTTCAGGCACGGACTCGACCACAAAATGCCCTGTTTCCTCCCCGAGGACTTTTCCAAACTCAGCAACAACAAAAGGAAAACGACCAATCGGCAGTTAACAACAACAATCAAAATGATAATGACTCCGATAACGATAACGACTCAGAATATGACGATGATGACGATGATGATGATGGAGCAGAAGATGGCACTGATGACGTCCAGAAGGAGGAAAGCCGTCGCAGGCGCTCGAACAAAAAAGCTGTAACCCATTCCCGGGTGCGTCGTCAGACGGATACTTTGAATCGAAGTCGATTTCGGTTCCGTCGACCCAAAACTGTCACCACTGAGGAGCCAAAAGTCGAAGAGTTCAATGAAACGTCGCCCAGTACACCTCGCTCGAAGATTAACTCAAGGTTTGGCTCCCGATTTCAATCGCAATCGAGTTCAACTCAAACTAGCTCCACTGAAGCATCGTCATCGGGACATCGGTCCATACGTCCCACCCGACCCACGTCGCCACGAACTCAGTTCACACTTAGGGAGAAGGACACAACAGTAAGGAGTATCACCAGACCGTCCTCATCGAACTTTCGACGTCAGCAGTCGGCGATTCGACGCCCAAGCAGTTCTCCTGCGTCTAGCTCTCGACGCTTGAAAAGCTACACCAACCACAACCACAACCACAACAATAATCACAATGCTGTCGATACTCCTGGGCAGCGAACCACGGGGACATCGCGATCACGAAATAATGCCAACGTTTCCAATAGACGAGGATCGATGCGCGGAAGGACTCGCAACGATTACAACCAGGACCCGAATTTAACAGACCTGGGAAGCGTCACGATCACGGTGACCCATATCATACCAGCTGAGGTAACTGTGCCCGTCGTGAACGGTCAGGTGACCGAATATAAGAACATTGTGACCGGCAAGACAAGCCTAGAGGTTGTGGCACCCAACCAGTATACGAGAATGCTGGGCAATAATGGACAAACCTCGCTCTATTTGATCCGGGAAGACTCGACTGTCAGTCCGGCCGGAGTGACGGAGCTAACTCGATACCTGCTGCACGACTCGCCGACAACCACGGTGACTTTTACGCCAACAACAATCCGGGGACGGAAGACCTCCTTCTCCCATATACTGCCATCGACGGTGTACTCCGTGGAGAATGTCGTGTCGACGATTCAGCCGCAGATCTCAGCCAATGCTCCGCTGGCCAATATATTGCTGTCCCAGCTGCTGCTGGGCAACATCAATTTGCCGGCGAATCAGTTACTGGGCGCCCTGGGCCAGCCCCAGCCCCTGCCCCAGGGAGGCGTGGCACTGGAGCCGTCGTTGGCACCGCCAGCTGCGCAACCACTCACCGAGTATCGAACGCATACGTCCACCTATGTAACCACGATTTATGATGGCAAGTCCACGATACTCCCGATCACGTTCCAAGGTAAGAAGATCTTGACAACAGTGTTCGACACGACGGCCCAAACGATAACAGCCACAGAATATAGCGTCGACACTATAATAAACACTCCGTCCACTCAGCAGCCGCAGCTGCAGCTGCAGCAAGCCGGTCAGTTACAGGGTCAGGGTCAGGGGCAGGTAGCACAGGTGAATGGCTTGCTTCTGCAACAGTTGCTGCTCCAGCAACAGCAGCAACAGCAGCAGCTGCAAATTGCGCAAGTATCGCATACGACAATGCCGCAAATATTTTTGGGCGAAAATCTGCAGGACTTGGATGACCTGGAGCTGATGGATGCGGATATTGATGTGCGCGATAATATTGATGACATCATTGTGTCCGATCTCGAATCCGATCATTCAGTCAACAAAAGCAGTCGAAAGAAGTCAAGAAAGTCTGGCAAATCGCACAAGCGCAACAAGCAGCAACAACAACAACAACAACAACAACAACCGAAACAGGTAGAAGACACCAGTGTGATAACACTGTATGTCTCAGGACGTAGACCTGGGGAATTTAGCACCATCCTATCGACGGTGTATCCACAAGATCATTCGAGCAGCTTGCACAAGAGACAGGTCCACACAACGGACCACATTCAACAGACCATGACAGCCGGACTTAATAGCCCCGAAGATCGGTATGAGTTCGGGGAAAGCGAAAAGATCAACTTGTATTTACCCCTCGACAACTTGGAGCAAGAGGAGCCTCAGCTGGCATCAGACGAATGCCAGGGAAAAGACTGTGAACTCAAGTCTCCAACCGCTTCGTTAGAGAGCATAATTGGGGACGTCGATTTGTGGTATGCCAAGGCCACCAAGCAGGCGATGCCGCCACTTAGTGGGGCGAGTAGCACTGCAGTGCTGTATCTGGCAGATACAGATAACGTAACCGAAGAGCATTTTTTAGTTTAAGCGGCCTCACTGAGTTGTTCCCACTACAGTTGCAGGTCACAAATCTGTCCACAACACATCCTCAGAGCAGAAGTGGGCCGAAAATCAAGAGAGATGCCACCACCCACATGGCTCGATTACGAAAAGTGCTTGTGCGGCGTAAACCGATCAGCGGTTACCCATCACTAGTCAATGATAACACCACCAACACAAGCAACAACAACAACAACAACAACAACAACTATAAGAAATTGAACGGAAATTTACATTCACAGCCAAAGAAACATCGTGTTGTAATCTTCAAGTATAGATCAGCGAAAAGAATGAGATCAAGTACAGCTGAATCAGTAAAATCAATCGAATCAATGACTTTAACGTCAACACCAACACCAACAACAACAACAACTCCAATTCAGCGATCTACACAAATTAAACTGATGAACACACATTCAGTTGATCATGATCTGGAGGGATTAAGCGACACAATCCATCTGTTGACCACAACAAGTACTGAGCTATCGACCCGAACCTACACATATGTCGTGGAGCGTGTTCACAACGATCAACACGAAACACTGCAGTCCTTCGCCACATTTACTCGAATAAGCACCCGACTTCTGCCCATAACACTGACAGTCACAGCAAGCCACGTCTGTGAGACATCCGTTAGTTCCACACAAATGCACCACCAACTCACCTGACCCAGTTTCTGATTGAAATACTGATAATACTTAGTATCTTATGTGTACTGAATCACACACACCCACGCACACGCACACACATTTATATATATATGAGCTAAGCTACTTATTTAGTTGTAAGTGTTAATATCAGATTATATCTATTTACAATTAAATATTAATACTTATCAAATTTCTCAATTAAATATCACCGGTTGTTCAGTTATCAGTGAATCATTCAAGGGCCAGAGCGCAGGGTATCTCAAAGTCGATCATTATCGATCCACATGACAATACAGCATTCTTAGTGGCTCGTTAAAACTTTTTTTTTTATTGTTTCGACAGGGTATGAAATGAGATAAGCGATTTCTTTCTAAGATTTATCAAGATCAAGATTAGTCATCAGCTTATGCTAATGGAGTGATCATTGTAGCATACGTATAAGTATCTGTAATATACCCAAAAATAATTCAAAAATGCAGTGAATGCTTGGAAACTGAAACCTCTGCACATTTTAAAATTGACTCCATTGAAATATTGACTATTGGTACTCTTTCAAACTAATTAAATTAAATATGATGATATATATGATATATTTGCACACAATATCATATATATCAAAAATACATGTAAGCTCTATAAAATATAATGATAATAACCTTTAAAATAATAAATTAAAGGAATAGTAATCTAAAATTCTTGTTGTTATATACGAATGTACAAAATGTAATTTACACTTATCTCTTAAATTAATTATGTACAGTCAGAACTTTTATCACATATTTGTATTTTTTGTATTTACACTTTTCTGGAAATAAATCAATTTCAATAAACCACAACTAACCATAATTGAACTAATAATATACAAATTCTTATAAATCTGTAATTACAATGTACTGAGTTTTGTTTTTACCCGGTACAAATCCAATCTTTTAAAAGATGAACATTTCGGATCCCTTTGATCAGACGATTTGATTTAGGCATGTCCATCGATGTTTCGTATGGATATCTCCTTACAGTTCCTGAGTTATAGGTTCTTTTCAGATTTACAGATGGACATGACTATATCTCGGCTGATCAAGAAAAAATATATACTTTATGGTCTCTGTCACCTTCTCTTCTGATTCCCTTGCTCGACATTGACCCTTGAGCTCTTTAAGAACGTGGTCTGAAAACGATGTGCGCCTGTCATTTAATATTGTTTGTAAATTATCAATTCAGGATTCAATAAAAGTCACCTTAACCTCTATACAACACAAAGTACACAAAGTAAAAGCGACCCAAAATACAGCATCGGCAATGTCCTTGATATAGGAGACATGTCCGATAAAAGCTTAGACGAGGCCAGATTCAATCTCGCAACGCATATTATGTCAAACGGAGTGGAACTGATAATTGCCAGCGATAGGGTTAAGCACAGTGAGCATAAGTTGAACAGCATACCATCTTCAAGACACACACACGCGCACGCACACACTCAAGATGCCAAGAAGCCAGTGACCTTTGCCCCAAGCACACTAATGAACCACATGATATTGGCTTTGCCCACCGCCAAACAGGTAATAATTCAATTTTAGTGCAATCACATATAATATTTTAAAAATATAAATATTCAAAATATTATAAAAATATACATTTTTATAAATATTTTAAAAACATAATTTTTTGATTGCATTCTTGATCTTAATCAATATTTCTAATTGCAATATCAAGTAAAATCCAGTCAATCGATTAAAACCCGTTAATGCCTGTTAGTTCAATTGTCCACTTTCTCGGCATAGAATTAAAGCTTATTGTCAAATTCAATTTGTTCCATTCGAAACGATTGGCATAAATTTTGATCGAACGAATCAAAGATTGCAATCTTGTGCATTAAAATGATTAGATTTCAATCAAAAGAGTGATGAAAATCGTTGATTTCTAAATAAAATGATTGCAATCATTCACAGCTCTTGTCAATGTGTTAATTAGGGAACTGAATTCAACTCTATGTAATTACATTTTGAATTTCAAAAACTAGGAACAATTCACAATTCCCATGAATGAAAATCAGTTTATAACGAAGACCTGTCTGACGACTTACACATATCATACGACTTACCTTCACAACGGAAGCACAACTGTTGGAAATGTGGAGAAGGTCGTCTCAAATCGTCATACGGAGGAGCGCAACTATTTGCGTGCCAGTACTGATTTACCGATGGGTCTAACTCTTTTAAATGTAAGTAGCCAATATGCATATATGAATATATTGACAAATATAGTACAAAAATAATGTGCGTTTTTTTGTATAGACACCCGAGCTAGTCGTGGGCATATTTCCAACAACGTATCATTACTATAACAAGTTGAGGAACAATGACCTTGTCCTCACATCCAGCTACACGATTATCAACACTGTAACTGGGCCCGAGGACTACATATCTTTCTTGCAGCCCTCAGAGGAAGCCACCCCCTTGCAGGATACGAACACATACTACAGTCGGTTGCCCGTTACGAAATCCATTCGAGATGCCTTCGAGTCGACCAACATCTTAACTGCCGACGAGGAGAGCATTCTGACCCAAGTTGTAATCACTGAATCCATACCAGCTCGCGGTTCATCAAAGCTCCAAACTGTCCTCGATCAGGATCGGAATCGTGATCGTGATCGTGATCGGAATCGAGATCCAGATGTTCATATTTATGCAACGAAAACCATTTTAACTACGATCTCATATATGGTGACTCCAGCTGTTATATCAGCCACATCTAGAAAAGAATCGCTGTCGACCAAGCTGCACACAAAGGTCATAGAAAGTGTGATAACTGATGTTGTGCCTAGTTCGGTATTAAAGTCGGAACTTGTGTCCAGATTTCGACATGAGCTGATGAATAAAAACGTGAAAAATAACCGGAAAGTTCTGACAACATTGGCCACATTGCTGAGCGGCCAAACCTTGGAAATAACTGCCGTCAGTAGGCCAAAGGGAACCCTGGTCTATTCCATAACATCTTCTTTGGATTTAAATCCAAATGGAATCGCTGCGAACTTGAACACGGAAAATGTTTCAGAGATTCACTCATCAATGCCTTCAATTGCTATTGGGCCCAGCTCAGTAAAAAAGGACAAATTGGATTTCGAAATCGAAGCAGAATCCGAAGATGCATTGAATCTTGCCGAGTCTGAGATCAAAAATGTTTATGTAAAGCCTTTAAAAAATACATCATCACAGTCGCAGTCACAGGCCGCTAACGTTGAACAACTTATTGGATCATTCAATTTACAACGATTTCGGCCAGTATTCAACGTAATGGCCGACTTGCTACAAAAGAATCTCGTCAGCAGACAGACGCAACAGACAAAACAGATCTCGAGCATTGCTGAAGCGCAGAATCAGATAACAAACAGTCAAAGTCAAGGCACATTAGAGGGTCCAAATTATATACCTCTCCAAAAAGAAAATCTGAATATATACAGACCAGACAGGTACAGACCAGAAAACAAATCATCTGAAAATATAACTGAACCGGACATTCATTTAAATAAATTATCGGCACACAGTCTGCACATTAACCCACCCGAATTAAGCGATTCATCGGACACGGATGTCATCGATGACAACTGGCAGCATAATAACAACAATAATGTTTACCGCAACTATATTCAATCCTTAAGGCCACCAACACTACCAGCTGGCTATCAGGATTCCTTATTAAATAATGGCATTCCCATACGACCCGGCGAAATTATTAATGCCAATGCCGATGTTATTATCGGTAAGCCGAACGGCATTGGCTTGGCACACTTTTCACGATTCGACTATCCCAATAAATCGGCTCCGGCTCAGACTCCGAACTATGTTAATTTGCAGCCATCAAAAAAGAAATTATGGATACCATCGATGATTCCGCTTTCGCTGATACCGCCACATATAATGCCTCTGGCTGAAGGATCTGTTTACGCTCAGGAAGGATTTAATCGAGTATCCCCCTACCACGACAACGATTATAAAACAATAGCAATGCTTAGACCGCCCTCAAAAGTTTCGAATTCATATTCAAAGTACATGAGTTCATCAGTTGCCTCCGAATATCTACTCCAATCCGCTCCAGGATTCGGGGCTTCGGTAACTCATCCTAGAGCACCAACGACGTACAACAAACTGAATCTAAATAGCCACATTTACGGCTCTGAGCAACAAATTGCAAATCTTAACTCGGAACTGAATAATAACGAAATTCTGGAAATCAGGCAAATACCTCAAATATTCAGTACTAAATTGCCAGCGGTCACGCGATACCCAATATTTGATAGTTCTCAATATAGTAGACCCTCGCAGATACCCTTCCCGATGCATTCCATACAGCCGGCCATCTCCGCACACCACCGCATTAACTTCAAGTTGGATGTGCTCAGTCACAACGTGAATATGAATGCACCGCCGCTGACCTTTAAGCGGGACAACGAGAATTTTCCAGTAGCCAGTGCCACTGCGATCCAAGGACACATTGCAGTGCCACCAATGCCTCTGGTTAAGATTCCCCTCAATCAAGCGCATGTCGAAGTGCGTCTAACACCACAAACGACGCAGTTGGCCGTTGAAACACTTAATCCAACTGAACGTGAACATGAACGGGAAACAACATTTAAGCAGCGGAATCAGAACCTTTCGAAAACTTTAGATGGTACATCTGAAAGTTTCAACAACTATTATGGCAGGCTAAGAAAGCCAAACAGAAACTTATTTCACTTCAACACTACATCAATCTCAATGAATCCACAAACATTTTCAAGTCATAACAGAAATGTTAGCGATGTAAAGTTAGTAAAGTGGATGGATTCAAATCCTACGGCGACCAATAAGCAATTAGTGTATTTAAAGATTAAGCATCAAAATTCGACAAACCTGCCAGAAAAACAATATTCCGAAGCCGCGGAATATACAACTTACAATTTGAAAAAGAATTATAATTCTTCCCATATGTCACATCCGAGTACTCAACGCCTAAAATCAAACATATCGATGACATCGATAACATCGATAACACATAAGCCGGCTCTGCAAAGTTACAAGACGTTAGGTTTGGGCCAACCTTTCATCAAGCCAAAGCCCGACCCAAATCGGACTGAACTGAAAAGAGGTTCTGCGTCAGTCGTCGGTGCTAGCAACATTCCGAAGAAGCTATACTTGGCGACTGGTGAAGGCTTCAACTTGAGGTCTCAAATTATGTCCGAGTTCATTCGACCCGACGAACTATTTAGCGATAGTTATGCCACGGTTTTGTCGCCTCCCCCTATTCCAACATATTTCAAGTCAAGTTCGAAGAATACATTGATTTATGAAACTAAACTGAACGCATTTGGATTGCAACCACCGCCCCCTCCACCACCATCATCATCATCATCATCATCGTCATCATCATCATTATCAGTTAATAGACATTTCAGTTCCATACTGACAACAGCAGATGGCATAATTCTCTCAACTCCTATACCTTCATCTACAGTGACTCCCAACTTCAAAGTACAACAACAAAGTACGAAAACAGACATACGAAACTCATTACATTCTGTTAAGAAACATTTACGCAAGAGCTCAACCATAACAAAGTCAAATTCAGAACAGCATTCAGCCATTAACATAAAGCCATTGATAATGCCAATTCACGAAACAACATTAAAGGCAAACATACTGCTCTCAAATAGTAAAGCTAATACTAATACTAATACTAATACTAATACTCGTAAGATATTAATTCCGGCAATGACTTCGAGTATCGAACTATCATTATTGTCAACCAATCCGTGGAGAAACACGACAATCAGTATTAATGGCTACACTCGTCCGGCTGTAAATCAAAGCTCACTTTACATCTCTTTAAATCAGAATCCCGAATCACAGCTTTCATTAGAATCATCTGAAGTTGTGCTGCCTACTGGAATAAATATTAACTTTGCCATAGATCCCATTATAAGTAAGTCAGTTGTGACACGCGTGGATGCAAATCAATTATCTGATTTTCGCGAAGATCTTTCAATAACAACTGTACAACAGGCTTTATTTGAAACAACATCGAATTCAGACAGGGTCAGCAAAAGAAAAGAAATCCTTAACCAGTCGCCAGTTGCCTCGACGACTTCACCTATTTCGGTGCTAGACAACCAAACGGGTATTGTCACCAAGATCATTGCAAGTCGGAATAAAGACTTGGTGCATCCGATAAAGCCATCCAATTCAAAATTATATACTCGTATATTACCTTCCACACCCGTAAGAGTCAAGAAACCATCAAACGAATCGTCAAGAAAATCCAACTCTGAAAAAACATCAGCACACACATTAATGGATTCGACATCGACACTGGTGACGACTAAAAGTATCAGACCCGACGTTTCCAGCATCTTGGTAGTGATGTCCAAGGTCTCCGGCAATGAAAATAAACATCAGCAGCATCAGAACAATGTCTTTGATATCGACTACGATTCAAATATATCATTCGAGTTGCCCGCCCGAGACGAAGAGGTTGAGCCCCGTCCAAACTCAAACAGTGTATTGCTAGGAGGTGTTCTATTAGCTACAGATACGCCATATAAAACTCAAAGTTCCAAGGAATCAAGCTCTACTCAGTTGACCGATGTTTGCCACCCGTCTTGTAAGTCGTCCAAAAACGAAATTTGTGTGCATATATCAGGATATGGAAGTCGATGTGAGTGCCGTTTGGGCTTTGCGCGGATATTCCCGGATCGGCCATGCAAGCGTAAGTTTTTGAAAAGAAGCTTCAAACTCTCGATATCTTATGAATTCCAACAGTGGCACAGTTACTGACAGTTCGTACAAAATATAGAATATTCAGAAATTGTTTAAATCGATCTTGAATTTACTAATAAGTCAACAATTTGAAGTTTTCATACATTTAATTTGACTAATATTTGTATAGGGCATTTGAACAGTATTCAATCATTATGTTTATTTCCACAAAAGTCAATAAGAACACAATAACCGTGAGCGATCTACATATGTCTAATTAATGTACTGGTAATTATTTAATGTGTATTTAATTACAGCTACCTACACGTACGAGATGAGCGTTCCTGCCAGCAGAATTGGAAGCTATCTGCTCAAATTTGATCATGCATTTCTTAATAATTCTTCAAGCCAGTATCGACATCTAAGTTCAGTAATACTTGACGCTATCGATCGCATGGTAATGCAATCCGATTTCCGCGATGAGTACTATGGAGTCCAATTGAACGAATTCACCTCGGCTAGTGATGGTGCTGTGATTGGAAAATTTCTATTGCAGGTTTAAAATTAATTAAATTAAACGGGAATGAATGATTATGATTTGATACCCTTGTATAGCCTTGTATTCTGTTTTCGACCGATCCTTTCTATGACAGCCATATTAATTAATAATATTTTTAAACAAAAAAGACGAATGAACAACCTCTGCAAGGCTATAAAAATTGAATTGTGGGTATTTGGTATTTAAATATTGATGAACTTTTACGTTTCTTTGATTTCAGTTGTCCGAAAACAGTGACGAAAATCGTTTGGAAACAGTGTTTAAGAAATACCTTCGACGGAGTAACTACAGCATAGGTGGAACTGAACTATACACATCCAAAGAACATATCGACTCTCTGACAATTCAAGGTAAGAACACTTTAATCGAGAGTTTATGACTACAAGATACTCTATGAATTGTTTCTTGATTTACCTTCGAGCTTAATATCTAAATTCAAATAAATCAATTTGTTTATGTACATTTTATGTATCTGACATTACCAATTTGTGACTAATATTCCTTAATTATTTTTGTGTTTACCTGTAGATTTCAACGAGTGCGGCAATAGCACCTTCAATGATTGTTCCATCCACGCCCAATGCTTTAACTTAGTGGGCAGCTACACCTGCATCTGTCCAGATGGGTATGCAGACATATCGGAGAACCCGATTTATCCGGGTCGTCATTGCTCCGACAAGCTAATTGGCTGCGATAAGTGCAGTTATCATGGGAATTGTATCTCGCAAGCCTCGCCAAATGGAACTGCAGCTGCAGTGTGCGAATGCTTTGCCTGGTATACCGGAGTGACATGTCAACTAAATTTAAAAGTTCTTTTCATCTGCCTCATTGTAATTGTGACGGTGTTTGTTGTACTCCTGGTTTGCATGCTGTTCATTTATGCACGGCGAAAAGTGCACGGTGACTCTTTGACAAGGCCAATATTTATTACAGCAACCAATTACCATCATCCGAGCCTATTGACAGCTTCCAGCAAAATTTCGCCAGGCGCCTTTTATCACGAGCGCAGCATCGATAAGCATGCGATATTAAATGACTCGAACAGTGACTCTAGTCACATTTCGGAGCCATATATGTTTAAAGTATGTCCTCATTTCGAATCCTTAATTATACCTATATGTGTTTGTTTATTTACTAATGATTACAGAAGCCCATTGATATGGGTTCAACGGCTAAAGCTCAAATTTATAAAAGAAGCATCTCAGGCAAGGGTGCCAATAAGTTTAGCGATCATCATGAAAACAAAGACCTTAATGAACCAATTAATCGGTCGAGGCTCAGCAACATTGATATTACCGAAGCAGAGCAATCGGATCGATCTCTTACAGTTATGATTCCGCGAGCAAGATACTTCCATCCGACCGTCTTACCTCAAGCCCAACTAACGCCTTACCAAATGACAACGGATGAAATCGACAAGGCAAAGCCAAAAAGAACCCCGTCGCAACAGAATTTAGCGTACAATGATAATAATACGAGTAATACTGCGACTACCATAGGCGACTCCTCAGAGTTGCCTCAAAAAAGTGGCGCCCTAGTATCAGCTGGCTTTGAGGTATCAGCAATTGTGAGCGATCGAGGAACTGAACCAAATGAAATAGCACTGCAGTTGCAAGGAAATGAACACGAGCAGCAACAAATATCGAGAACAAACTTGGAAGCAATATTACGCTCAGGCGAGTAAGTTAATCAAGCAACTTAAGTAAAATACAAATGTATCTGAATCTGTTCACTTTCAGAGAGATTCAAAGAATGAGCTCTTGGATGAGCAATATTCATACGAATGCAATGTAAGTGACCAATTCTACAAAATATCTGATATCCAATTTAATGACGAACAATATTAAATGAATTATATGAACATATATCAGACATATATGTACTTATAATAATACTCAACATTTCATTACTCCACAGATCAGCTGATGTACGATCTTTCGATGAAACAACAGTTCAGGCTGTAACCAAATCAATGCATCTTTGTTTTGATTTGCAAACACAAAGTGCAACAAACGAGGTATTTAATATAACCAACTAAATAAATACTAACAAATTAATTATTAATTATTAAATGATTTACACAGGAACCGAACACAATGACTGAGCGAGATCTGGGCTCAACATTTTTATTGCCGCATACGCATCTCTATATGCCAGAAAAGGTTTTGTATTTTCTTTTCATTTTGATTTTGATTTTGATTTAATATTGTGCATATTTTATATTTTAGCTTGAGAGTGACCTATCTGGCTTTGACTCAATATAAGATAATTAAATACGAGTATTTACGACTACACTCAGTTGGTTGATATCCATTAAAGCATTTAATCAATAGGTTTAAGCATTGAACCGACGCCGTAGTAGATTATGGTGGCCATTAATAATTGAAGTGTACATAAGAATTTACTAAACTTATATTCGCATTGGCATTTATTCGTCAAGTAATTATTCTGTACATGATTGAACCATAACGTATAGTTTTAAACGTTTATTGAATATAATGTTTACCCCTAGACATATAATAATAATATTTATATAAATTATTGCATTTATTTATTTAATTATTTTGTTCAAAATGAATATTGTGCCAGTACATTTGTTTGTAAATATATTAAATATATGACACTACTACTGTAAAGTAAGTTATTCATATTGTTGTCTTGCCTAATAAACTGTTCTTTACAAATAAATTGCATTTAAAAATTAAATGGAGTTTTAGAAATGGACGGGTGGAAATGTAAATTATGAATCTCTTGACAGACTCTTGATTTTTAAATATAATCATGTGTTTATTTAATCCAGCCGATTAGCAGAGATCTAGAATTGGTCGAAGAAAATCTTGGCAACATATAACAGATTTTAATTGGAATTTAAAAAGATCTTTAAGGTGTAATGAGAACAAATTTCTAGGAGAATAATGGCATAGTTGAAAGTTTCATTAACACGGGTATATGTTACTCGTAACAAATGATATAAAGATGATGAATAAAAGGATTTACCTTATTTCCGGTAAAGCCGGGTATCCAGCACTGCGGAAAATAAAAATTACTGTCAAACTTCATATAAAAAAAGCTGCGCCAGGATTTTTTATTTTACGTTTTCGTTTTTTGAGTATCCAGCAACGTAAAAGAAATCCACAAATTATATCGAAAAAGGGCCTATCGATTGCGTTTGAGGACTGAGGGATCAGCTGATTCACAGCTCAGGGATATACTGCTGCCAATTATTTCGGGAGTGTCTAATGAAAAATTAAGCCAAATACAGCTGATTCGATAGAGTGATCATGCACGTTTTAGGTATATGGTCACAAGTCTTACGTACATGGTTACACTGGCTTAGTTATGTCCCACACTCACGAAATAACTAGCAAATTCCTGACATACATTTTTCGCGGTGCTGTAGACAGGACTTAACCAAAATAAATGATCTTTATATGAGAAAGTTTGAGTCTGTGGACTTTAAACTAGCACAACTTTATCAAAGCTCAGCCGATTTCCATGAGAAATGTCTTATTTTCAACAATATTAACCCCTCTTTAACTTTGCATTCAAATTTTATGCTTTTGAGAAATTTTTTTTTTTTTGAAAATTTGTCAATTTTTACATAGTTACCCCTTTACATTTTTTGAAAATTTTCAAAAATTTTAAATCATGAATTTTGTCTTTTAATCGACTGCAGGTGATAAAATTAGGGTAAAAAAGTACTTTTGAACTAAATTTCGATTTGTTTCTTTAAGATTTAAGCCAAAAATGTCAAAATTTGATCCTTTCAAGATCCCTGATTTTTAGTACTCGATATTTGTATACTTTGAACTATCATAGATTTACTAAGGGTATAGAAATTAAATACTTGATACAAATCGAAAATTATAATTAAACAAAACAGATGATGCATAAAAGGATTTACCTTATTTCCGGTAAAGCCGGGTATCCAGCACTGCGGAAAATAAAAATTACTGTCAAACTTCATATAAAAAAAACTGCGCCAGGAATTTTTATTTTACGTTTTCGTTTTTTGAGTATCCAGCAACGTAAAAGAAATCCACAAATTATATCGAAAAAGGGCCTATCGATTGCGTTTGAGGACTGAGGGATCAGCTGATTCACAGCTCAGGGATATACTGCTGCCAATTATTTCGGGAGTGTCTAATGAAAAATTAAGCCAAATACAGCTGATTCGATAGAGTGATCATGCACGTTTTAGGTATATGGTCACAAGTCTTACGTACATGGTTACACTGGCTTAGTTATGTCCCACACTCACGAAATAACTAGCAAATTCCTGACATACATTTTTCGCGGTGCTGTAGACAGGACTTAACCAAAATAAATGATCTTTATATGAGAAAGTTTGAGTCTGTGGACTTTAAACTAGCACAACTTTATCAAAGCTCAGCCGATTTTCACGAGAAATGTCTTATTTTCAACAATATTAACCCTTCTTTAACTTTGCATTTAAATTTTATGCTTTTGAGACAATTTTTTTTTTTTTTAAATTGTCGATTTTTACATAGTTACCCCTTTACATTTTTTGAAAATTTTCAAAAATTTTAAATCATGAATTTAGTCTTTTAATCGACTTCAGGTGATAAAATTAGGGTTAAAAAGTACTTTTAAACTAAATTTCGCTTTGTTTCTTTAAGATTTAAGCCAAAAATGTCAAAATTTTATCCTTTCAAGATCCCTGATTTTTAGTACTCGATATATGTATACTTTGAACTATCATAGATTTACTAAGGGTATAGAAATTAAATACTTGATACAAATCGAAAATAATAATTAAACAAAACAAGAAAATTTTCTGCTATGTAGGATTTACCTGCTAAAAAGATTTACCTTACTTCTGGTAAAGCCGGGTATCCAGCACTGCGGAAAATAAAAATCACTGTCAAACTTCATATAAAAAAAACTGCGCCAGGAATTTTTATTTTACGTTTTCGTTTTTTGAGTATCCAGCAACGTAAAAGAAATCCACAAATTATATCGAAAAAGGGCCTATCGATTGCGTTTGAGGACTGAGGGATCAGCTGATTCACAGCTCAGGGATATACTGCTGCCAATTATTTCGGGAGTGTCTAATGAAAAATTAAGCCAAATACAGCTGATTCGATAGAGTGATCATGCACGTTTTAGGTATATGGTCACAAGTCTTACGTACATGGCTTAGTTATGACCCACACACACGAAATAACTAGCAAACTCGTGACATAAATTTTTCGCGGTGCTGGAGACAGGCCTTAACCAAAATAAATGATCTTTATATGAGAAATGTTGAGTCAGTGGACTTTAAACTAGCACAACTTTATCAAAGCTCAGCCGATTTCCATGAGAAATGTCTTATTTTCAACAAAATTAACCCCTCTTTAACTTTGCATTCAAATTTTATGCTTTTGAGACAATTTTTTTTTTTGAAAATTTGTCAATTTTTACATAGTTACCCCTTTACATTTTTTGAAAATTTTCAAAAATTTTAAATCATGAATTTTGTCTTTTAATCGACTGCAGGTGATAAAATTAGGGTAAAAAAGTACTTTTGAACTAAATTTCGATTTGTTTCTTTAAGATTTAAGCCAAAAATGTCAAAATTTGATCCTTTCAAGATCCCTGATTTTTAGTACTCGATATTTGTGTACTTTGAACTATCATAGATTTACTAAAGGTATAGAAATTAAATACTTGATACAAATCGAAAATTATAATTAAACAAAACAGATGATGCATAAAAGGATTTACCTTATTTCCGGTAAAGCCGGGTATCCAGCACTGCGGAAAATAAAAATCACTGTCAAACTTCATATAAAAAAAACTGCGCCAGGAATTTTTATTTTACGTTTTCGTTTTTTGAGTATCCAGCAACGTAAAAGAAATCCACAAATTATATCGAAAAAGGGCCTATCGATTGCGTTTGAGGACTGAGGGATCAGCTGATTCACAGCTCAGGGATATACTGCTGCCAATTATTTCGGGAGTGTCTAATGAAAAATTAAGCCAAATACAGCTGATTCGATAGAGTGATCATGCACGTTTTAGGTATATGGTCACAAGTCTTACGTACATGGCTTAGTTATGACCCACACACACGAAATAACTAGCAAACTCGTGACATAAATTTTTCGCGGTGCTGGAGACAGGCCTTAACCAAAATAAATGATCTTTATATGAGAAATGTTGAGTCAGTGGACTTTAAACTAGCACAACTTTATCAAAGCTCAGCCGATTTCCATGAGAAATGTCTTATTTTCAACAAAATTAACCCCTCTTTAACTTTGCATTCAAATTTTATGCTTTTGAGAAAATTTTTTTTTTTTGAAAATTTGTCAATTTTTACATAGTTACCCCTTTACATTTTTTGAAAATTTTCAAAAATTTTAAATCATGAATTTTGTCTTTTAATCGACTGCAGGTGATAAAATTAGGGTAAAAAAGTACTTTTGAACTAAATTTCGATTTGTTTCTTTAAGATTTAAGCCAAAAATGTCAAAATTTGATCCTTTCAAGATCCCTGATTTTTAGTACTCGATATTTGTGTACTTTGAACTATCATAGATTTACTAAAGGTATAGAAATTAAATACTTGATACAAATCGAAAATTATAATTAAACAAAACAGATGATGCATAAAAGGATTTACCTTATTTCCGGTAAAGCCGGGTATCCAGCACTGCGGAAAATAAAAATTACTGTCAAACTTCATATAAAAAAAACTGCGCCAGGAATTTTTATTTTACGTTTTCGTTTTTTGAGTATCCAGCAACGTAAAAGAAATCCACAAATTATATCGAAAAAGGGCCTATCGATTGCGTTTGAGGACTGAGGGATCAGCTGATTCACAGCTCAGGGATATACTGCTGCCAATTATTTCGGGAGTGTCTAATGAAAAATTAAGCCAAATACAGCTGATTCGATAGAGTGATCATGCACGTTTTAGGTATATGGTCACAAGTCTTACGTACATGGTTACACTGGCTTAGTTATGTCCCACACTCACGAAATAACTAGCAAATTCCTGACATACATTTTTCGCGGTGCTGTAGACAGGACTTAACCAAAATAAATGATCTTTATATGAGAAAGTTTGAGTCTGTGGACTTTAAACTAGCACAACTTTATCAAAGCTCAGCCGATTTTCACGAGAAATGTCTTATTTTCAACAATATTAACCCTTCTTTAACTTTGCATTTAAATTTTATGCTTTTGAGACAATTTTTTTTTTTTTTAAATTGTCGATTTTTACATAGTTACCCCTTTACATTTTTTGAAAATTTTCAAAAATTTTAAATCATGAATTTAGTCTTTTAATCGACTTCAGGTGATAAAATTAGGGTTAAAAAGTACTTTTAAACTAAATTTCGCTTTGTTTCTTTAAGATTTAAGCCAAAAATGTCAAAATTTTATCCTTTCAAGATCCCTGATTTTTAGTACTCGATATATGTATACTTTGAACTATCATAGATTTACTAAGGGTATAGAAATTAAATACTTGATACAAATCGAAAATAATAATTAAACAAAACAAGAAAATTTTCTGCTATGTAGGATTTACCTGCTAAAAAGATTTACCTTACTTCTGGTAAAGCCGGGTATCCAGCACTGCGGAAAATAAAAATCACTGTCAAACTTCATATAAAAAAAACTGCGCCAGGAATTTTTATTTTACGTTTTCGTTTTTTGAGTATCCAGCAACGTAAAAGAAATCCACAAATTATATCGAAAAAGGGCCTATCGATTGCGTTTGAGGACTGAGGGATCAGCTGATTCACAGCTCAGGGATATACTGCTGCCAATTATTTCGGGAGTGTCTAATGAAAAATTAAGCCAAATACAGCTGATTCGATAGAGTGATCATACACGTTTTAGGTATATGGTCACAAGTCTTACGTACATGGCTTAGTTATGACCCACACACACGAAATAACTAGCAAACTCGTGACATAAATTTTTCGCGGTGCTGGAGACAGGCCTTAACCAAAATAAATGATCTTTATATGAGAAATGTTGAGTCAGTGGACTTTAAACTAGCACAACTTTATCAAAGCTCAGCCGATTTCCATGAGAAATGTCTTATTTTCAACAAAATTAACCCCTCTTTAACTTTGCATTCAAATTTTATGCTTTTGAGACAATTTTTTTTTTTGAAAATTTGTCAATTTTTACATAGTTACCCCTTTACATTTTTTGAAAATTTTCAAAAATTTTAAATCATGAATTTTGTCTTTTAATCGACTGCAGGTGATAAAATTAGGGTAAAAAAGTACTTTTGAACTAAATTTCGATTTGTTTCTTTAAGATTTAAGCCAAAAATGTCAAAATTTGATCCTTTCAAGATCCCTGATTTTTAGTACTCGATATTTGTGTACTTTGAACTATCATAGATTTACTAAAGGTATAGAAATTAAATACTTGATACAAATCGAAAATTATAATTAAACAAAACAGATGATGCATAAAAGGATTTACCTTATTTCCGGTAAAGCCGGGTATCCAGCACTGCGGAAAATAAAAATTACTGTCAAACTTCATATAAAAAAAACTGCGCCAGGAATTTTTATTTTACGTTTTCGTTTTTTGAGTATCCAGCAACGTAAAAGAAATCCACAAATTATATCGAAAAAGGGCCTATCGATTGCGTTTGAGGACTGAGGGATCAGCTGATTCACAGCTCAGGGATATACTGCTGCCAATTATTTCGGGAGTGTCTAATGAAAAATTAAGCCAAATACAGCTGATTCGATAGAGTGATCATGCACGTTTTAGGTATATGGTCACAAGTCTTACGTACATGGCTTAGTTATGACCCACACACACGAAATAACTAGCAAACTCGTGACATAAATTTTTCGCGGTGCTGGAGACAGGCCTTAACCAAAATAAATGATCTTTATATGAGAAATGTTGAGTCAGTGGACTTTAAACTAGCACAACTTTATCAAAGCTCAGCCGATTTCCATGAGAAATGTCTTATTTTCAACAAAATTAACCCCTCTTTAACTTTGCATTCAAATTTTATGCTTTTGAGAAATTTTTTTTTTTTTGAAAATTTGTCAATTTTTACATAGTTACCCCTTTACATTTTTTGAAAATTTTCAAAAATTTTAAATCATGAATTTTGTCTTTTAATCGACTGCAGGTGATAAAATTAGGGTAAAAAAGTACTTTTGAACTAAATTTCGATTTGTTTCTTTAAGATTTAAGCCAAAAATGTCAAAATTTGATCCTTTCAAGATCCCTGATTTTTAGTACTCGATATTTGTGTACTTTGAACTATCATAGATTTACTAAAGGTATAGAAATTAAATACTTGATACAAATCGAAAATTATAATTAAACAAAACAGATGATGCATAAAAGGATTTACCTTATTTCCGGTAAAGCCGGGTATCCAGCACTGCGGAAAATAAAAATTACTGTCAAACTTCATATAAAAAAAACTGCGCCAGGAATTTTTATTTTACGTTTTCGTTTTTTGAGTATCCAGCAACGTAAAAGAAATCCACAAATTATATCGAAAAAGGGCCTATCGATTGCGTTTGAGGACTGAGGGATCAGCTGATTCACAGCTCAGGGATATACTGCTGCCAATTATTTCGGGAGTGTCTAATGAAAAATTAAGCCAAATACAGCTGATTCGATAGAGTGATCATGCACGTTTTAGGTATATGGTCACAAGTCTTACGTACATGGCTTAGTTATGACCCACACACACGAAATAACTAGCAAACTCGTGACATAAATTTTTCGCGGTGCTGGAGACAGGCCTTAACCAAAATAAATGATCTTTATATGAGAAATGTTGAGTCAGTGGACTTTAAACTAGCACAACTTTATCAAAGCTCAGCCGATTTCCATGAGAAATGTCTTATTTTCAACAAAATTAACCCCTCTTTAACTTTGCATTCAAATTTTATGCTTTTGAGAAAAATTTTTTTTTTTGAAAATTTGTCAATTTTTACATAGTTACCCCTTTACATTTTTTGAAAATTTTCAAAAATTTTAAATCATGAATTTTGTCTTTTAATCGACTGCAGGTGATAAAATTAGGGTAAAAAAGTACTTTTAAACTAAATTTCGCTTTGTTTCTTTAAGATTTAAGCCAAAAATGTCAAAATTTGATCCTTTCAAGATCCCTGATTTTTAGTACTCGATATTTGTGTACTTTGAACTATCATAGATTTACTAAGGGTATAGAAATTAAATACTTGATACAAATCGAAAATAATAATTAAACAAAACAAGAAAATTTTCTGCTATGTAGGATTTACCTGCTAAAAAGATTTACCTTACTTCTGGTTAAGCCGGGTATCCAGCACTGCGGAAAATAAAAATCACTGTCAAACTTCATATAAAAAAAACTGCGCCAGGAATTTTTATTTTACGTTTTCGTTTTTTGAGTATCCAGCAACGTAAAAGAAATCCACAAATTATATCGAAAAAGGGCCTATCGATTGCGTTTGAGGACTGAGGGATCAGCTGATTCACAGCTCAGGGATATACTGCTGCCAATTATTTCGGGAGTGTCTAATGAAAAATTAAGCCAAATACAGCTGATTCGATAGAGTGATCATGCACGTTTTAGGTATATGGTCACAAGTCTTACGTACATGGCTTAGTTATGACCCACACACACGAAATAACTAGCAAACTCGTGACATAAATTTTTCGCGGTGCTGGAGACAGGCCTTAACCAAAATAAATGATCTTTATATGAGAAATGTTGAGTCAGTGGACTTTAAACTAGCACAACTTTATCAAAGCTCAGCCGATTTCCATGAGAAATGTCTTATTTTCAACAATATTAACCCTTCTTTAACTTTGCATTCAAATTTTATGCTTTTGAGACAATTTTTTTTTATTTAAAAATTGTCGATTTTTACATAGTTACCCCTTTACATTTTTTGAAAATTTTCAAAAATTTTAAATCATGAATTTTGTCTTTTAATCGACTGCAGGTGATAAAATAAGGGTAAAAAAGTACTTTTGAACTAAATTTCGATTTGTTTCTTTAAGATTTAAGCCAAAAATGTCAAAATTTGATCCTTTCAAGATCCCTGATTTTTAGTACTCGATATTTGTGTACTTTGAACTATCATAGATTTACTAAAGGTATAGAAATTAAATACTTGATACAAATCGAAAATTATAATTAAACAAAACAGATGATGCATAAAAGGATTTACCTTATTTCCGGTAAAGCCGGGTATCCAGCACTGCGGAAAATAAAAATTACTGTCAAACTTCATATAAAAAAAACTGCGCCAGGAATTTTTATTTTACGTTTTCGTTTTTTGAGTATCCAGCAACGTAAAAGAAATCCACAAATTATATCGAAAAAGGGCCTATCGATTGCGTTTGAGGACTGAGGGATCAGCTGATTCACAGCTCAGGGATATACTGCTGCCAATTATTTCGGGAGTGTCTAATGAAAAATTAAGCCAAATACAGCTGATTCGATAGAGTGATCATGCACGTTTTAGGTATATGGTCACAAGTCGTACGTACATGGTTACACTGGCTTAGTTATGTCCCACACTCACGAAATAACTAGCAAATTCCTGACATACATTTTTCGCGGTGCTGTAGACAGGACTTAACCAAAATAAATGATCTTTATATGAGAAAGTTTGAGTCTGTGGACTTTAAACTAGCACAACTTTATCAAAGCTCAGCCGATTTCCATGAGAAATGTCTTATTTTCAACAATATTAACCCTTCTTTAACTTTGCATTCAAATTTTATGCTTTTGAGAAAATTTTTTTTTTTTGAAAATTTGTCAATTTTTACATAGTTACCCCTTTACATTTTTTGAAAATTTTCAAAAATTTTAAATCATGAATTTTGTCTTTTAATCGACTGCAGGTGATAAAATTAGGGTAAAAAAGTACTTTTGAACTAAATTTCGATTTGTTTCTTTAAGATTTAAGCCAAAAATGTCAAAATTTGATCCTTTCAAGATCCCTGATTTTTAGTACTCGATATTTGTGTACTTTGAACTATCATAGATTTACTAAAGGTATAGAAATTAAATACTTGATACAAATCGAAAATTATAATTAAACAAAACAGATGATGCATAAAAGGATTTACCTTATTTCCGGTAAAGCCGGGTATCCAGCACTGCGGAAAATAAAAATTACTGTCAAACTTCATATAAAAAAAACTGCGCCAGGAATTTTTATTTTACGTTTTCGTTTTTTGAGTATCCAGCAACGTAAAAGAAATCCACAAATTATATCGAAAAAGGGCCTATCGATTGCGTTTGAGGACTGAGGGATCAGCTGATTCACAGCTCAGGGATATACTGCTGCCAATTATTTCGGGAGTGTCTAATGAAAAATTAAGCCAAATACAGCTGATTCGATAGAGTGATCATGCACGTTTTAGGTATATGGTCACAAGTCTTACGTACATGGTTACACTGGCTTAGTTATGTCCCACACACACGAAATAACTAGCAAATTCCTGACATACATTTTTCGCGGTGCTGTAGACAGGACTTAACCAAAATAAATGATCTTTATATGAGAAATGTTGAGTCAGTGGACTTTAAACTAGCACAACTTTATCAAAGCTCAGCCGATTTCCATGAGAAATGTCTTATTTTCAACAAAATTAACCCCTCTTTAACTTTGCATTCAAATTTTATGCTTTTGAGAAAAATTTTTTTTTTTGAAAATTTGTCAATTTTTACATAGTTACCCCTTTACATTTTTTGAAAATTTTCAAAAATTTTAAATCATGAATTTTGTCTTTTAATCGACTGCAGGTGATAAAATTAGGGTAAAAAAGTACTTTTAAACTAAATTTCGCTTTGTTTCTTTAAGATTTAAGCCAAAAATGTCAAAATTTGATCCTTTCAAGATCCCTGATTTTTAGTACTCGATATTTGTGTACTTTGAACTATCATAGATTTACTAAGGGTATAGAAATTAAATACTTGATACAAATCGAAAATAATAATTAAACAAAACAAGAAAATTTTCTGCTATGTAGGATTTACCTGCTAAAAAGATTTACCTTACTTCTGGTAAAGCCGGGTATCCAGCACTGCGGAAAATAAAAATCACTGTCAAACTTCATATAAAAAAAACTGCGCCAGGAATTTTTATTTTACGTTTTCGTTTTTTGAGTATCCAGCAACGTAAAAGAAATCCACAAATTATATCGAAAAAGGGCCTATCGATTGCGTTTGAGGACTGAGGGATCAGCTGATTCACAGCTCAGGGATATACTGCTGCCAATTATTTCGGGAGTGTCTAATGAAAAATTAAGCCAAATACAGCTGATTCGATAGAGTGATCATGCACGTTTTAGGTATATGGTCACAAGTCTTACGTACATGGCTTAGTTATGACCCACACACACGAAATAACTAGCAAACTCGTGACATAAATTTTTCGCGGTGCTGGAGACAGGCCTTAACCAAAATAAATGATCTTTATATGAGAAATGTTGAGTCAGTGGACTTTAAACTAGCACAACTTTATCAAAGCTCAGCCGATTTCCATGAGAAATGTCTTATTTTCAACAATATTAACCCTTCTTTAACTTTGCATTCAAATTTTATGCTTTTGAGACAATTTTTTTTTATTTAAAAATTGTCGATTTTTACATAGTTACCCCTTTACATTTTTTGAAAATTTTCAAAAATTTTAAATCATGAATTTTGTCTTTTAATCGACTGCAGGTGATAAAATAAGGGTAAAAAAGTACTTTTGAACTAAATTTCGATTTGTTTCTTTAAGATTTAAGCCAAAAATGTCAAAATTTGATCCTTTCAAGATCCCTGATTTTTAGTACTCGATATTTGTGTACTTTGAACTATCATAGATTTACTAAAGGTATAGAAATTAAATACTTGATACAAATCGAAAATTATAATTAAACAAAACAGATGATGCATAAAAGGATTTACCTTATTTCCGGTAAAGCCGGGTATCCAGCACTGCGGAAAATAAAAATTACTGTCAAACTTCATATAAAAAAAACTGCGCCAGGAATTTTTATTTTACGTTTTCGTTTTTTGAGTATCCAGCAACGTAAAAGAAATCCACAAATTATATCGAAAAAGGGCCTATCGATTGCGTTTGAGGACTGAGGGATCAGCTGATTCACAGCTCAGGGATATACTGCTGCCAATTATTTCGGGAGTGTCTAATGAAAAATTAAGCCAAATACAGCTGATTCGATAGAGTGATCATGCACGTTTTAGGTATATGGTCACAAGTCTTACGTACATGGTTACACTGGCTTAGTTATGTCCCACACTCACGAAATAACTAGCAAATTCCTGACATACATTTTTCGCGGTGCTGTAGACAGGACTTAACCAAAATAAATGATCTTTATATGAGAAAGTTTGAGTCTGTGGACTTTAAACTAGCACAACTTTATCAAAGCTCAGCCGATTTCCATGAGAAATGTCTTATTTTCAACAATATTAACCCTTCTTTAACTTTGCATTCAAATTTTATGCTTTTGAGAAAATTTTTTTTTTTTGAAAATTTGTCAATTTTTACATAGTTACCCCTTTACATTTTTTGAAAATTTTCAAAAATTTTAAATCATGAATTTTGTCTTTTAATCGACTGCAGGTGATAAAATTAGGGTAAAAAAGTACTTTTGAACTAAATTTCGATTTGTTTCTTTAAGATTTAAGCCAAAAATGTCAAAATTTGATCCTTTCAAGATCCCTGATTTTTAGTACTCGATATTTGTGTACTTTGAACTATCATAGATTTACTAAAGGTATAGAAATTAAATACTTGATACAAATCGAAAATTATAATTAAACAAAACAGATGATGCATAAAAGGATTTACCTTATTTCCGGTAAAGCCGGGTATCCAGCACTGCGGAAAATAAAAATTACTGTCAAACTTCATATAAAAAAAACTGCGCCAGGAATTTTTATTTTACGTTTTCGTTTTTTGAGTATCCAGCAACGTAAAAGAAATCCACAAATTATATCGAAAAAGGGCCTATCGATTGCGTTTGAGGACTGAGGGATCAGCTGATTCACAGCTCAGGGATATACTGCTGCCAATTATTTCGGGAGTGTCTAATGAAAAATTAAGCCAAATACAGCTGATTCGATAGAGTGATCATGCACGTTTTAGGTATATGGTCACAAGTCTTACGTACATGGTTACACTGGCTTAGTTATGTCCCACACACACGAAATAACTAGCAAATTCCTGACATACATTTTTCGCGGTGCTGTAGACAGGACTTAACCAAAATAAATGATCTTTATATGAGAAATGTTGAGTCAGTGGACTTTAAACTAGCACAACTTTATCAAAGCTCAGCCGATTTCCATGAGAAATGTCTTATTTTCAACAAAATTAACCCCTCTTTAACTTTGCATTCAAATTTTATGCTTTTGAGAAAATTTTTTTTTTTTGAAAATTTGTCAATTTTTACATAGTTACCCCTTTACATTTTTTGAAAATTTTCAAAAATTTTAAATCATGAATTTTGTCTTTTAATCGACTGCAGGTGATAAAATTAGGGTAAAAAAGTACTTTTGAACTAAATTTCGATTTGTTTCTTTAAGATTTAAGCCAAAAATGTCAAAATTTGATCCTTTCAAGATCCCTGATTTTTAGTACTCGATATTTGTGTACTTTGAACTATCATAGATTTACTAAAGGTATAGAAATTAAATACTTGATACAAATCGAAAATTATAATTAAACAAAACAGATGATGCATAAAAGGATTTACCTTATTTCCGGTAAAGCCGGGTATCCAGCACTGCGGAAAATAAAAATTACTGTCAAACTTCATATAAAAAAAACTGCGCCAGGAATTTTTATTTTACGTTTTCGTTTTTTGAGTATCCAGCAACGTAAAAGAAATCCACAAATTATATCGAAAAAGGGCCTATCGATTGCGTTTGAGGACTGAGGGATCAGCTGATTCACAGCTCAGGGATATACTGCTGCCAATTATTTCGGGAGTGTCTAATGAAAAATTAAGCCAAATACAGCTGATTCGATAGAGTGATCATGCACGTTTTAGGTATATGGTCACAAGTCTTACGTACATGGTTACACTGGCTTAGTTATGTCCCACACACACGAAATAACTAGCAAATTCCTGACATACATTTTTCGCGGTGCTGTAGACAGGACTTAACCAAAATAAATGATCTTTATATGAGAAAGTTTGAGTCTGTGGACTTTAAACTAGCACAACTTTATCAAAGCTCAGCCGATTTCCATGAGAAATGTCTTATTTTCAACAATATTAACCCCTCTTTAACTTTGCATTCAAATTTTATGCTTTTGAGAAATTTTTTTTTTTTTGAAAATTTGTCAATTTTTACATAGTTACCCCTTTACATTTTTTGAAAATTTTCAAAAATTTTAAATCATGAATTTTGTCTTTTAATCGACTGCAGGTGATAAAATTAGGGTAAAAATGTACTTTTGAACTAAATTTCGATTTGTTTCTTTAAGATTTAAGCCAAAAATGTCAAAATTTGATCCTTTCAAGATCCCTGATTTTTAGTACTCGATATTTGTGTACTTTGAACTATCATAGATTTACTAAAGGTATAGAAATTAAATACTTGATACAAATCGAAAATTATAATTAAACAAAACAGATGATGCATAAAAGGATTTACCTTATTTCCGGTAAAGCCGGGTATCCAGCACTGCGGAAAATAAAAATTACTGTCAAACTTCATATAAAAAAAACTGCGCCAGGAATTTTTATTTTACGTTTTCGTTTTTTGAGTATCCAGCAACGTAAAAGAAATCCACAAATTATATCGAAAAAGGGCCTATCGATTGCGTTTGAGGACTGAGGGATCAGCTGATTCACAGCTCAGGGATATACTGCTGCCAATTATTTCGGGAGTGTCTAATGAAAAATTAAGCCAAATACAGCTGATTCGATAGAGTGATCATGCACGTTTTAGGTATATGGTCACAAGTCTTACGTACATGGTTACACTGGCTTAGTTATGTCCCACACACACGAAATAACTAGCAAATTCCTGACATACATTTTTCGCGGTGCTGTAGACAGGACTTAACCAAAATAAATGATCTTTATATGAGAAAGTTTGAGTCTGTGGACTTTAAACTAGCACAACTTTATCAAAGCTCAGCCGATTTCCATGAGAAATGTCTTATTTTCAACAATATTAACCCTTCTTTAACTTTGCATTCAAATTTTATGCTTTTGAGAAAATTTTTTTTTTTTGAAAATTTGTCAATTTTTACATAGTTACCCCTTTACATTTTTTGAAAATTTTCAAAAATTTTAAATCATGAATTTTGTCTTTTAATCGACTGCAGGTGATAAAATTAGGGTAAAAAAGTACTTTTGAACTAAATTTCGATTTGTTTCTTTAAGATTTAAGCCAAAAATGTCAAAATTTTATCCTTTCAAGATCCCTGATTTTTAGTACTCGATATATGTATACTTTGAACTATCATAGATTTACTAAGGGTATAGAAATTAAATACTTGATACAAATCGAAAATAATAATTAAACAAAACAAGAAAATTTTCTGCTATGTAGGATTTACCTGCTAAAAAGATTTACCTTACTTCTGGTAAAGCCGGGTATCCAGCACTGCGGAAAATAAAAATCACTGTCAAACTTCATATAAAAAAAACTGCGCCAGGAATTTTTATTTTACGTTTTCGTTTTTTGAGTATCCAGCAACGTAAAAGAAATCCACAAATTATATCGAAAAAGGGCCTATCGATTGCGTTTGAGGACTGAGGGATCAGCTGATTCACAGCTCAGGGATATACTGCTGCCAATTATTTCGGGAGTGTCTAATGAAAAATTAAGCCAAATACAGCTGATTCGATAGAGTGATCATGCACGTTTTAGGTATATGGTCACAAGTCTTACGTACATGGCTTAGTTATGACCCACACACACGAAATAACTAGCAAACTCGTGACATAAATTTTTCGCGGTGCTGGAGACAGGCCTTAACCAAAATAAATGATCTTTATATGAGAAATGTTGAGTCAGTGGACTTTAAACTAGCACAACTTTATCAAAGCTCAGCCGATTTCCATGAGAAATGTCTTATTTTCAACAATATTAACCCTTCTTTAACTTTGCATTCAAATTTTATGCTTTTGAGAAAATTTTTTTTTTTGAAAATTTGTCAATTTTTACATAGTTACCCCTTTACATTTTTTGAAAATTTTCAAAAATTTTAAATCATGAATTTTGTCTTTTAATCGACTGCAGGTGATAAAATTAGGGTAAAAAAGTACTTTTGAACTAAATTTCGATTTGTTTCTTTAAGATTTAAGCCAAAAATGTCAAAATTTGATCCTTTCAAGATCCCTGATTTTTAGTACTCGATATTTGTGTACTTTGAACTATCATAGATTTACTAAAGGTATAGAAATTAAATACTTGATACAAATCGAAAATTATAATTAAACAAAACAGATGATGCATAAAAGGATTTACCTTATTTCCGGTAAAGCCGGGTATCCAGCACTGCGGAAAATAAAAATTACTGTCAAACTTCATATAAAAAAAACTGCGCCAGGAATTTTTATTTTACGTTTTCGTTTTTTGAGTATCCAGCAACGTAAAAGAAATCCACAAATTATATCGAAAAAGGGCCTATCGATTGCGTTTGAGGACTGAGGGATCAGCTGATTCACAGCTCAGGGATATACTGCTGCCAATTATTTCGGGAGTGTCTAATGAAAAATTAAGCCAAATACAGCTGATTCGATAGAGTGATCATGCACGTTTTAGGTATATGGTCACAAGTCTTACGTACATGGTTACACTGGCTTAGTTATGTCCCACACACACGAAATAACTAGCAAATTCCTGACATACATTTTTCGCGGTGCTGTAGACAGGACTTAACCAAAATAAATGATCTTTATATGAGAAAGTTTGAGTCTGTGGACTTTAAACTAGCACAACTTTATCAAAGCTCAGCCGATTTCCATGAGAAATGTCTTATTTTCAACAATATTAACCCTTCTTTAACTTTGCATTCAAATTTTATGCTTTTGAGAAAAATTTTTTTTTTTGAAAATTTGTAAATTTTTACATAGTTACCCCTTTACATTTTTTTAAAATTTTCAAAAATTTTAAATCATTAATTTTGTCTTTTAATCGACTGCAGGTGATAAAATTAGGGTAAAAAAGTACTTTTGAACTAAATTTCGATTTGTTTCTTTAAGATTTAAGCCAAAAATGTCAAAATTTGATCCTTTCAAGATCCCTGATTTTTAGTACTCGATATTTGTGTACTTTGAACTATCATAGATTTACTAAAGGTACAGAAATTAAATACTTGATACAAATCGAAAATTATAATTAAACAAAACAGATGATGCATAAAAGGATTTACCTTATTTCCGGTAAAGCCGGGTATCCAGCACTGCGGAAAATAAAAATTACTGTCAAACTTCATATAAAAAAAACTGCGCCAGGAATTTTTATTTTACGTTTTCGTTTTTTGAGTATCCAGCAACGTAAAAGAAATCCACAAATTATATCGAAAAAGGGCCTATCGATTGCGTTTGAGGACTGAGGGATCAGCTGATTCACAGCTCAGGGATATACTGCTGCCAATTATTTCGGGAGTGTCTAATGAAAAATTAAACCAAATACAGCTGATTCGATAGAGTGATCATGCACGTTTTAGGTATATGGTCACAAGTCTTACGTACATGGTTACACTGGCTTAGTTATGTCCCACACACACGAAATAACTAGCAAATTCCTGACATACATTTTTCGCGGTGCTGTAGACAGGACTTAACCAAAATAAATGATCTTTATATGAGAAAGTTTGAGTCTGTGGACTTTAAACTAGCACAACTTTATCAAAGCTCAGCCGATTTCCATGAGAAATGTCTTATTTTCAACAATATTAACCCTTCTTTAACTTTGCATTCAAATTTTATGCTTTTGAGAAAATTTTTTTTTTTTGAAAATTTGTCAATTTTTACATAGTTACCCCTTTACATTTTTTGAAAATTTTCAAAAATTTTAAATCATGAATTTTGTCTTTTAATCGACTGCAGGTGATAAAATTAGGGTAAAAAAGTACTTTTGAACTAAATTTCGATTTGTTTCTTTAAGATTTAAGCCAAAAATGTCAAAATTTTATCCTTTCAAGATCCCTGATTTTTAGTACTCGATATATGTATACTTTGAACTATCATAGATTTACTAAGGGTATAGAAATTAAATACTTGATACAAATCGAAAATAATAATTAAACAAAACAAGAAAATTTTCTGCTATGTAGGATTTACCTGCTAAAAAGATTTACCTTACTTCTGGTAAAGCCGGGTATCCAGCACTGCGGAAAATAAAAATCACTGTCAAACTTCATATAAAAAAAACTGCGCCAGGAATTTTTATTTTACGTTTTCGTTTTTTGAGTATCCAGCAACGTAAAAGAAATCCACAAATTATATCGAAAAAGGGCCTATCGATTGCGTTTGAGGACTGAGGGATCAGCTGATTCACAGCTCAGGGATATACTGCTGCCAATTATTTCGGGAGTGTCTAATGAAAAATTAAGCCAAATACAGCTGATTCGATAGAGTGATCATGCACGTTTTAGGTATATGGTCACAAGTCTTACGTACATGGCTTAGTTATGACCCACACACACGAAATAACTAGCAAACTCGTGACATAAATTTTTCGCGGTGCTGGAGACAGGCCTTAACCAAAATAAATGATCTTTATATGAGAAATGTTGAGTCAGTGGACTTTAAACTAGCACAACTTTATCAAAGCTCAGCCGATTTCCATGAGAAATGTCTTATTTTCAACAAAATTAACCCCTCTTTAACTTTGCATTCAAATTTTATGCTTTTGAGAAAATTTTTTTTTTTTGAAAATTTGTCAATTTTTACATAGTTACCCCTTTACATTTTTTGAAAATTTTCAAAAATTTTAAATCATGAATTTTGTCTTTTAATCGACTGCAGGTGATAAAATTAGGGTAAAAAAGTACTTTTGAACTAAATTTCGATTTGTTTCTTTAAGATTTAAGCCAAAAATGTCAAAATTTGATCCTTTCAAGATCCCTGATTTTTAGTACTCGATATTTGTGTACTTTGAACTATCATAGATTTACTAAAGGTATAGAAATTAAATACTTGATACAAATCGAAAATTATAATTAAACAAAACAGATGATGCATAAAAGGATTTACCTTATTTCCGGTAAAGCCGGGTATCCAGCACTGCGGAAAATAAAAATTACTGTCAAACTTCATATAAAAAAAACTGCGCCAGGAATTTTTATTTTACGTTTTCGTTTTTTGAGTATCCAGCAACGTAAAAGAAATCCACAAATTATATCGAAAAAGGGCCTATCGATTGCGTTTGAGGACTGAGGGATCAGCTGATTCACAGCTCAGGGATATACTGCTGCCAATTATTTCGGGAGTGTCTAATGAAAAATTAAGCCAAATACAGCTGATTCGATAGAGTGATCATGCACGTTTTAGGTATATGGTCACAAGTCTTACGTACATGGCTTAGTTATGACCCACACACACGAAATAACTAGCAAACTCGTGACATAAATTTTTCGCGGTGCTGGAGACAGGCCTTAACCAAAATAAATGATCTTTATATGAGAAATGTTGAGTCTGTGGACTTTAAACTAGCACAACTTTATCAAAGCTCAGCCGATTTCCATGAGAAATGTCTTATTTTCAACAAAATTAACCCTTCTTTAACTTTGCATTCAAATTTTATGCTTTTGAGAAAATTTTTTTTTTTTTGAAAATTTGTCAATTTTTTACATTTTACATTTTTTTAAAATTTTCAAAAATTTTAAATCATGAATTTTGTCTTTTAATCGACTGCAGGTGATAAAATTAGGGTAAAAAAGTACTTTTGAACTAAATTTCGATTTGTTTCTTTAAGATTTAAGCCAAAAATGTCAAAATTTGATCCTTTCAAGATCCCTGATTTTTAGTACTCGATATTTGTGTACTTTGAACTATCATAGATTTACTAAAGGTATAGAAATTAAATACTTGATACAAATCGAAAATTATAATTAAACAAAACAGATGATGCATAAAAGGATTTACCTTATTTCCGGTAAAGCCGGGTATCCAGCACTGCGGAAAATAAAAATTACTGTCAAACTTCATATAAAAAAAACTGCGCCAGGAATTTTTATTTTACGTTTTCGTTTTTTGAGTATCCAGCAACGTAAAAGAAATCCACAAATTATATCGAAAAAGGGCCTATCGATTGCGTTTGAGGACTGAGGGATCAGCTGATTCACAGCTCAGGGATATACTGCTGCCAATTATTTCGGGAGTGTCTAATGAAAAATTAAGCCAAATACAGCTGATTCGATAGAGTGATCATGCACGTTTTAGGTATATGGTCACAAGTCTTACGTACATGGTTACACTGGCTTAGTTATGTCCCACACACACGAAATAACTAGCAAATTCCTGACATACATTTTTCGCGGTGCTGTAGACAGGCCTTAACCAAAATAAATGATCTTTATATGAGAAATGTTGAGTCAGTGGACTTTAAACTAGCACAATTTTATCAAAGCTCAGCCGATTTCCATGAGAAATGTCTTATTTTCAACAAAATTAACCCCTCTTTAACTTTGCATTCAAATTTTATGCTTTTGAGAAAATTTTTTTTTTTTAAATTTGTCAATTTTTACATAGTTACCCCTTTACATTTTTTGAAAATTTTCAAAAATTTTAAATCATGAATTTTGTCTTTTAATCGACTGCAGGTGATAAAATTAGGGTAAAAAAGTACTTTTGAGCTAAATTTCGATTTGTTTCTTTAAGATTTAAGCCAAAAATATCAAAAATTTTATCCTTTCAAGATCCCTGATTTTAAGTACTCGATATTTGTATACTTTGAACTATCATAGATTTACTAAAGGTATAGAAATTAAATACTTATAATCACTGTCAAACTTCATATAAAAAAAACTCCGGCAAGAATTTTTATTTTACGTTTTCGTTTTTTGAGTATCCAGCAACGTAAAAGAAATCTACAAATTATTTCGAAAAAGGGCCTATCGATTGCGTTTGTGGACTGAGGGAACAGCTGATTCACAGCTCAGGGATTTACTGCTGCCAATTATTTCGGGAGTGTCTAATGAAAAATTAAACCAAATACAGCTGATTCGACACAGTGACCATGCACGTTTTAGGTATATGGTCACAAGTCTTACGTACATGGTTACACTGGCCATTTTGATTTTGATTTTGATTTAATATTGTGCATATTTTATATTTTAGCTTGAGAGTGACCTATCTGGCTTTGACTCAATATAAGATAATTAAATACGAGTATTTACGACTACACTCAGTTGGTTGATATCCATTAAAGCATTTAATCAATAGGTTTAAGCATTGAACCGACGCCGTAGTAGATTATGGTGGCCATTAATAATTGAAGTGTACATAAGAATTTACTAAACTTATATTCGCATTGGCATTTATTCGTCAAGTAATTATTCTGTACATGATTGAACCATAACGTATAGTTTTAAATGTTTATTGAATATAATGTTTACCCTTAGCCATATAAAAATAATATTTATATAAATTATTGCATTTATTTATTTAATTATTTTGTTCAAAATGAATATTGTGCCAGTACATTTGTTTGTAAATATATTAAATATATGACACTACTACTGTAAAGTAAGTTATTCATATTGTTGTCTTGCCTAATAAACTGTTCTTTACAAATAAATTGCATTTAAAAATTAAATGGAGTTTTAGAAATGGACGGGTGGAAATCTAAATTATGAATCTCTTGACAGACTCTTGATTTTTAAATATAATCATGTGTTTATTTAATCCAGCCGATTAGCAGAGATCTAGAATTGGTCGAAGAAAATCTTGGCAACATATAACAGATTTTAATTGGAATTTAAAAAGATCTTTAAGGTGTAATGAGAACTAATTTCTAGGAGAATAATAGCATAGTTGAAAGTTTCATTAACACGGATATTTGTTACTCGTAACAAATGATATAAAGATGATGAATAAAAGGATTTACCTTATTTCCGGTAAAGCCGGGTATCCAGCACTGCGGAAAATAAAAATTACTGTCAAACTTCATATAAAAAAAACTGCGCCAGGAATTTTTATTTTACGTTTTCGTTTTTTGAGTATCCAGCAACGTAAAAGAAATCCACAAATTATATCGAAAAAGGGCCTATCGATTGCGTTTGAGGACTG